>OZ030005.1:121592052-121957052 GCA_964023405.1 Apodemus agrarius | reverse complement strand
TGACAGTACAATATCAGGCCACGTATCCCCCATAGACAGATGGTACAGGGTTCAAATCCCAGCCCGTGGGGTCTTTGTCACCACCGGAGCCTAGAGAAATGATCCTCATGAGGCAAGAAGGGAATCCAGTTCAACACAACTCAGTAGCCTGTGTTGGTTCAAACGTCTAGAGTCTGACACAGGCAGTTTATTTTTGGCTTACATATGTAATTAAAGTACAATTTTGGGAAAACAGCTTCCTGGTGACAATTAACTCAATCCTGTGTGCCACAGCACTTGGGAGATACAGGCAGAAGAACCAGAAATTTGAGGTCATCCTTGGCTACAGGTTTTGTTTAAGGCTAGCCTGGGCTACATGAGACTGCCTCACATGGAGAAATGGTTCAGTGGTTAAGAGCAGGCACTGCTCTTGTAGAATGACCCAGGCTCAGTTCCCAGCACCCAGGCTGGGAGGCTCATAACTGTTGGTAACTCCAGCTTCAGGGGACCTGACACCCTCTTCTAGATTCCATGGGCACCTGCACATACATGCACATATCCACACACATGCACACAGGTAAACATAATTAAAAAACAAAAAAATATAATCTTAAAAAACTAATAAGCAAGGGGAAAAAATCCTTTCCTTTCTGCTCAGGACTGGAGACAGACTGTGTGCAAGGCTCTTCGGCCTCCAGAGAGGATGCTGAGCCCAGTTCTAATGCTGTTCCCTTGCTCCCTGACTCACAGTAACTTTCCGGAAGGATTAATGGAACCCTGCTGAATTCTTTGCTGGATACTTTAGAATGTAAATGGACTCTTGCATAGCGACCGAGGTGACTCCACCCACTGCAGCTCAGAGTGTCCACTCTGTACTCACATTATTATAATGGAGAGGACCGCACAGAGATGCTTCCACACTGTGAATGTGGACCGGAATTAACTGGCCACCCCCACACTGGTTCTGCAGAGCCAGTGCCCCCTGTATGGCCACAGGATGTCATTCTAACATTTCCTGGGGAAAGTCAGCTCTGCCTTTGTAGCAGCATATCCCCACTGAGAATTTGGATAGGGCAGATCTTGTTCCTAGGACCATAGCCATCCAACCCACTCATCCACTCATGCATGAATCATCCGTTCATTCATCTATCCGCACGCTCATCCATTCATGCATCCACTCCTCCCTCCACGCATGTGTCATTCTCCATCCCATCCATTCATGCACACATTGTCCATCTGTTCAACCATCCACACTGGCCAACACACCTTCTATTAATCTGTCCACCCATCCAGGCATCTACCCACCCATCTATTCATGCACCCGTTATGTATCCATCATGTGTGCATGCATCCATGCATCCAACCACCTATGCAAGCACTATTCACCAATCTACCCATCCACTCATGCGTCTGTGCATCCGTCCATACACCAGATCTATCCACCTTCTTACCTTTCCATCCTTGTATCTACACATAGCACAGGGTCTTGTTCTCAGGACCATAGTCACACACCATCCATCCAAGCATCTAATCACCAGCTATCATCAGTCCTCCAGGCTCACTAACTTCCAGGAAAATCATTCACAAGTCACCCTTTACTCGTGGAGTCCATGCATTCTCTAGGAGAATGAGCATCTGCATCTGAACCTCCTCGGGAAGCTGGGAAATCACTCTGCACTTGTTGTGGGAGGCTCTCCTTCCTCCCTTCCTTCCTTCTCCTCTGCTTCCTTCCCACCATTCTAGAAGAGGATACACACAGCAGGGTGTGTGTGGGTGTGTGTGCACATGCGTGCGTGCGTGCGTGCGTGCGTGCGTGCGTGTGTGTGTGTGTGTGTGTGTGTGTGTGTGTGTCTGTGTGTGTGTATAGTTGACTCTGATCACCAGGGTCTGAGCAGATGTCTCTGGGAGGTAAGCATATTGTCCTTCCCCTTTAGCTCTCCCATGGTAAAGGAATCATTTTCAAAGTCAAGTCAGCAGGCTTTATGCAAATGTAAACATGCTAAACATTTATGATGTTCACTAATGAGGGAACCAGGAAGAGGACAACCTCGTTCAAAGAATAAATTAGGTGCTAATAATTCTTTAGAAAAGAGTGTCTCCGGGGAGCAGAGAAGGATGGCTGTGTAGAATGTAGGATTTTTTTTTAGGGCAATGAAACTTTAGTATGATGCTGTCATAGAGGAGACATGCCATAACTTGCCCAGACTCACAGAACTGTGCATCTCAAAGTGTGAGCCCTAACACACACTGCGGACTTCACTGAATAACAATGTATTGATACTGACTGGTTCCGTCTAACGAGTGCACTGCGCCAGTGAAGGGACGCCAGTTGCTAAGCCCGGTGGCCCAGGCCCATCATCTCAGCTATTATGTGGGAAGCTGAGTTCAGGGTCTCAAGTGTGAGGTCAAGGTCCGACTGGACAACTTCGTGAGGGCTCATCTCAAAACTAGGAAGAAAATGAGGGGCGGGGAGGGAACACGTGGCCTCCTTGCACACCCAGATGTGAGCAAACTGCTACACTTTGCTGTTGCCAGAAAGGCACCCACTCCCATGTCTTCCCAGATGTGATAGACTGTGTAAGAAGCCAAGCAAGTCCTAAAACAGATATATCATGGACTGCTCTTCAGTAAGAGGCAGGAATGGGCTCCCTCTGTGAACCTGTCATATCTGTGTTTGTTCCTCTTGGGTGCTGAGGAGGCAGCTTGGGGGATGGCGGCCTAGGGTCTAAACCCCACCTCCTCTTCTCAAGACTGGCCCTCCTCTAGGAGTGGCTCCAGGCCTGTGGACTCTCTCAGGCCCACTTTTCAAGCACTTAGCTGCAGAGGCAGCTGTATATTGTTTTTTCTACTAAGCTGTCTTTGTCCTCTGATGGAATCCAAGAACCTGACACCTTCAGAAGGGTCTGGGTTAGGGCATTCTTCCCAGGGGGATCCTGGATGTCCCTCACCCACCTCCCTGCCCAATACCTCTTTCAGATTTCCCTCTCAGCATCAAGTGAGCGAACAATTTCTTACTGTCCCACATTTCCTAGAAAGCAAGGCTTCGATAGGCCAGGGGCCTGGATGCAAACTCAGGAACCAAACTTTTGTTTTCTTTAAGATAGGGTTTTACTGGCTAGCCCAGGCGACCTCGGCTCTCAGAGGGCCAGGATGATAGGCGTATGCTACCACATTCAGACTCAGGGACTCTTCTTTAAATGCAATGGGACAGCGGACCATCTATAGATCAGGCCCCTCCTCCTGCCCCACGGTAGGAATTCCCAGAAGGGAACCCCTCTGCCTCTCCAAGGCCTTCATGTGGCCAGGTACAGTCTTCCCAGGGAAGGAGACTCTTTCCTAGGCTATGAAGACCATCACCACAGGCCTTGCCCTATTTCAGAACCTTCCAGTACCAGAGGCTGCAGAACTGCTTCTCTCCGTACCTCTGCTGCCTTTTCTTACCCAAAGCTTCTGTCTCCAGAACAGTGAGACAACAAATGCTTCTTGGCTTAACCCACTTTGACTTTAACGGGCGGCAGTCAGGAGCTCTCTTGAAATGCTTTCTGTGTACCAAAGACTGACCGACAGTATTGTGTGCTCACGTGGACAAGTGTATATCCACAATGTATGTGCTTGTGGAGGCCAGAGGTCAATGTCGGGTGTCAGCCCTCAGTGCCATTCACCTTGTTTTGAGAGACAGGATTTCTCACTGGCCTGTAGCTAACCAAATAGGCTACTCTGGCTGGCCAGTGAACCCTAAAGTTCACTGAACCGAGTTCAGAGAACCCGTCTCTGCCTCCTCCCCATTACAGTTATAAATGGACGCCACCACCTGCCCAGCTTATCCACGGGGGTTCTGGGAATTGAACAGCCTTCTCTCTGGAGTTGTAGGCATACATTTTTCTCAACCTACTTTAATAAGGGTTCAACCTCTCCTTTGGCCAGCACCCACCAGAGGCAGTGGAAAAGAAAAGTTACTAGGTCACGGGGAAGTGGACCTATTTAGAAATAGTTCTTTGGGGTGAATTCGATTTTTGCTGTTCTCAGTCCAGTCCACTAACAAACAAACAGGAATCAGAAGCTGCAGTCCACTCCACTGGACAGACACCACACAGCAATCGGCAGCTGCATTCCAGAGAGATGCAGGAGGACCCCCGGAGCTGTGTAAAGAGGTGACTTCCATCACATCACATGGCCCAGCAAATCTGTGGGGCCCCATGAAGGTGTCATGATCTGGTGGCCACTTTAGCACCCAGCCAGGGCCTGGATAAGGCTCTCTCATCTGTGGAGGCTTGGCGGTGGTCACTCAGGATGGACCCTGACTCTCATCTCTCCATGGCCCGATGGTTTGGGACTCATGACAAGTCCTTACTACCAGTACTCAGCTCCTAAAAATAATAAATAATAGAAATATCCAAATACAACAGAACTCTCTTAGAAGCCACTGGCTCTCGCAAGCGGAGGGGCTCTTGAACCTGGTGGGCCACCATTGTCATCCCAAGGGTGATCAACTCTCTATTTTTGTTCCAGGCATAAGGCTTTGAGTGTGAAAGCCAGGACAGTCCTGGAAATCTATGTGCATCAGTGACCAGAGGCGTCTACTTCCACACACCACCCGTGACCTGGAGGCTCTTTTCCCAGCCCTGCCCAGCCGGCCCCCGGGGAAGTCTCTGCTACTTCACCCTCTCCTCCAGGCTCCTGCGCTCTCTGTGACTCCTAGCCCCACTTCTATTTAAGGGGTGTTTGCTGACACTTGGATTTTTCAGGCTGAGAGTTCGATGATAGAAATAACCCAGTGTCCTATTCACCATGTGTCCCCTGGGGCCTGGCACAGAGCCTGAGCCTGTGGAGAGACTGAGAAATACATCCAGTGTCATGCATGCGCTCATTCCATCGCCATAGCAACAGATAGCCCAAAGGCCAGGAGTATGGCTCTGGTCCTTTGGCAAACGTCAGACTGGGTGCTCAACTCATCTACAACATGGGACACTGACCAGGAAGCCACTGCTGTGTCCTTGCTGTTACTCTAGACGGAGCAGTGGCAGTGGCCATTCCATAGCTCCCGACAAACTTAAAAACAACCAAACAACAAACTCCCAAATGGTGGCCTTTGCTGCAATGCAGTGGCTCTCAACTCCAGGTGCATCTTAGAATCATGAACAATCCTGATGCCCAGGCTTGGTCCCCCCCCCATCTCCCTCTCCCTTTCACCCTCTCCCCCCCTCTCTCCCCCTCTCTCTCTCCCTCTGTGTGTGTGTTCCTCTCTTTTTTTCTGTGTATGTTTCTGTGATGTTTCTGCGTGTGCTTGTCTATTTCTGTGTGTGTCTGTGTGTCTTTCTGTCTCTCTCTGTTTCTCTGTCTCTTTGTGTCTGTCTCTCTTTCTGTGTTTCTTCTGTCTGTCGGTCTGTCTGTCTGTTTCTATCTGTATGTTTCTTTATGTGCTTGTCTGTGTCTCTGTGTGTGTCTCTCTCTCTGTTTCTCTGTCTCTGTGCCTATGTCTCTATGTGTCTGTCTTTTTCTCTGTTACTCTCTGTTTCTGTGTGTGTTTCTGTCTCTCTGTGTGTCTATCTTTCTGTGTCTCCGTGTCTCTCTCTGTGTGTGTTTGTCTCTGTCTCAGAGTGAGTGTGTTTCTCTCTCTCTCTCTCTCTCTCTCTCTCTCTCTCTCTCTCTCTCTCTGTGTGTGTGTGTGTGTGTGTGTTGTGTCTGTCTGTCTATCTCTCTCGGGGGGGGGCTAAGGGACAAGTCTGGGTGTCATCCTTAGGAATACTACCCACCTTCACTGAGACAGGGCCTCTCAGGGGTTTGGAGCTCTTATGTAGTTGAGACTGGCTGGCCAGGGAACCCCAGGGATCCTCCTGTGTTTGCCTCCTCAGTGCAGGGATTACAAGTACACAGCAACACACCCAGTTTTCTGTGGATGTTGGGTTTTGAACTTAGGTACTCACGCTAGCAATGCAAGCAGTGTGCTCCTGGATGAACCATCTCCTCCTCTGCCCTTCCCTCTTTTTTTTTTTTTTTGTTTTGTTTTGTTTTGTTTTGTTTTGTTTTTCGAGACAGGGTTTCTTTGTGTAGTCCTGGCTGTCCTGGAACTCACTCTGTAGACCAGGCTGGCCTCGAACTCAGAAATCCACCTCTGCCTCCCAAGTGCTGGGATTACAGGCGTGTGCCACCACACTCGGCTACCCTTCCCTCTTTTTTTTTTTTTTTTTTTTTTTTTGGATTTGGGTTTTTCGAGACAGGGTTTCTCTGTATAGCCTTGGCTGTCCTGGAATTCACTCTGTAGACCAGGCTGGCCTCGAACTCAGAAACCCGCCTGCCTCTGCCTCCCAAGTGCTGGGATTAAAGGTGTGTGCCACCACCGCCCGGCCCTTCCCTCTCTTGAGGGCCATTGTGTAGTCCAGGCTTGCCTTTTAGACAAGCTGAGAATGACCTTGACTGTCTGACCCTTTTTCTTCCACATCCTAAGTGCTGGGATTACAGTTGTGTGCTGTAACACTCAGTTCCTATGGTGCTGGGTGCGTGCTAGAGAAGCATTCACCCATCTATTCTGCCCAGCCCAGAACCTTTCCTTTCCTTTCCTTTCTCTCTAAGGGATTCCAAACAGGCAAGCAGTTTTGAGAGCCACTGCTGTGACCGCCACTCCCTGCCACGCACTTGCAGCCTCCTCTCAGGCAGCATTTGCAGAACTTTATGACAATCTCCTTAGTGTCAGAAAGGCTCCTCTGGTCAGCCCCATGATGCGGCTTCTGTAGCGGGTGATCATGGACACTGTTCAGAACCACCAGGGAGCCCTGACTCCCCAGTCCTCTGCTGCCCCTTATCCTGATGACCAGGGAACTTCCATCTGTGAGAGGATGCCAAAGAAGCAGGGACCGTTCCTCACATCCTTAGAGCTGTGCTAACAAAAGGTTCACATAAGAGGGGGTCTTAGAGATCTCCGATTCAGATTATTTGTCAATTGCTGCGGTGTCAATACCCCAACCCCCATCCTGGGTCGGCTGCAGGCTCTCATCCTTCAGTGGTTGAACAGAGGGTTGGGAAGAGACCTGTTGTAGCACATCTGCCAACGGTGCTCCCCACCCCCGTGCTCCCCAGCTCCATGCTCCCATCCCTGTGCTCACACAGCTTTCACAGTCATTATTTAGCCCTATCTCAGTCTGCTGGGACTCTGAAGACACACAGGCACCAACAGGTCTCTCTGGGTGGTGCTTTTTTGGACCTTGGACTATTGAGCCTGGGCTATACAGACTCAATGGGGCGGGGGGGGGGCGGGGGGGCACATCTTCAAGCTGGACCTTAATTGACCTAGGCAGCAGATGCTCAGTAGAGGAGCCACGTGTGGTTCCTCTGTGTTCATGATGGTGGTTCCCATCCAGGTCTCACTTCGCTCTGCAGTGTCTGTGGCAGGTTCAGAAGGGAGAGTTGTCATGGACTTCGTTGGCAGGGGAGGAAACTGAAGGTTAGGGGGTTTTCTGGGTCCTCCACACCCGGGAGAGTACCCAAGTCTCTAGACAGCCAGTGTGGGGCTCCAGAACTCATGCCCCACCTGTGTTTCCTGGCATGGAGATCTGCGGCACTGGCACAGTGTAGCCAGAGTGTAGGAAGGGGGATGGGCAGTCTTCAGTACCCAAGGGCTAGTTAGGTGCCGTGTGGGGCACAACACTGGGCAGTTAGCCAGCGTGGGGGAGCGAGGGCGTTGGCTTTCTTTGTAGCTACTCACATTTGGGAGTCAGGGAGGGTCCAACACATCTCGGCCTCCAGCACTGAAGTTTATATTCCCGAGGATGAGGTGACTCGACTCCAGCAGCCCCCTCCTCCCAGCGGCCTGACCTCTACTTTGAGTCTTTGGTGAACAGCTGTGATAGGAGACTCCCATGGGGCCATGCGCTTGGGCCTTTCCATCTACCCAGAGGCCAGAGGGACAAAGGAACATCCGTGCGTGGTTCCTCCACGCGTCCCTCTAGCCTCTCTGGCATCACCTCCTGGAACTCAGTCAGGAGGGGCATGTCTCCCCAAATAGAAGACCTGAGGTGGCGGCAGGGTTGGCACATCCTTGTAAAAAGTAAGCCACACCCTCAGTTACCTCAGGGTGCCCAGTCAGTGGCTCAGGTTGGTACCCACATCTGGAATTCTCTTTTCTAGTTTATTTTGTTTTGACGTTTACTTATTGTTATGTGTGAGTGTAGGTGCCACGGTGTGTGTGTGTGTGTGTGTGTGTGTGTGTGTGTGTGTGCGTGCGCGCGCGTGCGTGTATGTGAGTGTGTGTGTGTGTGTCTGTGTCTGTGTGTGTGCGCGCAGGTTAGAGGACACCTTTATGGAACTGACTTTGTCCCTCTAGCTTACAGGTCCTTTCCAGGAACTGAATGCAGGTCACCAGGCCTGGTGAGAAACACTTTACCTGCTGAGCCTTCTCTTCAGCTCCGAGCTAATCTTTTCCAGACGTAAAGAACTGGGCTATGGTGTCTCGTCCCAGGAAATAAAACACTCATGGCCGTGCGGTCACTAAGCTTGCTACTGCAGCCCTGGAGCCCACGGTGCTGGAGGATCGATCGGTAGCATTGCCGAGGATGACAGAGGTGAGAGGCGGGTTGGGAATCGAGGCTGGGCTGCCTGATCATCAGCTCCTGCCAGGTGGGAATGACAGCCAGTCGAGACTTCCGCTTTCCGTGAGCATCAGGAAACCAGGGCTTTAATGTGGAATTTCTTCATTTAAAAGTTTGACTATTAATTCAACATTTGTCTACTTCTAAGATACAGATGGAACAAAACGCCCGCCTACAGCGTCACCAGTTTGCAAGCATGCTACCCGGTGCACGTCAGCCCGGTTGGAGGTGGGGGTGGGGTCGGAGAAGGCTTCCTGGAGGTGAGCTGGGATGGATGGGAGGGCTCAAGGGAAGGTGAGGACGGTCCTGAGATCTCGTTGGGGAAGGGGGTGGGGCTAAGGATGGTTCAGGTCTCAGGGTTGGACCCAGGGCATGGGGCAGTTAGACTTGTGACCCTCTGGTCTTGGGAAGGCTGCCAAGTTGGAAACCAGTTACCTCTCTGTACAGTTACTTCCACGGTTCTCAGGCCAGGCCCTGAATCTAACCCATTGGAGGAGGCAGGGCACAGAGGCCAGACTGAGGTGCTGTGGGTGAGAAGGTACAGACCACAGTCCCCAAGAGAACACAGAGCAAAGCTTGAGACTTCCGGTTGGTCTTCCCTATGGCAAAGATGAGGGCTTGACTATTTGACACTTTGCAGCCACAGGCCGAGTGAGGCTTGACCACTGCCTTTCCCTTTGTGGACGCCAGGGGGCAGCAGAGGAACAGCGGTGTCCCTGGTTGTCCCAAATGCTCCAACTCTGAGCCTGGGCTGGAGAGGTTTGGAGGGCCAGGGTAGGTGCAGGGATCATCTTTATCTCATTCTCTCAGCATGTCCTTGTTGAGGTCTCTAGAGACCATGATAGAAGCCATCAGTGATATCTTAACCGTGGCTGTGATGATGCCTGTTCTACAGGCTTGGCACACTGCATAGAGAGCTAACTATGGCACAATCAAGTATCACTGGCAGCCTTCTCTCCATACCCCTGACTGGTGCTGCCGTCCTTCCAGTTGTCCAACTTGACCATACTGAAGTATAGTTTGAAGAGGTCGTGGGGTTTGGGTATGTCTCTGAGCTATGTGCCACTCCCCACTGTGCCTTTTATACACGTTGTCGCTGGCAAAGTGACACTTCCTCTTCTTCTAGACTTGGATGGCAGGTCCATTGCCAAATCCTTCCTGTAGCTCTATGGCACAGAAATGAAGCTGGAGTAACATGGAAACATCTGGTTTTTTTTGAAAGTCAGTTATGTCAAAGAAGGTTTCGCTGAAGCAGACACAGGTGAAAGGATGTTTTGCTAAAGTAAACATGAAAGGGCATGTGATGAAGGACTCTTCGATCATGACATCCATGTATTGGTTCGCCTTACACTCGTAGTTGAGCTCCATTTGTAGTGACTCCATAGAAATGCACCAAAACAAAACAAAACGAAAACCTTCTGGTGGTGTGCTATCACTTCTGGAGGACACGTGATGTTTGGAGGAAGTATAAATAAGACTCTGCAGTGCATCACTGGCCTCACGTCTCTGCTGATCTTCACTTCGTTGAGAGAGACATGGCAGAGAACTTAGGTGTCTCTGCTGGTCTTGGTCATTCTTGCTGACTTGTGTTGATTCCGCTGAGGCCTGGCTGTCTCTGTTAGGTTGCGGCACCACTGCTGACTCGTGTTTGCAATCCCAACACTACTGAACTGGACTGCTGGTGTATCCGTGAAGGGTTTGTGAGTGGACCGAGCTGCCACTAGTCTGTGAACTGGACCGCTGATTTCCTGACAGTGCAGATGGGATCTGCTCCAAAGAACAATGTCTGAACATGTCCACTTCCCCCGTATCCTAATAACCTCTCTTTCCCACTACCCCTGGGCTAGAAGGGAGGTTAGAGCATTTCACGACCATTATTAAAAGTGGGGTTGAGAAAGATCAAAGACAACGGCAGTGAGAGGAAGGCATCAGGCGAGGGGTGGATGCAGGGCAGAGGTCTCGGGGACGAGGGTGCTAAGTCCCAGGGTTCTCTAACTTTTTGAGTATAGAAGCTTAGTTGGTTTCCTGAAAACTTTCAACCTTGACCCTCCCTAAGCTCCAGTCTGTTCTTAAACTTGCCCCAAAACCAATTGGGGATGCCGAGGTGGAAGAGGAGGGGTCCTTTTCAGGCTGGGCTGCTTATCTGCTGCTCTAAGTACTGTGGGGGCTCCAAGAGAAAACAGTCTATGGCCTTGCATACCTGCACTGGATGTTGACTCTACTCCCATCCCTTGCTTTATAGGTAACCTGCCCAACACGACAGGCTTTCTCCAAGGCCTTTCTGACTATCTTACTCACAGTAAGAAGCACCAGCCATTCTGGTATAGAGGGCTCTACCACCCACAGCCTGGTATGTCCTGTTCTTGTCCATTCAGCCTGTCTGGTGCTCTAGACACAGGTTGGGGCCACTAGCCGGCAGCCCATGGGCAGCTTCTGGCTCACCGGGAGCCCACATGTCACAGATGGGCATGGCTTCCTGGGAGAGCTTGGCGGAGTCTACCTCCTCAATCTCCAGCACTCAGGGGTTCACCTCCTCCCACATCTCCTCCTCCCTGAGGCTTCCTAATGGCAACTGACCCTTGATCTTGTTGATCGTCTCATAGATTAGACAGCCCACGCTCCAGTAGTCAGGGCTCAGGCCATATTGCCAGATGTTCAGGACTTCTGAAGCTGAGAGCAGAGGGAGGGGAGAGGAGAGAGAGGGCCGACTGGTGGCAGGACACACCTCAAGCACACAAACCAGTGCCTCTTCTCAGCCCAGTGTACCCAAGGCTGAAGGCTTGAAGTCTTGGGTCGGGGAAATCTTGCTCCCATCCTCCAACTGCCTCCCAACAGGTGCTGCAAACACTTTGTTCAGAAAGCCTTCCTGGGTGGTGCTTCACTGTGCCCAAGGGCTCTGACCACGGCTTCAGAGTTCTCAGCAAGATGGACGGTGTCTCCCCAGATAGAAGATGCATGGGGGTTTTCAAGACTGTGACCCCAGTGACAAGCAAGGCTTCCACCATCAGGATGTGCTGCACATATTTATTTCAGGGAAAAAGGGTGTCCCTGACCTTAAAGATTACACTCAACCTCCCTGGACTTTGAGCCATCCCTTGGGGGTGGAGTGAGGACTGGAGATGGCTCAGTGGTTAACAGAACTCACTGGCTAACTTTCTAGAGCACCCCAGTTTGATTCCCAGCAACCACATGACAGCTCACAACTGCAAGTGACCCCAGTTTTAGGGAATCTGACACCATCTTCAGGCTTCTGTGGGAATTGGGCACATATGTGGTACACATGTATATCTGTAAGCAAAATGCCCATACACATAACATAATAAAAGTACTAAATTAAAAAACCTCTTACTGCATCCTCATCACCACCTTAACAAAATGACTTATAGGTTCATCCCAGAAGTACCAAAGAGTCAAATATAAAAGAAAACCCAACGGAATAACAGCTGATGTCTCAATGGGAACTTAGAAATCTGGAAGAGCCTGGAAGCAATGTGTTCCAAGTCCTCAAAGGCTGTGGCAGCTAGCCTAGGCCATCACATTCTTCACAGAAGCAGATAAAAACTGTCCTAAGAGTGACTCGGAACCATAAAGATCACAAATATCCAAAACAATCCTGAGCAAAGAAACAGTGTTGATGTGATTACAATTCCAGATCTTATATTACAGAGCCATAATAATAATTTTTAAAAAAGACTCAGTGTGATATTGGCACAAAAAGAGACAGACAGACCAATGGGAAAAAATCCAAGACCCAAACATGAGCACAAGTAACTTCAGCTACTTAGTATTTAACAAAGACTCCAAAACATACACTGAAGAAAAAGAGAAGATATTTCCCCCCAAACAGTACTGGGAAAGCTGGATGCCCACAGGCAAATGAATTTATGTCTGTATCTATCAACTATGACAAAAACTAACTCCAGACGATCAGACTTAAACCTGAAACATTGAAAGTGCAAGAAGAAAGCACGCTGTCTACAAGATAGTGAAGAAAGCTCGGTACCCTACGCAATAGAGTGCAGGAAAGGACTTTGTGAATAGGACTCCATTTGCATGAGAATTAAGACCAACAATTGATAAGTGGGACATTATAAAACCAAAAAGCTTCTGCACGGCAAAAGAAACAAGCAACCGCGTCAGAGCCACAGACTTTCAGGGCTTCTGTCCAGTGAAGGTGTAATCTTGGTGCCCTCTCCGGGTGACCGTGTGACTCCGGGTAGGTGAGATGTGGAAACTGTACGTTTTAAAAGAGGAACAGTAATAAAAATGCAGAAGGAGGCCTGGCTCTGGATGCGCCGGCCGACTGCTGGCTGGCCTGTAATATTTAATGCCCCCTGGGCTTCCTGGAAGTCTGGGGTCGGAGTCTAAAATGTCCTGGAGGATTCTGAGATTGCTTCATAGGAAAAATGTGAGCTTCTTGACATTTCGCAGCAATTTGCTTAAGGAGAAAAATTTGTAAAGCAATTTGGGGAGTCACTCGTCTCCTGCCTGACTGGTTTTTAGAAGTGGCTGTCTCTGAAGAAACGGAGAACTGAGCGGAGCAGAGAGCCCGGCCCGGAATCTGAGCTCAGAGTCCACGCTGGCTTCGGAGGCCCAGACCACACAGCCCCCGAAGCCTCTGCACGTGACCAGTGCCTCCACAGGGCCAATGCCACAAACGCCTGCCAGGCCCGAGTGTCAGCAGTGGGCCAAACCTGTGACACCTGTCAGGAAAGGAAAGAGGCCGTGCGAGAGCCACCAGTGGGCCACAGGACCTCAGTGCGGGCCGTTCTGAGAGCACACTTTAGCCTGGACCCCTCCAAGGACCCTGTGCTCCCTGATCTCCCACACCTCTCCCAAGGTCATCCTTGAGGTTGGAGGATGGTGGGGTCAGGAGCAGGCAGGAGGCCTGGTAGTATCCCTCCCAAGGCTAGGCTGGCTCCCCTGTGAGACAAGGCATCTGCCTACACCTCTTGGCTTGGGTGGCCTGGTCTCTCTAGGTTAAGACCATTGTTTCTGTCCTCACAGTGTTTGACACAAATACTGAAGTTAGCCCCAATTCTGGTATCTGTCCTCACATGAATTGCAGAGGACAGGTTACTATGGTCAGACACTCCTGGTAGGTTTGGGAATTCCTGGTATCATAGAAAGGCCAGTAGGCAGAGCAAGTCCTGAGAACAAAGACAAACCACCAAGACCAGAGCAGCAGCAGATGGAAGGTAGTGGCTCTCAACAGATGGGTCAAGACCACTTATGGTGGAGGGTGAAATGACCCTTTGACAGAGGTCTCCTAAGACCATCAGAAAACACAGATATTTACATTAAGATTCATAACAGAAGCAAAATTACAGTTATAAAGTAGCAACAAAAATCATTTTATGAGCAGGCGGTGGTGGCACACGCCTGTAATCCCAGCACTTGGGAGGCAGAGGCAGGTGGATTTCTGAGTTTGAGGCCAGCCTGGTCTACAGAGTGAGTTCCAGGACAGGCAGGGCTACACAGAGAAACCCTGTCTCAAAACAAACAAAAAACAAAAACAACAAAAAACAACAACAACAAAAAAATCATTTTATGATTTGGGGTCACCACAACGTGAGAAACTGTATTCAAGGGTTGCAGCATTAGGAAGGTTGAGAACCATTGCTTAAGGCAAGGATGGGCCAGAGGAGAAACCCCTGCAGATGGGGTCCCAGGAGGATGATACATCACCAAAGTCCTGCTGTGTCACAGAAGCAGCTCAGGCAGAAGGCACAGCTGCCCGAGGGGCTGTCTCACCCTGTCCCTAAAGTCTCCTCTCTGTAATGACAGGATCTGCCCATAAAGGCAACCCTCTGCCTTCTCAAGGCAGATTCTGGATTTCCCAGTGGAACTGGGTAAAGGAGCAGCTTATAGTGCATGATACTGCAACCCAGGGCTGCTCTGCCGCCCTTAGGTGGAGGGAGGCTCCAGGCCGGCTTTAGCCAGTTCTGTTTGTTTAAAGGACGGCATTGATCCTTTCGGGGAGTAGTTCACGCACCCAGATTCTGGGCAGTCTCACCAAATGAGATGAGTATTTTCTGTACCCATCCTTATTACAAATCAGCGCTGCTGCTCTCTGTTATTTACTTCTTTGGATATGCTAACAATTCCCAATAAGGGCGGAAACTCTCATCTCAAGAAACCAGTGGTGTGGGCTGGATAGACAGCTCGCTAGAACCACTGGCCAGACCAAATCCACAGAGTCCAGGACAACGAGGGAAAGTGGGTCTCTGGCCACCTCTTCCCCTTCATCTTTCTTTTACATGACAGACAATCAAGGTGATTCTGGTGGTTCAGGCAGTTCTGGCAGAGGCTCTTTGTTTTCAGCCCTTAGGGAAAAACAAAGATAGCCAGGCTGGTGTTGGGGTGGGAACTCTGAGGGACATTCTTTCTTGTTTCTAAAAGCCTCTTGGGGTCCTAAAATAATCTCTACCCAGAGATTTATGCAAAGTCATCGATTGATTCCGTGGTGCCCAGGGACGCGTGAGGTCCCCGTGTCTTGATATCAGCCAATTACATCGCTTCTCTAGGGGGCTCCGGAGGACCATGGCGACCTTGGTGGGTGTCCTGGGATCTGACAGGGTTGCACACAGTGGCAGTGTCCGGTGTGGAGTTCCTGACGTTAGTTACTCTTCTTTACCTTTCAAGAGCTCCCTGCACGGCTTTTTAGACAGATGATGAAGGAAATCAATTTTTTACAGCAATTAGATTCCGCTGGGTCCCCCGAGAAGGGGGATATAACTGGCTCCACACCGGAAGCGGCAGCCCAGCCCCTTTTCTTGAACACAAAAGGGAATGTTCACTCAGAGTGCAGGAAGGGAGGCAGCGAGAGGGCGCAGTGATAGGGAACTCTCCGGAGGGTGACAATGAATGAGAAAAAAAAAGGAAAAGGAAAGGACGTGACTGCACCTAGGGATGGTGGAGGAGAAAGTTTAGTGTGGGTGAGAGGGAGAGTAGAGGCAGACAGAGATGTCTGGGAGAGGCGGGAGCGGACATGACCCTGTCTGAGCTGGGGGAGGGGAAGGGAACCAGGTGCAACAGCCACGAGGCAAAGGTAACCAAAATGGCTGCTTTAGACAGGAAAGCAGCCTCGTTCCCTGAGCCGGAGTGTTCAGGGTAGGCTGGATTATACAGGAAAACAACCTAGCCACCTGGGCTGGAGAGCTCAGGGTAGGCGGTGGGATATGCAAGCCAGGAGGACTCCGTAACAGGTGGGGAATGAGGGATGCTGGGAGAACCCGGTGGCCACTTGGATGTGTGAAATAGGCACCTCGGCTATTTGTGCCATGGTCTGAGAACAGAATTTGGTTGCCCTCCCTCACAGCAAGGTGGTTCATAACCACCTGTACCCCCAGCTCCCAGGGACCTGCTGCCCTCTTCAGCGGGCAATGCACTCTTTCAGACAAATCCACAGACGCATTCCCACATGAGCTAAAATAAATAAATTTTAAAAAAAGTTTTAAAAACAGTTGGGAGGGCACAGGGCTTTATCGAAATCCTTTGTGAATGGCGATGAAGACAGCATGAAGTCCTGCTCGCTGTGAGAAGAGTCTAGGAATGGACTTCTACAGAGTTCAGGCCAGGGTGGCATTGGGCTGTTAGAAACAGAGGGTGATGTTTAGAGTAGGTTCAGGATGGGATGGGACTGGGTGGATGTATGACTATGAGATGTTCTTGTACAGTAACCTTCCCCACATCTACCTGGGACTGATTTCAGATGGTGGCCACCATGTTCTGGTCCCTGGGTGCAGAGTGTGGTCCACCCTCCATGACCTGCAGGAAGATTTTTGAGAACAGCCTTGACTTTGATGATCATTAGAGGCCGAAGATACTGCCCAGAGAGTGCTCCATCTTATTTGCTGGGTTCCTGGGAGCCCTGGGCTCTTTCTGGAGGGTGTGCAAGAGCCCAACCAGACTCTGGGATCACTATAGACAGTGTTCTCACTGTACAGGTTTCCCAGGACACAGGCTCTCAGCCATATAAACCAAGGCTACCTTTAACTTCTGACCTGGCCATCCTGTGCCCCAGAGATGCTGAAGGCTCCTTTGAGTTTTGAGCATTTATAGACGTTTAAAAATTCCCTCCCTAAGAAGTGGATGAATTTGGGGGTACCCTGGCAGTTTAGTCTTTTTGGAGCCAGTGACCACAGGCTATCCTGGAGCTATGAAACATGAGCACGAGCCATTGGCTATAGGGCAATCTGCTTCAAAAGAGAGAGAGCTGACTGGTGGATCACCTGGAAGGGAGGGGCTATGCCTGGCACAGTGGGCAGTCACTGCTCATGTGTCAATCATAGAGGTGAGAGAATGCCCGTGTTAGCTAAGACAGCAGAGAGATGCTGAGTGTAGGAGCTGAGGGGGAAAAGGGAGACAGTTTTTTGGCTTCGAGGAGAGGCCTGAGTTGCCTACTTCAGAGTTCCACCAGGATCCATCTGTCTTTACTCACACAAGACCCAGTTTATTCCACATCAGCCCAACCAGCAGGCAGCATGGGAGGGTGGAAAAGAAAAAGGTAAATAAAGCCTGTCTAGTCTTGACTCAAGTGCTTTTCTTCAGAAAGATTCAAATGCTGTATTCTGCAAGAAAAAAAAAATCTCAGTGTCTCTTGGTTACATTTACTTTTTTTTTTTAAGATTTATTTATTTATTTATTTATTTATTTATTTATTTTTGGTTTTTTCAAGACAGGGTTTCTCTGTGTAGCCCTGGCTGTCCTGGAACTCACTCTGTAGATCAGGCTGGCCTCGAACTCAGAAATCCGCCTGCCTCTGCCTCCCAAGTGCTAGGATTAAAGGTGTGCGCCACCACCACCTGGCAGATTTATTTATTTTTATGTGTATGAATGTTTTGCATATCTATCTATCTATCTATCTATCTATCTATCTATCTACACATATCTATATCTATATCTATATCTATATCTATATCTATATCTATATCTATATCTATATCTATATCTATCTTCCAAGGAGGAAAGGTCTACTCTTTTTCACATCTGAGAAGGCCCGCTTGTCTCTGGCTCTTATAACCAAAGCTTTGTCCTTGCATCAGATTTTCTTGTTTAAAGCGGTCAGAGTGGGAAGGAGATCAGCCGCACAGGCAAATGCCTTTGGAGCCTGAGGCGATCCCCGTTCTCCTCAGCAGTTGTCAATAGCCCTCTGCCACCCTCTGAGCCACCAAGAAACACACACCCTGCAGACAGTGACAGACCGTCCACCCAAGGAAGATCCCTTGGGGCCCATTCTTCAACACACCATGCCACAGATGGAAAACTGAGAGAATAGACCCCCTACTGCCCTGATGTTGCCTCACAGCAGAGCTGAGGGGCATGTGAGTGGGCTGTGGACCGGAGCCTCATGACCTCTGGCCCAGTACCATGGGAAAGAAACAGCCTCATCAGCTCCATTCAAACCCAGCTTGTCTGCATTTTACATCCCAGCCTCCTTGGTTCTGGCATCTCTCCATCTGTACCTCACTTCTCTGGTTTCTAGAATTCTCCTGGTTTTCAACGCAGGGTTGCACTGTGTAGCCCTGGGTGTCCTGGAACTGTATATGTACACCAGACTGGCTTTGAAATCTCAGCGATCCTCCTGAGTGCTGGACTAAAAGGTGTGAGCCACTACTGCTCAACCTGAGGATTCTCTCTCAGGAGGTTCCTCCTGAATTCCAGCTAACCACTTGACCTTGGATTGGTCATCATATTTCCCCAAGGAGTTTTCATATACCCCACAATTCTTGCTGCCTTCTGGACCAAGATATGAACCTTTTGGGAGCTATCCCTCAAACACTTCCAGATCTGATTCCTGTTTCTGGTTTTTCTTCCAATGCCTTGGCCATTTCCCGGGTAGATTCTGGACTTCTAGCTTCGGGGCCCTTGCTTGTTCCCACGGGAGAACCCTTCTCACCCACCATGGTATCCACAACCCTAGAAAGGCTTCGGGACCCACAGCCCTCCCCAAATCCTCTGGGCAGCTGCGGCCTTCCACCGAAGCCCAGCGCTCAGTGGTGGTTGCCATGACTACCGTTCTCATGGCTGCTACGTGATGAACACCTGGGGATGGTCAGCCACTCTGGTCCACAGCAATCAGCAGGCAGATCAACTATCGTTAGGGTCATTCAAGCATTCAAGGCTTATAAAGTTTGGGGGAACTGAGGGAAGGGGCATCCAGGATGGAGGCTTGGGGTACTGGAACACCGCATTAGCATGGGGAAGCACGTCAGGAATCTCAGGTGCTGGCTGAACAGGTTCTTGTGTGGGGTGCTGAGGAAGAATTGATCCCGTAATCTCATTGAGGCTGCATGCAGGTAGAGGCATATGTGTGGGGGTTGGAATTCCCCTGACAACATCAGAGAAGGACAAGCCACCACCAACGAGGGGAGTTTTCATTAGGAGCCAAGCCCCAGAAGGCTATCGGGCCAATGATGGACTTCAACCTTAATTAGTTAGGGTTTTCCCACAAATACCATACTACATCCCAGACCTAGGTGCTGTTCACAGCATGGGCTTGTCTGACCCTCTCCAGGCAGGTTTCACTATTGCTTTCTCTATTTTACAGATGTAGAAATAGCTCAGAAGTTAAGTGACTTGCCCAAGGTCACATACCTGAAATTTCAAAAGTGAATTTTAAAACCTGGCACACAGGCCAGAGAAGTCCATCCTTAAGGATGGGCAAAACTTGAAGGATGTCAAGCTCCGTCCCAGGCTGTGTGCAAGAGCGCGAGCAATCCCTGCCAGATCTATGGGTACCGGAAAAGGTTGTGAGGTTGATTGTGGTGTTTTGATAAACACTGCTTGTACGGTGCTGTCACGTGTAGTGTGTGCATACAAAAGCACGCTATGAACAGACACTCATAGAGACACGCAAGCTAATGTCCAACATATGTTTTGCTTCAACATACGGAAGCATCCCCTCAAGATGCTGAGTGCTCATTAGCAGTGGCTCTGCCAGAGGACGAAACGTCAGCCCGGGACACATCTGCTTTATCTCCAGATGCAAGTACTTAGGTCTTAATGATGTGTATATTTGCATATGTGGGCAGCTGACGTTCCCCATGTAAACTTTGCAATTTCCCAATATGCAGAGTCAGCTCTCGGAAAAAGTAGAGCAGCCGAGGCAACCCTCTGGAAGAAATGGATCCCTGGGGGGGTTCCCTTCTACCTAAACAAGGAGACTTCCTCATCCTGCTGGACCAAGAGCTTTCTTGGGGACCCTCATTTCTCCTTGGAGAGGAAAACAGGGGATGGACACTCCCATAACTGTCCTGGCTGCCCTTTGATCCTTGGGGGAGGGGATCTCATCAGCTATAAGGACCTGGCTTCAGGGGTGGGGCAGGAGTGGCAGTCAGACACCCAGCGGGTGACAGGGCTGGACATGGCAGTGGGAGCCAGGTAGAAGGGCTGGCTCGACAGCTGTTGGCCCTGAGCACAAAGAGGCCTCCACGTTCTGGGCCTTCTGTGTAGGTTTTTCTACCCATTTACACTTTTGCTACTCTGGGAATGCATGCTGTGAAATGGGTTCACAGTTACTAGGTTGTGGACATGTATGGTGAGCCTTGGAAAGCTGAGGAAAAGCAGGCTGGTGTTTCAGCCCTATCTCCCAAAAGGGGTCATCCTATGAGGAACCAGATATTTAGAAAGTGGTGGATTTGACACTTGAATCAGGACCACCTCAATTCCAAACCTGAAATCTCTCCACTCCATTTTAAAAGTGAATAGGCGGGGCTCAGCAAACAGGAGGTACTCAATATTCTTGTTGAATAAGTGTGTGTGCACGTATGTGTTTGCTTACAATGGAGAATGCTTGCCTAGCAACCACAAGGTCCTGGTTTCCATGGCCTGACACCACATTTAGGAATTTCCTGTTTGGACATTAGAAATGTCTTTGTGGAGTCATCTGGTCTACCACTGCCTTGGTGACAAGCTGAGCCAGTTTTCTTAGTCAGAATTATATGGAGAGTCAGGGTGAGTGAGTTTCAGATACCAGGTACTCTCCAGCCCAGTTTGGGAACTGCTGTGTCTTGTGTGATTTTATCTGATAACATGGGAAGTCTCTAGTCCTTACTTTCTAATAACCTCTCCTTTCAGGGACTGAAAACTAACACCTGCCACTTGCCAGGACCTGGAGATGTGGAAGACACTAGGGTGGGGAGAGCAGGAGGCGGTAGGGGAACATGAGGACTTTTTCTAGACTCAACTCCTGCCTCAAATTGGACATGCTCTCTACAAACAGGAGAGAAAGGAGAAAGTCAGCGGCCGGCAGGAGAACATTGCCTTGCTTGGGGGTGTGATTTAAAGCCAGGCTGACAGGAGTAAGATATTCTTCCACCTTCTAAATCAAAATCTCAGGGCTGACTGTTAGAGCTGCTGTTGCCTGCCCTCAGGTCTGTCTGGGGCAGTTCCTCTCGGTCTGTGGCCAAGAGGAGGACACAACCCACAAACCTCAGACGAGAACAGATCAAAGGAGAAAGATAGGCTTTGTGTCTGGGGCACTGATGAGAAACAAATCAGTCCAGCTCACAAGCCAAGTGTCCTCTGACCTGAGTAAGGCTGACCCATGGCAGCTGAGTGCAGGACGCCCCTCTCCTTCTGCAGGACCCCCAGGTCAGCCCAGAAGTCTGGCCGCAAGGCCTGCCTGAGCTCTTAAGTGCTGAGCCATCATCTGTCTGGCCCCCATAAGGTGTTCTTTTCCTTCCTTTCTTCTTTCCTTCCTTCCTTCCTTCCTTCCTTCCTTCCTTCCTTCCTTTCTTCTTTCCTTCCTTCCCCCTTCTCTTCCTCCTTCCCTCCCTCCCTCCTCCTTTCTGAGGCTGGACTTTTTTTTTTTAGATTTATTTATTTATTTATTTATTTATTTATTTATTTATTTATTTTTGGTTTTTCCAAGACAGGGTTTCTCTGTGTAGCCCTGGCTGTCCTGGAACTCACTCTGTAGACCAGGCTGACCTTGAACTCAGAAATCCGCCTGCCTCTGCCTCCCAAGTGCTAGGATTAAAGGTGTGCACCACCACCGCCTGGCAGATTTATTTATTTTTATGTGTATGAATGTTTTGCATATCTATCTGTCTATCTATCCATCTATCTATCTACATATATCTATATCTGTATCTATATCTGTATCTATATCTATATCTATATCTATATCTATAT
Organism: Apodemus agrarius; assembly: GCA_964023405.1. NCBI lineage: Eukaryota > Metazoa > Chordata > Mammalia > Rodentia > Muridae > Apodemus > Apodemus agrarius. Next base: position 121,935,351 of record OZ030005.1, on the reverse strand, counting down.
CTATATCTATATCTATATCTATATCATCTATATGCACCTTGTACCCTTGGAGGTCAGAAGAGAAGAGGGCATCAGATCCCCTGGAACTGGAGTTAAGATAGTGTGAGCCACCATGATGGTACTGGGAATCGAACTTGGGTCCTCTGTAAGAGCAGCAAGTGCTCATTGCATCTGAGCCATCTCTCTAGCTCCGTGAGGCAGGACCTTGCTATAAATAGCTCAGGCTGACTTCAGACTAGTGATACTCCTACTGCTTGGGCTTCCACGGTGTTGGGTGTGCACCACCTCGCCCAGCGGCTGTTCATTGTCTGGAAGAGGGAATTTCCCACATTTTTTAAGCTTTGGGTCTCACAAAACCTGGACGTGCCCTTGCCTCCACAGCATGCTCAGCGCCCCTGCTCAGTGCCACAGGCCCCGTCTAGGGCCTAGCTCACGTCTCAGCAGCCTGTAAGCCTTTAGGAAGGTGCACCCAGCCAGCCATCCTCCTCTTGGCAGCATGAAGATCTCAAAAACCCAGAGTGTGACTTCTGTGAGTCTTGTGTGGTTGGGTGCTTGAGCGACTAGACGGTAATGCCCTGCCACTTTCCATTGTGATGAAGAAAAGTAGCAGTCTCCTAAGATGCATGGGATCCACCCAGAACCTCTGCTCCCTTAGATGTCACATCTGTGCCCAAGGCCGATGGGCATGGGTGGGAGGGTACAGGAGGGGCAAAGGAAACGCCATGACTCTGTGTTTGAAGTAACAACAATCTCTATGAAAACCAGGATTCCATCACAGTACAGCAATCTCCTGCCTGCCTCACATTTCTCTTCTGAGTCTCAGATGGTCCTCCCCAGTCCCCTCTCCCTCCCCACCCCCGCTGCTGACTGCTTTTCCTCATCTGCCCCAGAGTCAGTTCCCCATAACCAAGCTCATCAGATCACCACTCAAGAGCCTTTGCCTGTCCCTGTCACTCTTGGTTCTGAGCAAAAGGAACCTCAGACTAAATGAGCGCAGGCAAAACTTTGCTTTCTTGGCTCCGGAGACTAAGGACCAATCGACAGCCAGACCTCCTCCTGCCTGTGCAAGTGTGCACACATGTATGTGCAAGTGAGTACACATGTGTGTACATGTGTGGATTTCAATCAGCCTTGGTGCTGACTGTATGACTCACTTGTAGAAGTGTTGGTAGAGAACACGGCAGTTACTCGTTGCTGAGTACCCTATTTTAAGCATTCTTTAAAATAAAAAAGTATTATTGTGTGTGCGGGCGCCCACGCACAGGCCCATGTATGTCGTGAATGTATGAAGACGTTAAAGGACAGTTTTGGGGAGTTGATTCTCTTCTTCCACGGTGGTATCTGGGGGTGGAACTCAGGTCACCTGTCTTGGCAGTAAGCACCTTTGCCCTCTGAGCCATCTCCCCAGGCCCTTCTTTAAGGTTTATTTCTGAGAGATGGATCACCCCACGACCCACTGACTCCAGAGAAAGGCTTCCTTCATTGGGCTCAGCGCACAGGCTCGGCTCTCTCTGCTCTGTGGTCCTGCTGGCATCATTTAGAACATACAGATTCTAGGATAGTGATGTAATCATAACATGTTAGTGGGACACCTAGGAGACAGGATGCATGGCCACTAGACGAACCCGTTTTAGAAGAGGCAGTCTTTCCAGGTAAGCCCTGGGTTTGACTTTGACAATTATTCTGCAGGTCTCTCGGGTATGACCCTCACTCAGGCTGTGGGTGTGGCCAGGTTGGGTGGAGTACTTGGTTAGCATGCACAAAGCCAGCACCGCATCAAACCCGGGCTCCGTGGTGCACACCCGTAATCCCAGCACTCGGGAGATAGAGGCAGGAAGATCAGAAACTCACAGTCATCCTCGGCTACACAGTATGTTAGAGGCCAGCCTAGGCTACACAAGATCCTGTTCCGGCTCTAAGACTAATAATAATAATAATAATAATAATAACAACAACAACAACAACAACATTCTTGAGGGAGATTAGATTAATAATAGAAAGACACAAAGAGACAACCTGCTTAGTACCCTGGCAAGGCAGAAGTGATTATTTTACAACAGAATCCCAGATAATCAGGCATATTGAAAGACACTAATGTGTGCTCATCTGACCCAGAGGACTTGAAGCTGGCGCATCGGTCCCTGGCGCTTTGAGTCACTGCACTGTGAGGCAGGGATGACTGACACTCGGTGGTTCCCTGGCCTCACAGCTCCTGTTGATTATGTCCTTTGGACATTTTCTTTTTTCTTTTTCTTTTTGGCTTTTGAGACAGGGTTTCTGTGTGTATGGACATTTTTGATCTTTCCTTTACCCAGAACAGTGAGCTCCCGTGTGGCGAATACTCGCCTCTCCTGTTCACTGTGCAGCCACCAACCGCAGAGGACGGCCTCCCTCGTAGGAGGCAGATGATAGCGACACACCAAGAAAACCTCGTTCGATATCTGACAACTCTCCCTTACTCCCAAAGAAGAGGCTAGAAAAACTAAGGTCTGGTCTAAATGGGGGGGGGGACGACAAGTGGGTTTCACACTAGTGACAAACCAGAGATTAGGGTCCCCAGAGAGATTTAATGAGAAGCCCATCTTGAAGATTCCCATGGCAAGGTTCTCTTGGCCTGTGGGGTGGACACTAGCCTGAGCCTCTTTCCATTCCCTGACCAGATGGCCAAATCTTATCTCTCTCAGAGAGAGCAGATTTAAGGCACAGACTCTCCTCCTCTCTGAGAAGGCCGTGGAAGCCACACGAAGCACGGAGTGGGGTTGAGCTAACCCCTCTGTCTGGTGAGTGATACACAAAGCTTCTATGCCCAGACCACTGAGGCCCATTTGAAAAACAGCCCGTCTGTGCTTGACCTGAGAAATGCAGATGGTGAGGTTACAGAGAAGAGCAGCCCTGTGAGGGCGGGTTATTTTTAATAAGCTCTGCTTGGTGGGAATTCAACAGAGAGGTGGGACGGCAGCCCAGGGCACTCACTGGGCCTCTAAGTTCCCTGGGTGGTAACCATCGGCAGCGCCAAGGCCGCGGCCATGTCCTCGCGCCTCCCGTTCAGTTAGGATGAAAGGAAACAAATGATATCAGATGAGAAGTTACACTGGCCCTGGAAAACTCAGCAAAGACTTCACGCTTAAAGGACGGTCCAGAGGCTGGTCGGCTGCCAGGGCGCGATGCACAGGACTCCATCATTTCAAAGTAGAAATACCGATAGGGTGGCTCAGCCCCTCCAAAGGGTGGCTCTGCCGAGGCTTATGTTGAGCCTTTGGCCTGCTGATGTAAGAGCCAGACTCCCATTTCCTGTCTGATAAACAGCTCTTGGCGCTAGCCCAGCAGGAAGGGAAGCGTGGCACAGCTAGAATGAAAATGGGCATCCACTGAGGGCGGCCCATGCCCTTCTCAAGTGGAGTAGAGGCGCCTAACAGAACACAGGGCTGGGAAATCCCACCAGATCTGGGGCTCAGTCTGACCCCGCTCTGCGTCACCGACTCCCGGGACAGGTCTCCCAGCCACAGCCACTTCACCTTTGCTGCGTGGCGAGCAGCTCTGGTCCTGCCCTTGGCCTTTGGTCCTTGTCACTGATATAGCTGCTGAGTGAGACGGCTCCCCCTGGCCTAAGGCGTTATGTCTCAGCTGCATGGTGACAGCTCTTGGGTTTCCAATCCCACTCCCAAGTCTGCCACACGAGCTCAGTGGTAGACGCCTAGCTCTCCTGGTTATGTTCACATGCAGCTCTGTCTCCTAGATTTCTCCAGCTGAGTGCCGAAGCGGCTCAGTCTATAAAACGAAAACTCCTGATGGTCCCTCAGCACGGCCTCCCACAGCTTAGCCCTCCTTCACCCTCCCAGTTGCTTCTGTCAGAACTGGGAGGCGATGCCAGCTAATACCGACAGAATCTGTAAACATGAAGAAGACGAGCTTTGCGCTAGGGATTCTGGAGACGGAGCTAACTGAAGGAGACGATCTACCCTAAATATGGTGCCACCATTTATGTGCTCCAACTGCAAAAAAAAAAAAAAGAAGAAAACCGGCCTGGAGAGATGGCTCAGAGAATAAGAGCACTGGCTGCTCTTTCAGAGAATGTGGGTCTGAGTCTTAGCTCCCACGTGACAGCTAATAACTACCTGTAACTCAGAGGATCCGACGCCCTCTTCTGGTCTTCAAGAGTACCAGGCATGCACCAGGGTCTCAGACATGCATGGGGGCAAAGCACCCGTACATGAAACTTGAAAGAAGGAAGAAAACAGAAGGAAGAAAAAAGGGAGAGGGAGGGGTGCAGTGTAACGGAGTCCACTTAAATCCAACATAACTTAAACGTCAGGTTAATGCACATGACAGAAAGGTATTTGTAGTCAAGTCGTACTCAGAGTCACAGAACAGACTCAGATGTTGAACTGCAAGAGCCAGTATATCACAGCATATTTAAACTTGCAAACCACAGACATCTGTGCCATCTTATTGTTACACTTTCCACCAATCAGGATAGGAGTTGGTTCCTGGGCCTGGAAACATGAACTTAGTTTAACCCTGCCACCAAGATGGAGAAGTTGTCCCTGAGATGGCTAGACTCAGACAACTGTCTCCTTATGGAAGGAAGGAAGGGAGGAAGGAAGGAAGGGAGGGAGGGAGGGAGGGAGGGAAGGGGAGGGAGGGAGGGAGGGAGGGAGGAAGGAAAGAGGGAGGAAGGAAGAAATAAGGGAGGAAGAAAGAGAGGGAAGGAGGAAGAGAAGGAGGGAGAGAGGGAGGGAGGAGGAAGGAAGAAATAAGGGAGGAAGAAAGAGAGGGAAGGAGGAAGAGAAGGAGGGAGAGAGGGAGGGAGGAGGAAGGAAGGATGTCACGGAGTTTGTTTTTGAGAAGGAGATGACCGGATTCACCCACCACTTGCTGCTTTTCTCACTGGATGCAATGTGACCAGTTGCCTGGGTTTCCTGCCACCAAGACTTCCCCGCCATAATGGATTCTACCCTCATGTTGTGACCCCCAAACAACCTTCTTACCCTGCTTCCATCAGGTGTTCCCTTGTCCTGATGTAATTACCAGGGAACCACTTAACCATTATTTCCTTTTTCATTTTCCAATTTCTCTCTTCTCTTTCCTCCAAACCCACCCTCTACCCCACCCCTTGCTCTCTTTCAAATCATGGCATCTTCTGTCTTGATTATTATTGGATGAATACCACGTATATTCCTAAGTATAACCCGTGCAGTCTGTACGATGCTGCTTGCATGCGTGTTTCCAGGGCAAACCGTTTGGTGTTGGATTACCGATTGCGCCCTTCTCTGGTGAAGACCATCTCTTCTGCCCTCCGCCGTCCTTAGTTACCTGCCGCTCTTTGCAGTGCTGAGGCCTCCCGGGCTTTCCCCACCCACTCTGGTTGTCCGTGGGTGTTGCCTTTGATCAGCTCACGCTTGGGAAGTCATGTCTGTGAGATTGATGAGGATACCTTCTGACATCACTGGGAGATACAATCTCATACACATCCCCTGATCTTCACTCCCTCTTTTACAATGTTTTCTGAGCCTGAGGTGCAGGCGTGTTTTGTAGATGTGTCCATTGGCACTGGATGTTGGGCCTGGGCCAGATATGGAAGGTTGTCTGAAGCCCACCCCACTTCTGAAAAGCTGCTTTATGAGAAAACTCGTTCTCTCTGCTTAGGGAGGTTTGGGAAAAGTTCTAAACTGCTTATAATTAATTGAAAATGAATAAATAGTTGTTTCTTGTGTTTTCCCTCCTCCATCTCCTTCTCTTTTTCTTTTTTCTCCCAAGTGAAGCAAACACACCGCTCAAGGGCTTCAAACTATGAAAGCTGCACATTTCCCAGCGGGACAGGCAGAGACAGAAAGCCACAGCCTTCAGGTCAAGAGGAATCTGAAAAGGAAACAAAGTGAGCTAATCAGCCCCAACGCCAAGGGGCAGAGTGCTAGCCCATGGGCTGTTGGGTTTCTTCAAACAGCTCGCCTGTCTCAGGTTAGATTGCTATGAAGTAACACAGAGATCAAAGCGACTTAGGGAGGAAAGGGTTTGCTTTGCTTTGGTATCCTGATCAGGTCCATTGAGGGAAGCCAAGCCAAGACCTCAAACTGGGCAAGTACCAAGAGGTAAGAGGTGATGCTGAGACCTCGGAGGAGTGCTAACTTACCGGCCTGCTCAGTTTGCTTTCACATGGCACCCAGAACCACCACACCAGCCCGGCACCACACACGCTGGGCTGGGCCCTGCAACATTAATCACTAGTTAAGAAAGTGCCCCTAGCTCTGCCTACAGCCTGGTGCTATGGAGGCATTTTCTTAATAATGTCTCTTTCAGATGACTCTAGCTTGTGTCAAGTTGACATAAGAGAGAGGACGACCTCTCTGTGACCACAACCCCTCCTCTGAAAAAAAAGAAGCATTGAGCTTTCCCTGGCCGGGGAGGGTATGCCTTGAGAATCCCCTGAAGCATAGCATGCCACCCTCGGATGTCCCCAGCAGGGATGCCTGGCTTTCCATTCTGCACCTGCCCCCAGGCTGATAGAAGCAACTTGGAAGCAACTTGGTAGAAAGGAAGGACTGTGTCCTTGGCAGTTATGGAGAAGCAGGGACAACTGTCCACACACAAGGTTTGGAGAGGGGGACCTGTTTTAGCCCAGATGTAAGTCTTTTTGGTCTGTTCTATCTCTTCGTCTACAGAACATCCTCTCCCCAAGTCTGAATAAATCCCCATCAAACCTGGGTCTGAGACAATGGTGCCTCCCAAGCTCTGGGGATGGCTTGTGACTCAGCCCTAGCCAATCAGAGTCACCGTCTTCCAGTCCCAGTGACAAGTTCAAGAATGGGCAAATGACTCAGTCCCAGCCAATTAAACCTTCCGGTCTTCTAGTCACAACAATAAGGTCAAACATGGGTACTTAATTTAGTCATAGCCAAATTGGAAGCCTGTTTCCTGGCCACCGTGGCAGATTCAAGGAGTGGCCCAGGCTCTGATTTAGCAACTAAGATCTGGGATTGTGACTGTAGCCCTGAGGCTGTAGCTAGAGCTCCTTGGAAAGGGGCTGGGAACGAGCACTTATCTTCCTGAAAAGGACTTCCGGAACTCACTCTTATCTCTAGGGTGCTGAGGACTTAGGGCTGATAAGATATCTTTTCTTCCTGTCAGTTAAAGGCCAGCCTGAGATCTGGGCATCCACGTCTGACTGGAACTGCAAGGAGGAGACATTCATTGCTCTTTTCATAGGGAAATGGCTGAAAGGCAGGGGCTATTTTAGTAGGAATTCACAGATTTTAAGTGTGATATGTAGAGGCCACTCACAAATGTGGCTTTCTCTTTCGTGACTACTTTGATTGACATGGGCGAGCCTCATGCTAAGTCCTCCCCTACTTGGCCACCAGCATTGGATGCTTGCCTGAACTCTGCCTTCCAGTGTGGGTACAGGCTCCATATCTCTAGGCACAGATGGTTCATAAGTAGCCATTCCATGAAGTATTTAGCTTTGGTGTATGTCAGGTTCCAGGGAGGTGGGGAGGAGGGTTTCTCGATTGGAAAGGGTAACAGCAGGTACATGTGGGCAAGCAGACATGACCCCAAGTGGCAGTTATGAAACGGCATGCTAGATGATTATAACCACAGGAGGGGTGCTGGCCACTGTGGTTCACGGCAGGTCTGTAGCCTGCCTCTGTTAGCAGGAGGCCCTCCACACAGCCCACTGATCACTGTCCCCCACCCACCCACCCCCTGCCTCACAGGGAAGAAAAACAAACCTTTACATCTTTCTCCAACCAAGTAGCAAATTACCAGAACCAGACCAAATTACTATGAGTCAGACAGTTTTATTCAAGTATGGGAGAGAGCACAGTATTTCTCATTTGACTGGAGTGAGATAAACCCCCTATTTCCCAGAGCAATTGTGAGATTTCATGTCTGATACTGTGACTCCTTAAGAATTCTTCTAACAGGCTTTCTTCCCCTCCATATGGTGTTTGCTGTCAGTATAGAAACACGGCTGATATAAACACAGGCACAGCAAACACGTGATTCTAACTCAAGCTGTCAGGCTCTTCCAACTGTACAGATGATCCCAGGAAAGAAAGCCACTTACTACCTGGTCAGGAAGGGACAAAAGGACCAGAAACCGTCTTCCAGCCTGCAAATGGAGGATATGTTTATCCTTATCTGCAACACATCCATTCTTTAGGAATGGATGACCTCATGGGGGAGGGGCACGGGCACAGGAATGGGCTGGGGGATGGGAGAAAGCAGAAGCTGAAGTTCTCAGCATGTCAAGAACAACATGAACAAATGCAGGCGCTTCCTGCCAAGTCCGGCCACAGCCCTGCTGGAGGTAAGAGGAGCTGTGTGGCATAGCTTTGGAGTCGAGCCTCTCTGAAGTGTCATAGCAATAGCTGTGCTACTGATGGCTTTCATGGAGGGTCCCACCCTGTTTCCCAGTGTGACCTGGGAAGCTCAGGAGGGCAGAAGCCTTTTCTCTCTGTCTCTCCAGCTGGAGCACCTGGGAAGCTGTACACACAGGTACGTGTGCACTACGTACACATGCACTGTATACACAAACACACATACACATACCATACACCAGACATACACACAATAGCCCACACACATACATACCACACACATATACACACATACACAATGCACACATGATACACACACCACACACACACACATATATACTTACACACACAATAGCCCACACACATACGCACCACACACATATACACACATATACAATGCACACACATACACATATATGCACACATGTACACACACACCACTCACACATACACTCACACACATACATACATACACACACCACACATACACATACACACATATACATATATGCACACCCGCACATACACATACCACACAAACACATACACCACACACACACACACACATACATACCATACACACGCACACATGACAGGGGGTGAGGACACCTCTTGAAGACCCTGAACTCTTGCTTTGAGCCGTGTATCTCACTGGCTTCAAAGTACCCACAAACCACTGCAGCAGTCCAACTTTGGTTTTTTGTTGTTGTTGTTGTTTGTTTCCTTTATTCACCCACCAAACTCTCTTCTAAGACTTCTTACTTCTCGGTACTAGAAGGTTCTTTCAGTTTTAAAGGTCACTTCTTGAATTCAGGGTCAAGTATGTGGGCCCTGCAGGGTGCCATGGAGTAGACTTGGAGGACTGTGGCTTAAAGAAAGTATCAAATTCCTGGGGGTGAGGGCCAGGCACGAAGGAGCAGACTTCAGCAAGTCATGTTAAGTGAGGGAATGAATTTTCCCAGTAGTAAGTGTAACTGTCTGAATATCCATGTTCAAACACATAGCAAGCCTCTTCTCTCTACCTTTCCAGGTCAGCCTGACATTTGCCAAAATGTCAACCAAAAGAGGTAGAACAAGACCAAGGCCTTGCCTTCACAGTGTAATCCTGGCAATAGCTGGCTGCCTGACTTGGGGCTCTCACCACTGCTGACATACTACCCAGGCCTATGGCCAAGGACAACATAGGGGGACTCTAAACAGATGGGAGACCTAAATCTGAAACCCAGGATGTTGAAATTTCAAGAACAAAACACAGACAGTACCCTAAAGGCCACAGGTGTGCGTAGAGCCTGTCTGAAGAGGACTCTATTGTCCCAGGAATCCAGGCCAACATGTGATAAATGGAGACATTGAGAGTGCTCTGCCCTGTAATGAGGGCACCTGAGGACAGAAGGGAAACTCAGGGCTCCTCAAACGGGGCCACACAGGACATCAGCCCTGGAGTACCCCTCCTTCCACTATTCGGAGGCCTGCCTGGCACTGAGGGCACTTGGAGAAAGGGGGGCTCCCCATAGGGGGGGCAGGCAGCTCCCCAAACTCTATCTAGCATCTTCTCCTGCTTAGACCTTGGGGTTTCCCAGAGATGAGAGAACTTGGAGAAAAAAAAAAAGAAAAATATCTAGGACTCACCAGAGAGGGCGCCAGGCAGGAGAGATGCCCAAGAGCCTAAGATCTGCTCTGGACTGAAGGCACTTGGAGAAAAGGAAGAGACAAGCTCCGAGATTCCCGGACAGATGGCCTGTCCTCAGGCTTCTTCTCGTTAGAGAATGGGTTGGGTGGTAATGGGGGATCAGGAGTGTGTGTGTGTGTGTGTGTGTGTGTGTGTGTGTGTTACAGGTGTGTATGTGATGATGGAGGGCACTTGGAGAAAAAGGACTCTGGGACATCCTGAGAGGGGCCAGGCCTGTGGGCAAGCTGGACCCCTGGCACCTACAGTCCCAGAACTCTGAGGCCAGTTCTCAGGATGAAGGGCACTCAGAAAAAAGAAAAAAAAATGTTCTAGGGCTTTCCAGAGGTAAAGGGGGTGCAGGTGGCAGGGGGAGGGGGTGGAGAGTGGGGGTGGGGAAGGGAAGCATGGGTGACTGGCCCCCAGCAGCCTTTCCACACCCTTGATGTAGTCCCAGAAGGAGGTAAACTTTATGGTCAACCCGCTCAAGCCTGTAGCTCCAGTTTCTGAATAAGAAAATGGGCTGGCAGTAACTGACACTGGATTGGCTGGTGTACAATTCTAGGAACTTAGAGAGATTTTAAGGCCAGTCTGGTCTTCACAGAGATCTCTGGGCTACATAGTGAGACTGTTTCAAAAAAATGTTCCTAGAAAGATCTCACTCCCACCCACCCCTTCATATCCCAGACTCCAAAGAAAATGAAAGACAGACTTACCAGGAGCATGATGGTGATAATGAGACAGACTCCTAAATCTAGAAGCTTAAAGCTACCCATGTAGGTGTGATTTAGCGGAGTACACGAAATCAAGAGAATCTGCCAGACAGACACACCATAATCAATGATGCTGAGTTCCGTAACAAATGCACACAACCTTACCAAAATAAACCTGATTCTCTGTAACTCAAACTGTGTGTGTGTGTGTGTGTGTGTGTGTGAAAGTGTGAATCTATGTGTGGCTTTTTATTTTTTTATTATTTTTTTAAAGATTTATTTATTATATGTAAGTACACTGTAGCTGTGGCTTTTTATTTTTTTAAAGGGTTTTCCCAAATTTAAAAGCAAATGAATCCCAGGTATAGTGATGCAAACCTTTATCCCAGCACTAGGGAGGCAGAGGCAGAGGCAGAGGCAGAGGCAGAGGCACAGGCACAGGCACAGGCACAGGCACAAGCAGAGGTAGATGGATCTTGTGACATGAAGGCCAGTGTTCTATATGGTGAGACTCTGTCTCGAAAATTAAAAATGAAATTAAATGCATTTATGGAATCTTTAAATAATAATCTATTATGAAATACCGGTCAATCCTCCATTTCTTGGAATACACAATCTAGGAATTTCTTATTCACAGCAGTAAAGATCTGAACAGTGCAATGGAGGAGATCTAGACACCAGCACTAGGACAGGACAATTATGACAGTCTTCATTTACAGATACGAAAATGGCATATTACTTGTATTCTTAAGAAGCATTCAACTAAAGCAAAATGACACATTTAAACCATTTTCTAGGTGTTATTAAAAAATAATAACAGTTTCAAACAGGAAAGATGGCCTTGTGGATAAAGGTGCTCTCTCCCTCTCCCTCACCCCCCCCCCATTTTCTATTTCCTATAAATAAACATGTAAGTACGCGTGGGTATGTATGGGAACAAAACCCAGGGCAGTATACAGGTGTGCCTCTTCCAGGATGTAAACAAACCAACCATGATGGAGGAACCTTCCTTTTCTCCAAGGTCAGTGACATTATTAAATATCATCTATTATGATAGTGTTTACATTGTCTTTTTTTTTTTTTTTTTTGAGACAGGATATCCCTCTGTAGACCATGCATGCTTGCAGAAAAATCACAGAAAGTATACAGGGTAAAGAAAATATAGGGAATACAAAAAGGAAGAAAAACAAAAAAGAAAGAGATTTGATGACGTAAAGGGCAGGGCGCCGTGCTCTGGCACCTTCCTTCCCAAGCTAAAGGGAGCGTTTGCCACCTCGTGTTCAGCTGAGGCAACAACTACTAATGAGGTTTAGGATTGCCGGCCAGTGCCTAACGGGGACAGAGAGGGACGTGAATGCACAGCACAGCAATACACAAACACCTGCAAAACTGAAAGAAACGCGGATCGCAGGGGCAGGGCAGGGCAGGAAGTAGGAAGGGGCTGAGGGGTGGAGGCTGAGAAGTAGGAAAGCATTCATTCAACCTGGCTGTGTCGGGAAGAGGGCCGGAGAGATCCTGCCAGGCCCTTCTCCTTTTCTTCCCACTCACCATAACAAAGTAAAGGTTAGAGAGCCACTACTTGGTTATTAGTAATAAATGGCAACAATAATAAATAATTTAAAATACTTTTGAGATGCTCACTGCTTTCATGGCTGCACTCAGGGGGAAGTCCTGGGCCCGGCAGTGAGACTGTGCATGTGCAGAGCTGAGGGTAAAGATGGTGGGACAATCGATAGTGCTTGCTGGCTTGCAGATAAAATTTAATCAAATTAAATTATGAGCTAAAATCAAATAAGCCGACATACATGTGGGCATGGAGTTTCTTCAGAAAGGTGGCTGAGTTTGGAAATCAGCGTGGATGCTTCTGTTCCCCCTCAGCTGCAGTGATGCAAAACTCTGGAAGAATCTGCTTACATTCTGACAAAAGCTTTCAAAGGGCCTCACAGCCAGAGTTAATAACACACCTGGAAGTCCCCTAAGACTGCCACGCTACTGTGTACTCAAAGTGTTAGCTTAACCGGCCTTTAGGAGAACAATGTAGCAGTCAGCATCACTCCCTTGGATTTCCCATGGAACCCACCTTTAGAACCCAAGCTTGATGTCGAAGAAACTCAAAGCAATAAAACATGTTACAAAGGACACACTGATAGAGTTGCTTAGGAGACCTTAAGTCACACGAGTGGAATTTAGCTAAAGGGGCTCTGCCTCCAAAACACCCCAAGGGGAAGTGCTCTGCTAATCAGGCCTGCTGGAGATAATGGAAATTTAGGGTCCTAGGATGTAAATGCTTATTCACCTGGGTGGTCCGTCCACCCATTAGATTCTATTCCCATCCCAAAGATCCATACCCCTGATGGGCGCTCACTGGGGTAGCGTGGGCTTACACCCATCAATAGCCCTCATCTGCCATTGTCCCCTGTGTTCTTATCAAGAAGGGCACAGTTCTGCCAGGTGGGGAAGATGGACCTGGGTAACGAGGATCAGAAAAGAACACTGGTACCTAAAATAATTCTGGTAATAATAATAATAATAATAATAATAATAATAATATCTCTGCTGTGTAAATCTCCCATGTGCCTAAGTGGCCAGACTTGCAGTCTCCTGTTTCTGTTTAAATTGTTGAAGAGTGTAACCTGGGGCCAGACTCAAAAGAGATTTATGGATAACAGCATATATGGAATGCATAAGCCTAAAATGTATATGAGTTAATGAAATCTTCTTTTCGGGGTTGACTCTTATCTGGGCATTAGTCCCAGGTGCTTAAGTAAAGAGTCTCTGTTCATTTCTAACTGTGTGGAAGCATTTCTCATTGAGAAGGCATGTTATTTCTGTAACAATATAATTACATCTGTTTTATTAGAAAAAGAGAATTGGAAACATCAGTTATTAATTATCCCTGAAGCATCTGGTGGAAACACACACAAGGCGCTACAGAGCGGCCCTTTACAGGGCTGTGTCCAGTAACTTTCTAGATAGAAAATGATCTTGGGGTGGTATTTAAACCAAGGAAAGGGCAATGTACAAATATGAGTTTTTACTATTTTTCCATTTGTGGAGACTTGAGTTGCTAAACCTCACAGTTTTTTCCCTTCCTTTGTTTGGTGTATTTCTCTTCCCTGTCTTTTCATTATGTTCTTGGAGCCCTTACAGCCTGTGGAAACCCTTTCCAAAGACTTTAAGTATTTGCATCTTTTCATTTGTGTGCTTTAGAGTAGTTACTTTAGGCATTGTTCCTTTTTACCTTTTAATTCTGTCTCGTGCCTGACTGTGTGTGTTTGCCTGACTGAGTTTGAGCGGAAGGCTGGGGTGTGGGAACATCTGTGGAGATGGCCGCTGGGGCGCCTTGCTCATCCCTCATCCCCAAAGGCCTTTCTGCCTCTCTTTCCTTTGCAGTGTCCAGGGGTGGTTGGGAAGAAAAGTTATGTCCACAGTGTTGGAAAACCAGCTGACCAAAATCACTTCAGGTCTCTGCGACTTACAATACACACTCTGGCAAATGTGCTGGTTAAGAAAATAAGGATTTCACGAGGTAGTGAGGGCACGTGCTTTTAATCCCAGCATCTGAGAGGTGGAAGTAGGGAGATCTCTGAATTAGAGGTCTCTATAGTGAGTTCAAGAACAGTTAAGGCTGCTGGGCGGTGGTGGCACACACCTTTAATCCCAGCACTTGGGAGGCAGGCAGATTTCTGAGTTCGGGGTCAGCCTGGTCTACAGAGTGAGTTTCAGGACAGCCAATACTACACAGAGAAACCCTGTGTCGAAAAAAACAAATTAAAAAAAAAGAAGAAGAAGAAGAACAGTTAAGGCTAGACAGAGGAAACCCTGTCCTGAAAAGTAAAAACAAAACAAAATAAAAAAAAAGTGTGAAATAATGGTGTCCAATTCACCACCATTGGTAGGTACAGAAGATAAAGGTGGACATATACTGTCTCACATCTGAGTTTTATTTGTTTGCCTTCGCTTGTGATACAAAACTCCAAATGGACCCATCTGTATTTTCTTTAATAGAAAAACTTGAATATATTATTTAATAAAAGGATAGAATATATACAGCCTGCTCAATGGATGCTTACCTTTCCCAGTCTCAGAATTGCAAACTACATGTAATTGTTCTTATAGCTAAGAAAAGAAACTAGCTGATTTGGGCAAGCATTATTATTATTATTATTATTATTATTAATAGCTAGGCTGCTCTCAGAATCAGCAGGAGCATTGAAGAACTGGTCACAAGAATGCAAAGCCAGGAAATAAAGGAGAAACACTTAAAACATGATATTTGCTATTGTTTATTGGCATCTGAAGCACTGCGCTCCCCCTGTTATTTCTACAATTATGTGCTTATTGACTTCTGTCATGACTAGGAAATTCTATTATGTTCCTTCCTTCTTTTTTTTTTTTTTTTCCTATTAGAAACTGAATGCAGGCCAGGAAAGGTGCATTTCATTAATATGTGTAACTAGTACCGTTAATCCCACAGACCACAAATTATGGCCAAATCAAAGCAAGCCTTATTCTGTGGGGGTGGGGGCGGTTCCCAGGTATGTGCTCTGGGAAGCCTACTGCAGCAATACCAGCAAGAACATCTAGGAAGAAGAAAGCCCCAAAGTCTAAAGAAACCTCTTTCTTTTTCAAGGGCATCTGAGGCTTTTTCTGGAACTGTAACTTAAGAAGTGTCTGCTTGTTTTTATTTTATTTTATTTTATTTTTTTACTTATTCACTTTTACATCCCCCTACCTGTCGTCCCCGGGGCGGGCCCCCCCCCGCCCCCACCCCGCGTCACCCCTCCCCCCCTCACCCCTTTCCACAATCCTTCCCCCATTCCCTCTCCCTTCCTCCTCTGAGCAGGTAGGGACCCCCACTTCGTCTCTGTGAGGCATTTTTATCAACCTTCCTAGCACCCCAGTCAGCCATTGTTCAGCCTGCCCTTCTGACCATCCTAGAGAGGGCAGTTCTGTTAGAGCATCAGAAGATGCTGCAGAGGGCTTGGCAGTTCACAGCTGCCAGGCTTCAGTAGAGGAACCAGAGGGGTGGGCCTCACAGTCTGAAGCCTGGTGATGCATTTTTAGGCCCAGTGAACAATCACAAGGAGTTGGGAAGGAGGCGCCCTGCTTGGCCTGGATGCTCTCTTACCTTTTACTGGTCATATTTCAAAAGTCAAAACAGATGGGAATCCTTTGTGCTCTACTGGCTTTGCTGGTTGAGTTTGGTCTGAGTCGGTGTCAGGATGCAGTGACAGCATTTGGAATTGCTTTCAGAGAATGCTATCATCTCTCTCTCTCTCTCTCTCTCTCTCTCTCTCTCTCTCTCTGTGTGTGTGTGTGTGTGTGTGTGTGTGTGTGTGTCTCTCTTTCTCTGTGTGTGTGTGTGTGTGTGTCTGTGTGTGTCTGTGTGTTTACAACAAAAAGCAGGCAGTTTTATACTCGCTGTGATGTGCTTGTCACATAGCAAGTGGCTTCTCGCTAGGTAAACAAGTCAGGAGATAGCAGTTTATGGGGGACTTTTATCTGCTGTCCTTTTTCCTATCACCTTCCTCACCCCAGAACTTCCTCTTTAGTCTCTGGCTGAACAAACATCTTATTCTAGCATTATTCAGTGTTTTCATAAAGCTGCCAACCTCTCTTGTACTGCATTGAATCTCCAAAATAATTTTTAAAAGGTGCTTAATTAAGAAGAAGGAATCGAATGCTCCCACATCCAGGAATGATGGGGAAAGAGACAGGAGTCAACAAATTAGTATTGGTCTTTATTGGCATGTCAAAGTACAGCAAGATCATGGGAGAATGATCTGAAGACATAACACAGAGCCAAGAGTTCGGGGTACTAAGACATGATGTCCAGAGCCTTTAAGCTATGAGGAAGGCTGCTCACTGCTTAGGGACTCTTTGGACTTCAGAATGGTCCTGTATTTGGCTAGAAACTGGTTGCCCAAAGCATTCAGCTCTTGCTGAAGTTCTTTCAGAGCCCTGTCTTGCTCCTGCTGCTCCCCGAGCATATGCTGCTTGTAATAGTTGGTGTACAAGTTCACCCAGTCATCAACCACAATCTTCATGTCTTCTTCAGTGATAAGAGGATCATCAAAGACCTGGGGGAGCCGAGGGGAGAAAGGAGAGAGTTGGCAAGGGAGGATGCGGGTCAGAGCCGCGGGGTGCCAGGATGGTCTCAGAGATGCTCGCGCCCTCTTTGCTTTGGATTTGCATTCCCGGTTTCTAGATTTTTGAATTGCAGTTACAGTTTCAAATGAGCCTGCTCTGCCCTTCCAGCACATACTCTCTCCATCTCTGACCTTGAAATAAAGTGCACGGGCTTACCTGCTGATCCAGCAGAACGTTAAACTCCTTTGTTCCTATAGAGATCAGATCCTGATTGGTCTGAAAAGGGGTCATCTGCCAGGGAAAGAAAGGTGAACATTATCCTTTTCCCTCACACCCGACCATCCTCCCCTCTCTCCCCACAGCCACCCCAATGCCCCTCTTAAACATCCCTGGTATCCAAGAGGGGCGCCCCTTTCCCTAAACCTTTCAAGCCCTGCTCTGCTCTGAAGTTACATTTCACCAGCATGGGCTCACCTTCGAGTCCGACGGTGCTGAGCCTGCCTCACACACACTCTTCGGGGTCTGTGTGTCCTCTGCACTAAGTTAGATGTGGGCAGAGTCAGGAGTTAGCGTAAGGCAACGCCCTGCCTGGAGGTCCTGAAGGGGTGTGATAGGTCACCTTGGGGTGGAGAAAGTAGGCAGTGAGGCTTCCCTGGAGTTAGAAAGATAGAGACTGTGGGAGGGAATAGATAAATGAAGACAGAAAATGTAAGAAACAAACCAGGAACATATGCTTGAGCTTTCCCCGATAACCCCACAACCAGTCTCAAAATTCTAAGGAAACTAACATTAGGTAATGGGTGCTTTTTTGCACCATACAAAATGCAGTGGTGGTGTTGTCTCTCCATTCCACAGCTCCCATGATTGTAACAGTTTAGAAGCCAGGTTACAATCTCACATCAAGGAGGTAAAGGAAGGAGAATCAAGTCAAAGGCCAGTCCCAGGCTACATCCAAACAAGACCCTGTTCTCAAAAAAAGAAGTTTATGCTACATGTATTCTTGTATGCTAGACACTTTTTCAAGCCTGTATTAAGCATTTATCATTATAAAAATCCTTTTAGGCCGGGCGGTGGTGGCGCACGCCTTTAATCCCAGCACTTGGGAGGCAGAGGCAGGCGGATTTCTGAGTTCGAGGCCAGCCTGGTCTACAGAGTGAGTTCCAGGACAGCCAGGGCTACACAGAGAAACCCTGTCTCGAAAAACCAACAAAAAAAATCCTTTTAGAAAGTGGAGGATACATTTGTGATGGAGCATTTTCAATGAAATTACATCTTTGCCTCAGTGGAGCAAAGGAATCTTTGAATACTTGCCACCGTTTCCAAATAATGTGCAAATAGTTGTATACTGGACTGGCAGGATGGCTCAGTGGTGCTTGCTGCCAAGCTTGATGACCTGAGTTCAATCCCTGGGACCCACATAAGTTATTCTTTGACATCCATATGTACACCACAGTGTGTATGCATCTCTCTCTCTCTCTCTCATACACATAAATAAATACATAAAAATAGTATGTATGACTTGCCAAATCTGACTGCTACACATAAGATCTGTTTAGCTCTCACCCTAACTCTGTCTGGTATGTAGTAGTAGTCTTTCTATTTATCAGATGGAAAAACTGAATGCCAGAGAAACAATTAACTTTACCAAGATCTCACAGTTACAAACTTGTGTTTCAAGAAAGTTTCCTGGGTGAATCCATTCAGAGAAACTGACTTGGAATTTTTCATTATTCCTGGAAACCCAAATTTTCATAAAAGTGCTAGTTTATCTGAGCCTTAGACTCTGTGTGGGTCAGCTATGGTGGCCTGTCTTGGCAGGGCAGGGTACTCCTAGCCACAGTTTGTGATGAAGCCAGTCCTCAGGAATGTGAAGTTTACAGAATGGAGCTGTTAACTGGGGGGGAGGGGGGGGGCAGGGGAACAGCGTGGGGCAGAGTGCCAAGAATGTGTTCAAGAATTCCAGGCTAAGGAACAACCATGTTTTATTTCTAATTTAAAGAAAAAAAAGAAGATGCTTCTGGTGAATTTAGGTCCAGTTCCCTAAACTTGACAGGAAGTAGAATGGGGCCAAAGAAGAGGGGGTGAGCTCAGAGGGGGTGAGCTCAGAGGGAGAGAGACCCTCTGGCATGGACTCCAACTCCACTGAACTCTCCCAGAAGAACCTCGAGGACTTGCCCTGCTTATGCTGTCTTCTGACACAGTCCAGCAACCTCTTGATGTTCTTACCCCCAACCATCCTTAGGGGCCTTTTAGAAATAATATTCCAAGTCAGGGGTGGGGGGTGGGGGGAAGGGCAGAGAATCACTTCTCTGGTGTAAGAGAACCAAACTGCCTACTTGTTACTTGAAAAAGCCAACCATTCGGGGACCAGTGCTCGGGTGGAGAAAAGGGCTTGCTTGGAAAGCCAGAAAGCTTTATAGAGAGGAGAGGAGAGGAGGAGAGGAGAGGAGAGGAGAGGAGAGGAGAGGAGAGGAGAGGAGAGGAGAGGAGAGGAGAGGAGAGGAGAGGAGAGGAGAGGAGAGGAGAGGAGAGGAGAGCCACACGAGAAAAAGCTGATAGCCACAGGCAATGAAGATGTGACAGCTGAAGACATTTTACACACAACCTCTGAAAGACTGGTGTTTTCCTGGTTCCATTCCAGTGGCCCTGTTTGGTTTAGTTACTCTTAATTTTGATGTCTTTGGCCTCGGAAGGGAAGAGAAGTTAGTGAGTTTAAGTCAACTCAACCTTGTTCTAACCAAAACAGTTTTTAATGATTAGTATATCTGCGTGCAGAGTTGGGCAGAAATGGTCTGAACCAAAGATGAAGGTAGCGAAGAGCACCCAGGCACAGGGAGAGCAGCTGCTGCAGCCGCAGCTTCTCGCTCTGGCTTCCCTCCAGTGCCCCTGCCCGTGTGTTCTCTAGTGAATGAGTTCAGGTGAGACACACAGAGTGCAGCGTAGAAAACGGTTTAGTGCATCATAACAAGGGATAGGAGTGAGCAGAGGTCAGAGAGACCGTCGTGGAGGGCATGCTCTCAGGGGCTGGGAAGGGCAGTGTCAGGGGCCCTCCGTGTTACGCGTTTGGAGAGGTCATTCCGTGATGGCTCCGAACGAGCACACAGCACGTGACTGGCTATGTTTAGGCTCCTTCCTCAGTTCGAGCCCACTTCCACTCTTGGTAGAGCGTTTACCCTTCCTTTACAGGTTGTCTACTTCTCTCCCGTGCCTAATTTAAAAGGCATGATTTTCCCCCTCTCTCCTGGTAACTGCCAGGATTTCCACCTAACCTGTACTTAACTCTTAAACTAATGAAATAAGTTAGGTACTTAACTGTACCTAACCTGTACTAACCTCTTAAACTAATGAAACTGTCCTCAAGATTCCTGTTTATTCCTTTTCTAAACTATTTTATTAAAAAAAATTAGTGTGTTTGTGAGTGTGTGTATAGACACACATCCATGTGTTTGACTGAAGAGGCCAGAAAGAGGGTGTCTGATCCCCTCAAGTTGGGGTGGTTTGAACTATGTGACCTGAGAGCTGGGAACCTACCTCTGATGTCTTGGAAGAATCAGAAGCCTTTAACTAGTAAGCCTCTAAACCCTGTTATTAAAGAGTCTAAGACGTTCCCATGGGAACCTGGTTTCCCCAGTAACAAAGTAACAACAAATGTTGGCAAAGAACCCCTTGCGCTGCTGGAGAGAATGTAAACTGCTGCAGCTGCTCTGAAAAATCAAAGGAAAAAAAATAGACCTGCCACAGGCTTACAGCTCTACTACCTGTAGGTATACACCAAAGGACTCTGTCCTACCACAGAAATACGCGTACATGTGTGTTTACTGCTGCAGTGTTCTGAACAGCTAAGAAACGGAATCAGTCCGGATCTCTGTCAGGAGACAAATAGGTCACAAAATGTGGAATTACAGTGACATTCTAATCAACCAGAAAGAAAAGCGAAATCATAACATTTTCAGGGAAATGAGTTTAAGATTGTTTCAGAAACACAAATGTCCCATGTTTTCTCTCATATGCAAGTCCTAGATTTTGGAATTGTATGTGTGTGTGTATGGGGGGGGAAGACATAGATCATGAGGTTAGAAATGGGACCGGGAGGAGGGAAGAAGGGATCTTAAGGAGAGTAGGTAGATAGAAATCATGTGATATAAAAGCAGCATGGGGGTGAGGAGGGGTCGGTGGGTTGGGTAAGTGGGTGTCTACATACTTGGAGTCAGGCAAGAGAACTGGGGGAGGCAGGCAGTAAATAGGAACCTCGGGGACAAAATATGCATGTGAACGCCATAATGGAGCTCATTAAGTCACAAGCTAATTTAAAATTTTTCAAAAACTCTATCGTCCTTGGCCTCACAGCCAAAAAAAAAGGCACTGCGACCCAGAGAGGGATACTCTTCCGTACACAGCTAAAAGTTTGAGACCTGAGTGGAGTCTTGATCACAACTATTTCCCCAGGAAGCCATCTCTCCCTCTTCTGATTATTGAAATTCAGAGTCAAAGGGCCCCCATATAACTTCTAAGGTCCAAAGAACCAAAGTCCTGGGGTGTGTTCCAGGGAGGCAGGGCACACAATAATCGGAGTTCCAAGATAGTAAAAGATTATTGTCCTTCTGTGGCCACCGTAGCCAAACAGGAAATGTAGTTCATCTAGCTTTTTGCCGCGTTGGACAGACTCGCTGAGCTTGGGGATGGCTGACGCTGGGAGCCTGCGGGCTACGCTGTGCACGGAGCAGTTCGGCTCCGGAGCCCCGCGCCGCTGCAGCGCTGCTGCCGATGGGAGCCTGCAGTGGGACGGGGCTCTGCGCTGGGGCTGGCTTTCCCGGGCCCCGATTGCGAAACCTGGGCAGCACGTGGGTGGAGGCGAGGGGCCCTGGGCAGCACTGACCGCTCTTTCGGGCCTCAGATCCGTGCTGCTGCCTCAGGGCTTCCCAGATAGCGTCAGCCGGGATTACCTGCCGTACCAGCTGTGGGATTCCGTGCAGGTCCGGCCAGCCGATTGCCATGGGGGACGGTTTATGACGGGATCTGGGGAACAGGCCCTGGCAATCTGCATTTGCACGTTGGAAGGCTAGGGTGCATTGCAGAGTCCTGACAGGTCCCACCGAACCAGTGAGAGCTGGTATAGCACAGTAGGCTCCGTGCTCCTGCGACCCCTACTCACTCCACTTCTTTTCTCTCCAGGCCTTTGCTTCCAGCCTCTCCGGCTCCCTAGCCACCCAGGCAGTATTGCAGGGCTTAGGGGTAGGCAATGCAAAAGCCTCAGTTTCAGCTGCCACGTCCACCTGGCTTGTGAAAGGTGAGCTGAAACCTGTAAGCCTTACCTGTAGATCTCATCCGTGCCTTCTGTCTCTGGTCTTTTTCCTTCACTGCAAATCCTAGCCTTACCGTTCTGTACTGTTCTGACCTCCAACAGTGGCTCCCGTGTGTCCGTGTGTGTGTGTGTGTGTGTGTGTGTGTGTACATTTATGGTCTGCAGCCTGATTAGACAGTACACAGAAGCTGCGACTCTCCAAGCCTAGAAAAATATTTTGTCTATCTCGATGCCCGCAGCTAGAATACCCTCATCAGTGAATCAGCCTAAATGTCTCAACTTGTTACCCATGCAAACTTCAGAATCCCTAAATCATCTGGTCCCTCATCCTTAAATTAAACTTAATCCTACTTTATGCAGGTTTGCATAGAAGTGCAGTTTATTACATAAAACTGCCAGCTTCTTGGGATGGTGAAAATCGGATACTTCCAGTGGGCAAAGGGGCATGTGGCTGGTCCTAAATTGGTAGTTTTGGAAATGCTAAAGTGCATTCTGACTCCCCTGGGGTACTAGACACTTCTGTCATAAGATGGATAATAACCGAGTGCTGACAGTATACAGCCTTTGGGGAAAAAAAATCACTAAAAGAAACAAAGATAATTTAGCACCATGCCACCTGGAGAGTGAGGCAGAGAGAAGGGAACTTAGGAGGGCCCTCGACACTTCAAGTTTCAAGGGCCCTTGGCTCAGGCTTCTGGCCTGTCTTTCCCTGTTATTCCCAGTGGTAGTTAAATGAACCCTAGGGGCAGGGCAATTGCATTCTGTCCTGCCCCAGACCTTGCCACATCTTGGGTGAGCCGCCCTGGACTCTCTAGGTTAGGGGGCTTCTGCTTCTGTTCATGCCTGACTGTTAGACCTGAGCACATTGTAACTGCAGGTCACCCCTTGAGAGGACAAGTCCGAGCAGAAGTGGCTGGTGGCTTCATGGCCTCATCGTCTCATCTTTTAATGATGCCAACCACCCCCACCACCACAACGATCGATGCTGGCAGTGTTTATTATGTACCAATCTTTGTGTTGCTGATTAGACCTCTTGGTGGCTGTGTGGCAGGTAGTGCGGTTGTCCCCACACTATAGCTGGGGAAATAGAGGCGCCCACGGTTACACGCCTGGTGAGCTGTAGGGCCTGGGTGTGAGCAGAGGTGGTTTGGTCCTTTTCTCGGCATCTCGCTGTGTTTAACTTGATCTTTTCCACTCTTCTCCTTTAGCCAATTTCAAAACTCCGCGCTTGGAGCCTGGGTCAGTAATTGGTGTTTTTAAGTGTCATTTCTTAAGCATCCCATTCTCATCACCAGCGTGATGATTAGCTGTGTCTAACAGGTTTTCAAGGAAAGCCGAGGCCACTTCAAGATATGAAAGTACATGCACTTGAGAATCTGTTACCAGTGTTAAAAGACAACCTCTTAATTAGAAAGGATTTTACAAGCTTGTTTCCCTCAAGGGTGAGATGCTTACAAGCAGAGCACTGAATAAAAAGTACCCTTGGGATTTTTGTTGTTTGTTTTCTTTTTGACACAGGATCTTCTGTAGCCCAGGCTAACCTAGCTCTCCATGTATCACTTGTTATAACCACCCCCCCCCATGTCTTTACTTGGAATGATGGGCATGTACTAATGCACCTGGCTTTGGAATGTATGATATAATCATTTTCAGACATGCATTGTCCTGGTTGGCCGGTTGGTTGCTTGGCTGGTTGGTCAGTCGGTCGGTTGGTTAGTTTTGCTTGGTGGTTTTTGTTTGTTGTCAACTTGAAATAAGCTAAGGTCATCTGAGAAAAGGGAACCTCAGTTGAGATCATGCCTCCATAAGATTGCTCTGAGCCTGTGGGGCACTTTCATAGTTGGTGGTTGATGTGGAAGGGCCCAGGCCACTGGGCAGAGCCATCCCTGTGCAGGGTGTCGTGGGGAATAGCTGAAAGAGAACTAAGGAAGCAAGGAAGCAGCACCCCCCCAACCCCCACCCCCACCCCACCCCGCCATGGCTTCTGCTTCAGCTCTTGACTCCAGCTTCCTGCTGGGCTTCAGTTCCTGCCTTGACTTCCAGTTGGTGAACTGAACCCCAACTAATGCAGCACTCTGCTAGAACGTGTTCACTATTGGAATTAACAATAGTGATATCTCTAGCAGTTAATATTTTAATAGCCGGGTAGGTCAGGGGGTTTTGCCCTCTTATGTATGGTGTGTCTCTTAATACCTATAGTAGGCAGTTCAATGTAGAACGTGTTCACTATTGGAGTTAACAATAGTGATATCTCTAGCAGTTAATATTTTAATAGCCGGGTAGGTCAGGGGGTTTTGCCCTCTTATGTATGGTGTGTCTCTTAATACCTATAGTAGGCAGTTCAATGGCATTATTTATTTTTCAGATAGAGGAACTCCAAGCAGACCCAGACCAGCTGACTCTTGTGTCTCCTTTTTTTAAATGTATTTTTTTTGAGAATTTAATATGTGAATATTATATTTACATAATTTATTTCTTCTTCTCCCTTCAGCAACCCCCTCCTAAAATTCATGGCCACTTATTTTTGAATTATTAGTGTTACACACACACACACACACACACACACCCCCTACTGAGTTCATTTATGTTGGGATTAGACAACCTATCAGGGAGCACATCCCCGGAGAAGATGGATTCTCCCAACCTGAACAACTATTAACTTCCTATAGCTCTTCATCAGGCTTGGAGCCTTTGAGCTTCCTCCTGTCCATACTGGTGAGTCAGCTGGTAGCTTTTGTCAGGTCTTGTTAGGCAACCATATTACTGAGATTTCATGGCTTCATCTTCTCTGATGTACACCACACCATCTCAAAGCAGACATGCTGGTCTAGTAGGACTTCCCAGTGGCATTTAGTAGTAGTATGAGCCTTTATTTGTTAGAAAAGGTTAAAAAAAATCATGCAAAGTGCTTAATATTTTGTGTCCCACTTGGGTTTTGTATTAACCTCAGTCCCCACAAGCTTCCTGGGTGGGACTGAGCATCATGGAGCTGCAAGTCTGGGAATCTGGCAAGGTGAGCACTTGGCCTGCCCTGGGCAAGACCCTGGGTTCAGTCTAGACATCTTCCGGTGGAACTTTGGGGATATCTTATGTATATCATCTGCAGATAGGGATCATTTGACTTCTTCTCCTCTTTGGATGCCTTTGATTTCTTTCTGATTAGCACTTTAAGCCCTATATTGAAGGGAGTCAGGATAGTGCATAGCCTGTCTCAGTCATGATGCTGATGGATTGCTTTGAGTGTTCTCTATCGGAAGATGATGTTGGCTGGGGTTTTGCCATAAGAAGCCTTTGTTACATTGGGGTATCTTCCCTCCAGTACTGCACTCTTTAGCACTTTATCATGAAGTCCTGTTGGATTTTGTCAGAGGCCCTTTCTGCATCTGTTGGTATGATCATGTGATTTTTGACGCTGAAGTCCGTTTATATGATTTATTACATGTGTTGACATACATGTTGAAACATTCTTGCATCACTGGGATAAAGCCAACTTGATCTTGGTAGATGCCTTTTTGTTGTCTGCCTGTATTCTATTTGCAAGTATTTTACTGAGGATTTTACATGCGTGTTCCTGAGGGATATGGGCCTGTTGTTTTCTTTCCATTGTTGTGTCTTTACTTTTTTGGTATTAGAATGATACTGCTTCTTGGAAGAAGTTTGTTCCTTCTGTTTCTGTTCTGGAATACTTTTTCCAACCTTTCGCTCTCAGGTTCTGCCTGTTCTTGAAGATAGGAGCCTCTGTTTTGTAGACAGTAGGTAGGTGGATTTTGATTCTTCATCCATTTGACTATCCCATGTCTTTTGATTGGAGAGTTGAAACTATTAATATTTAAAGTTATCATTAAAAGGTATGTGTTGATCGTTGTGTTTTTGTTTCTTTCTGTATTCTTAGCCATACACTGTTTCAGTAATTCCTGCTTCGTTTGTTTTGTATAGCTGTGCTGACTCCTCTTTTTAGTCTAAAATATTGCTTCTGGAACTCTCTGTAGTCTGGGTTGGTGTATGTGGGCTCTTTTGTCCTGTTTCTTCATCCCTCTGCTGGGTAAAGTAGCTTAGGTTGGCAGTAGGTGAAGTGCATTGCTCCAGGCCCTTCTGATTTTTAAAGTTTCCATTAAGAAATCAGTTGTTACGCTGGTGGGCTTTCCTTTGTAAGTGACTTGGGATTTTTCTCTTGGTGCTTTAAGTACCCTCTCTTTGTTCCATATATTTAGTGCTTTAACTATGTAGTGTCCTGGGAGTTTCTTCTCTGGCCTTCTCTGTGTGGTGTTCCATGTACAGGAATGTCTTTCCTTAAATTGAGGAAGTATTCTTCTAGGATCTTGTTGAAGATCTAGTTTATACCACTGGCCAGGGGTCCTTGTTTATTTGTTTCTATAGTTTCAAAGATCTATTCACGGTGTCTCACTCTTCCATGTTCCTTTCATATGCTTTGATTGATTGATTGATTGATTTTGACTGATTGATGTTCTTTGTGTGTGTAGTCTAATTCCTCCATCTTAAGATCTTGATATTCTACTTTCTACTTGATCTTTTATACTTACATACTTTGAGTTTTTCAATTCCATCTTACTTTCAGCTTGAGTTCTTCAGTATTTATATCTCTTGACCGTATTAATATTTCAGATGCTGAGCTGTCTCCATCAGTGCTTTCTTGGACATCATTCAGGCATTTATTGTCATCCTCCTTAAGTTGCCTGCACTGATTTTTGAGGCTTTCATAAGCTCTGTTCATTCTTTAATAAAGTTTGTGATTGTTCTTTTATATTTGGTGTCCTGAGTTCATGTAGTTCTCACTGAAAAACACTTCTGGAGGACTACTGGATTGGAGTGAAAACATCCAGACCCAGGCCTCCAAGTGTGGCAACGGCACTGGAAGGGTTGGGGTCAGAAGCTCACCAGGCAAAGGCAGTTTGCAGGCTGTGTGTCCTTTCCTAACTGCCGCCCTTTGGTAGGGTTTTTGTTGTTTTTTGTTTGTTTTTTGTTTTTTTTTTTAAAGAAGATTGGCATATAATCAGTGGACAGATAATCACTAATTCATCAATTGGGCTAAGGAAGTTCTAGCCCTTCAACTCTGCTAATTGTAAGGCAAAGAGGAGGTGAGAATTACATCTCCTGTTCTGGTAGACAGTATTGGCTTTCAGATAATAGGTCAGACATTGTGTCAATATTTTACCGTAGTGCTACCCTTTACGGTAGTGGAGTGTTGAGGGCTCCAGGGACTGCTTCTATTGATCCACAGAGCTCTCCTTGTCTCCTCGTCGAATGGTCCAAGTAGGATATATGCCCTGTTGATGTAAGTGTGAAACTAAAAGAAAGAGATGGAGCCTGCCCCAGTGACTCCCTCTGAGTCGGTCATAGTAATCTTGCCATATTCAAAATGACAAACTGATCTAATATAAAAATCTAAAACATAAATTTTTTTTAATAATATAATGTCCTCAAAGGAAAGAAGTTCAAGTGGGAACATTCACTTTATAGAAAGTTGGAAACTTATAAAGTTGCTTTCATGGAATTCTGAGTCTAGGCAAGGGACAGAAACAGAGAAGCAGAGCAGCCTGGGTAGGGAAGTGTCATACACATGGTATCTTGGAAGACTGTGGTAGGGAGGGAAGGCAGACCCCATGTTCCCATAACCTCAGTCTTTCAGAAACGCTGGAAATACAGTTGTTATAAAATGTTCGTTCATGTATCTTCCTTGAGATTCAGTTGCTTTCTTTACGAAATAAAACGATCCTTCCCAAACTTACAGGATGGTTGATGGTTGAAAGTGCCTCAGGTGTCCACCAGAGTTCTCAGAAGCAACCTCTAAGCCCGAGGCTCAGCGTGTCTAGTAGAAGGCACACAGCATGGAGGTCGTGCAAGCGCCGCCTTCTCTTTACATTCCACAATAAGGGTCTCTGCCCTCAAACTCAAGCGAAATGGAGTCCTCCCCTCTTCAGCCTGTCCTTTCCAGTGCCTCTGTCCCGCCCAGCTGTCTGACTCTAAAGCATTCCTTCCTTGTAATCCTCCTGCTAGGCCTAATGCTGCAGTCTCCACATAGGGGACAGGCTGAATTTGCAGATGCTTTGTTTTGAATACTTGTACCAAATAGATGTGTATTCCTCAACACTGTAGTTGTAGAGCTTTCTGAAATCATATTGTGCTGCATGTAGCTTCTGTGAATTAGTCCGCCATACACTATTATAACACTAAGTATGTATGTTGATGTGACCAGCTGGTTCATGTGGTTTTCACCACTGTCTGAGGCTACCGAGTAGATCTCCCGAGGTTTTGTGCATCCCCTTCTCTACAAGCATTTGCCCCATCTCAGGCCTTTGCTGTTATTAGCAGCGCTGCAGGCTGAGTAGGCAGCTCAGTGTGTGCAGAGCCCATCTAACGACGCACAGGCAATATTTCTTGTCTAATCTGTACACAGTGGAAAACCGCTGCCCTCAGCGCACCCCTCAGCCTCCAGTCTGTCTAGAATTGATCACAGCAGATGTTTTCCCAAGTGCAGCATGGCCTGAAGTGAATCCGCGGTTCAGTGCCAGTGTCTGCCTCTCCCTGAAGCTCCTGAGTTCCTTCCTTGCCCTTACCAGCACATTCTTCTCATCCCCAGATTCAACCGGCATGTTGGGCCGTATCATCTTTGCCTGGTGGAAGGGGTGAGTTTGTTTCTCTTCTATGTCAACTGATGGTAGGACTTCCCAGCGGCACTTAGTAGTAGTATGAGTCTTTACTTGTTAGAAAAGGATCAAAAAAAAAAAAAAAATCACGCGAAGTGCTTAACATTTTGTGTCCCACTTGGGTTTTGTATTAACCTCAGTCCCCACAAGCTTCCTGGGTGGGACTGAGCATCGTGGAGCTGCAAGTCTGGGAATCTGGCGAGGTGAGCACTTGGCCTGCCCTGAGCAAGACCCTGGGTTCAGTCCCCTAAACTGAAAAGAGGAAGATGACAAAGACACTTTTCAAGTTGTGAAATACACCTAGAAGAGGGGAATTTCTTAATTCTCACTCTGTAATTGTTGGGGTGGGCCTGAAGCCTTTCCTCTTTCCATAGCATCAGGCTGGTTAGGTGTGAAGAACACCCATGCTTCCAGCAACTCCACTGTGCGCATACAGTGTGCCCTGCCTGGAAGGACTCCCTCTCCCTCTGAAAGGCTCCAGAGTAAGATCTGGAGCTAATGGTGCAGATTCTGGGCTGGGCTACACTGCAGCATCTCCTAACATTAGTGAATTGCCTTTAGGTGATCATGCATGGGCCAGAGGAAAACTGACTCTGTAGAATAGACAGAGGAGTAGCCACCTGCGGTGTTGTGGAACAGAATACCAGGCCTGGATGTTGGAGCCCAGCATTTCCCTCTTGCCTACCCATTGTTCTATGCGCCCAGAGGGCCTGCACTACCTGTGACCTACAGTTATACCAAAATGGGTATTAAGCAGTCCCAAGTGTATGGACTTTGACCTAGTTACCTTTGACGAAGCAAAGAAAAAAGGAAAACGATCCAGGAATAGCCTCTTCAAAGGTTGCCCAGAGAGTGGGAGAACTGTCAATAAACAGATTTTTTTCCTCAGAGCCAGTATGGGGGAGATACCCAGCACTCACTGAAGACCTTCCTAGCTAAGGATCATATTTCAGGGGACAGTGAAGTTGGAACAAAACACTGGTCAGAGAGGCAGATACAAAATTGCCTTTCAGGAGAGCTTCCTCATGAGAGAGAGCTTCCTCATGAGAGAGAGCTTCCCACCTTGCAGTAGGAGACCACTTAGGAAGGAGATAACAGCCTGCCAAGGACAGCATGGTGGGGCTCCAACTGAAGGGAGCAGGCTTCCCTTCAGAGCCCAGCGAGGAGTGAGGTGAGGAGAGGTGACAGTGTAGTGTAGTGGGGGGGGGCAGCAAAGGGAAAAGCCTCAAGTCTCCCAAACAGCAATCTGACTTTCATCAATTTTTAAAATTTATTTATTTTTTATTAAATATTGTCTTCATTTACATTGCCAATGGTAAAACCTTTCCCGCTATCTCCCCTCCCCGAAGACCCCCAACCCCTCCTCCCACCCCTGCCTCCACACATATGCCCCTCCACCCAACACACTCCTACCTCCCCACCCTCGGTTTCCCTTTGTTGGGGCCTCTATTGAGCCTTTACCTGACCAAGGACCACTCCTCCCACTGATGCCCAACAAGGCCTTCCTCTGCCACATTTTTGGCTGGAACCATGTGTGCCCGTTGGTTGATGATGGTTCAGTCCCTGGGAGTCTTCAGGTGTCTGGGTGGCCAAAATCATTGTTCTTCCCATGGGGCTGTAAACCCCTTCAGCTCCTCCATTGGGGACCCCATGCCCAGTCCAATAGTTGGTTGCTAGCATCTGCCTCTGTATTTGTAAGGCTCTGGCAGGGCTCCTCCGGAGACAGCCATGGCATGCTCCTTATCAGGGTTTGTTGACTGTTTACAGGATGAATCCCCAGGCAGGGCAGTCTCTGGGTGGCCTTTACTTCAGTCTGTTCCACACTTTGTCTCCCTTATTGCTCCTGTGACTATTTTGCTCCCTTTCTTAAAGGAACCAAAGCACCCTCCCTTAAGTCCTCCTTCTTCTTGAGCTTGGTGAATTGTAACTTGTTTATTTTGAACTTTTGGGCTAACATCCGCTTATTAGTGAGTGCATACCATGTGTGTTCTTTTGTGATTGGGTTGCCTCGCTCAGGATGACACTTTCTAGTTCTATCCATTTGCCTAAGAATTTCATGAATTCATTGTTTTTAATAGCTGAATAGTACTCCCTTGTGTATATATACCATAGTTTCTGTATCCATTCCTCTGTTGAGGGACTTCTAGGTTCTTTCTATCTTCTGGCTATTCAGAGGCGTGGCAGCAAGTTCCATATCATGTGACTTAGTTTGGCACAGTCTATTGCTGGGGGAAAAGGAGCCAGCACTAGATCGAGCTGTGAACTTATCTTGCAGCTGAGCTGGGAAGGGCCACAAGGCCTTTCTCACCAGCTGTTATCAGAGAGCTACAGGAGGCTGTGGCCCAGTTTCTGAGGTAGTGAACAGCAGCTAAAGGATTCCTGATCTCATAGTGACAGGAGAGTCTAAGTAAGGAATGGTTTCTGCTCAGGACTTCCAAGACTGAGCAGCACAAAGGAGATTAGACAAAGGGCAGGGAATGAGACAGACAGGAGATAGAGGAGTGGGGAGAAAGGGGGCTTATCCTGGAGGACAGTGGACTCTGGGTAGAGAGGAGACAGATGTGGCCTATGGGAAAATGGCAGTTTATAAAGGTACAAAAGGAAACCTTGTGCTAGGATGAGGTGTTTAATTCTCAATGGGCATCTTAACCGTGTGAGCCACAGGGGCCCTTTGATCGCTGGACTTGAGTACTTTGGTAGCTGGTTCTTGGTGGTCAGCCTCAGGAGCCGAGTAAGAGCATAGGTGATGGTGGCTCGCTTTAGGAATGTAAGCTAACAGATTTTAGCAAGGCAGAGGGTGTAAGGGAGCAGAGCAAGGCCTGCCAGAGCTGCCCACTTGCTGGAGCCAGCCAGAGTCCCTTTAGTATATTTCTACCCTGTGCCCTTTAGACCTCACCATGACCCAGGGCAAGTCCTTACAGCCCCCAGCAGTTTTCCTTTGTTCTAAATTGCCACAACCTCTTATCCCCAACAGGAGCAAATTGGACTGTAATGCAAAACAGTGGAGGTGAGAAGGGATGGGGGAGGGGAGGGGACGAAGGAGGGAGGGGAGAATCTGCTGTTATGAAACTCTTGTTTGTGACCTCTGACCTCTGATCCTTCCCATAGGCTCTTTGCCGATGTCCTCAATGATATAGCCATGTTCCTAGAGCTCATGGCTCCCATGTACCCAATCTTT
The DNA here is from genome assembly GCA_964023405.1 of Apodemus agrarius. Lineage (NCBI taxonomy): Eukaryota > Metazoa > Chordata > Mammalia > Rodentia > Muridae > Apodemus > Apodemus agrarius. The sequence goes on along the minus strand of OZ030005.1, from coordinate 121,903,416 downwards.
TTCACCGTGACTGTCAGTACCAGCAACCTAGCCAAGGTACCTACCTACCTCTGGGGCACTTCCGACGGGACCTGAGATACCATCCCTAAGGATGCCGTTTGTGGCTTCTGGGCCCTGTACTGGAGGGAATTCTAAAAAAGTTTGCATGTTTCTACTCAGACACAGACACATTTTCTGATCCTCTGACCAGACAGTGCTTTACCTCAGCCAGCCGGGTGCAAGGCCATGTTGTCACACACACTGGTGAGGGCGCTCGGAACTGAGAGATGAAGGCGTGGTCCAAGCGCCTATCTAGGGGCTAGCTTCCCACCGCTTTTCATTCTTCAGTAAAACATCTTTGTAGTGCCTACTGTGTGGATGACACAGGCCACAGACTCTCCCATCTTTAAAGGAAATGACACATGGGTATACAATATCTGTGGGATTACAGTTCTGAGCACACCAGGTGGGCATGGGCTTGGCACATAGAAAGGCTCTCCCTGAGGCTAATTCCCGAAGAAGGAGAGTTTATAATTCCAGGACCGAGAAATCACGCACAGCAGCACCACAAATCACCACTGAAGCAGGTACACGGTTTCCCTCTGTGGTGCGGGCTCACTTGACCTCACAGCACCTTCAGATGAGGAGACGGGCCTAGCAGGGTCAGACAACCCCACCACCACAGTCGGGCATGAGAACACGGGAAAGCGTCAAGACTCAGTACTGGACCCATCTCAAAGGCCTGTCTGTTTGACACCGAATCCAAGCAGGTTTTTACCACCGGCACTTTTGGTATTTGTGGTAAAGCAGTCTTTTTGTTTAGGGACAGGCAGTAAATGCTGCACATACCTTGACTTCCGCCCCTGCTTTTATTATCAAGGTAGGAAACCGCAGAGAGAAAACACTGCTGTAGCTGTGGACCAGGGATTGTGACTTCTGGCAAATTCTGCAGCAAACTCTGCTTCTGAGACCCGTGTCTGTCAAATACTGTCCTAGACCAAGGCATGGCCTTTCCCCTTAAGATCCTTCTTGGCAGAGTTTCAATCTGTGACCAGCACTCTATCCGCAGCCACAGCAGCCAGAAGCTTGCTGTCATCCTCACCTCCTCCACCTCAGCTGTCACCTTCCGCTGATGTGATCTTCGGGTTTTCCTCCTGCTTTCCTCTGTTCATGGCCCTCCCTCGCTGGCAGCCCCTCTGCTGGACAAGTTCCTTCCCAGGCAGTCTAACTGCTCCATTGCCCGTAACGCTCTCTTGAAAGTCAGTTGTAAAGGGAACTTTGATTTGACGTGTCCCAGGCTCACTGCCTCCGTCTGTCTACCTAGACCTAGTCCTGGAAACTCCCAGCCTCCATACCAGTTTATCTAGGCCTAGAAAGGTGTTCAGCCTCTGAGACTCAACTGCTGAATACGCTCACCCTTTCTTGTTCTTTCTGAGCTCTGACTGGCTGGTTCAATTCAATTGTTCTGGTTCAAACTCCTCTCCAAGCTCCCTTGAGTCAGTCCAGCTGCTCTTTCAGCCTCTGACTTGCTCTGCTTGGCCTCAGAGTAACTCTAGCAATCTTTTCCAATCTTCTGGCTCCTTCTTGTTCTCTTGCTTGTTTTCTTTTAACCTGTCTGTAAACCTGTCCTGGTCAAACTGCCATTCTCTGTCTGAACTGCTCCCCTGAGTAGCTTCCCTTTCCTCTCTCTTCTCGGGCGGATCCTATTCTGTCAGATCTTTCTTTGATCTGTCACTTTGTCTGCCACTCAAGTAGACATCACTTTCAAACATGGCTGCTTCCTTCTACAAGCTAACTCTCCCTTCATTGTCTGGGAGTAAAGGTGTGTACCACTGCGTCTAAACCTAAGTGTTTCTTTACCTGAAACTTGCTCTACACCAGGCTGGCCTTGAACTCAGAAATTTGCTCCCTCTGTACCTTGGAATTAAAGGTGTATCTGTATTCCAGCCAGATCACACAGACCCAGAACATCTTTGGATGTGATCTCTTGTCAGAGCAGCCTTGTCCTGAATTAAACTTTCTCTACAGTCAGTGGGCCAGCAAGGAGCCAGCACCAAGCCTGCCAACCTGAGCTCAGTTTCTGATGAACAGGGCCGGAGAGCAGGGGCTCCTACAGACTCTCCTCTGACGCCCATGCATGCATCAACACACACACACACACACACACACGCACGCACGCACGCACGCACGCACGCACGCACGCCACGCACGCACGCACGCGCGCGCGCACACACACACACAAACACACTTTTAATTAAAAAGTAGTAAATGTAGAAATCAAATTAGGTTGCTTGTCTGAGCCATTGCTCTCTGAAAGCCTTAAAGGCTTCCAGTTTTCTGTTTGGAAGCAGGCTGTTCCCCGCCAGTCACCGAGCCTCGTCTTATACCACTTTTCTCTTGATTGTGAATAAATTAGTCTCTCCACCTTTATAGCTGTACTTAAGCTTCATCAAAAAACTGTCTGATTTTTATCACAACATATTGTTCAGTGTCTGTCATCTACAAGAGACTTGATGATCAAAAGTGATCAGTGACTCTAGCTGCTATCTGGAGATCTCCGGAGAGATGTAAATACCTTAATCCAGGGCGGCTGGAGTACGCATGGATCTGCCTGAAGTGCCCAGTGGAGCTAAGCTGGGGCAGGAAGGAGAAAGGGCTCTAAGGAGGCAGAGACCAGGCTGGGCCCTATGATCAGTCAGGGAGAGGGGGCAGCCACAGCAAGACGAGGTGGGAGGCATGACCTTCAAGAGACCTCAGCAGGCCACATGCCTGTGATTCTAGCATTATGGAGTCTGAGTTCCGACTATTACAAGATCTAGAGCTGCCTAGGTCACATGGCAAGACCCTAATTCAAAGAGGGCCAAAAGATCTCTGGGAAAAGGAAGTTGGAATTCCCTACAGTCGGGGTCACAGGGTAATAACGGCTGGCAAGACTTCCCTTTTCTCTTGGGACAAGATCAGGAGGGAACATGTGACTGAAGACACAGGAGTAGGAACTAAAAGCCAAGGACTGGGGCTGGTGAGACTGCTCAGAGGTTAAGAGCACTGACTGTTCTTCCCAAGGTCCTAAGTTCAAATCCCAGCAACCACATGGTGGCTCACAACCATCCGTAATGAGATCTGACGCCCTCTTCTGGTGTGTCTGAAGACAGCTACGGTGTGCTTATATATAATAAATAAATAGATCTTTAAAAAAAAAAAAAAAGCCAAGGACTGCACTGAGTGTTTGCTGGAAGGGAGGGTCACCAGAGACCTGCTTTTCTCCGGCTGGTGTGAGTTATTTCTGTGTGAGTTATTTCGCCCGCAGGAGGGCCTGCGCTTCCACAGCCCACGTCACCTGACCTTCGCTCTTCTCTTTTTCCCACCCAGTGCATTGTTGGTGTGGCTGGCGGGGCCACTCGAGCCGCACTGACCATGCACCAGGCCCGAAGAAACAACATGGCTGATGTGTCAGCCAAGGACAGCAGCCAGGTGAGCATATCGCTCCGGGAAACCATGTGGGGTAGAGAGGGGCCCAGGTCCGGCCACAGTTTAGAAGTACGGAAAGAGGCTTCTGAGTGTCCCTGGGAAGGAGGTTGGCAGGGAGCATATGGAGAGAAACCTAAGTGGCTCTGCTGTCACTTGGTGGGGTCAGCCAGAGCCCCACTGTGGAAGTTGGATGTCCTGATCACCAAGTGAGGCGCATTCCGCATGTGAGGTTGTTAGGACGCAGCCAGAGGCCTCACTGAGTAGTTTGGAAGGTCCTCTGGCCCAGTACCCCCCCTGACTGAGGGAGTCTGAGCAGAAGGGGGCTGGGAGGCATAGCCCCAAGACTGGACTCCAGAGGTCTTACATGTTGTCCCAAAGCTCTGTGCTAAGTGCTCTCTGGATCTCTATTTACTCCACACCCTGTAAAGCCGCACTATTATGGTCCTAGTCACGGTTGAGGAGCATGAGGTCTGGACAGGTCCCAGAAATATGACCTGCTGATTTTGCTGTTGTTCATTTGTTTATTCCTTGTAGTTGGTGACCCTGAATCTGTTTAGGAACCCATCCTATCCAATCCTGTTACACCCTCGCCTGGCACTGGTTTTGCTCAGTACTACTCATAAACTAATATTTGTAAAGCATTCACCACATGTTAAGTATGCATTCTCCATAAACTCATTCAGTCTTTCCAGACCTTTTCACAGATAAGAAAATGGAGGGCAGGAAGGCTCAAAGTCCATCTAGATACCCTTGGGCAAGTCCCTCAGCCCAGTGAAATGGTTGAACTAAGTCAAACAAGTAAAGGCCAGGCCCCTCCTCTCCAGCATCTCACAGCTTCTCGGCTTGTTCCCCCCCACCCCCCACCCCCCACCCCCGCTCCCAGTCCTGCCCAGCCCCCCAGTGTTGTTTCTGTAGAGCTTCCTCAGTAAGGCGTAAATGCATCATGGGGCTATTCAGGCCATGTGCTCAGTCCCAAGTGGGGTTTCCTTTGGGAGTCCTTAGTCTCATTAATAAAATGATTTATAAACTGACTCGGAGTATGCCTCAGAGCGGGCACAGGGAGGAAACTACTAAAATAATTGCTTTATTATTTGGGAAAGGTTTTTATTGTAGATAAGAGAGAGAAAACAGAGAGAGAGGCAGCAGACTGGACGTGGCCAGGGCTATCTTTGAGAGAGCTGAGAGCAGGAAAGAACAGTGGAGAGAGCAAGAGTGATGCATGAGCAAGCGTGGGAGGGTGGGGTGAAAAGGGGCAGCGCGCTGGTGTGGGGCAGCGCGCTGGTGTGGGGCAGCGCGCTGGTGTGGGGCAGCGTGCTAGTGTGGGGCAGCGTGCTAGTGTGGGGCAGCGTGCTAGTGTGGGGCAGCGTGCTAGTGTGGGGCAGCGTGCTAGTGTGGGACCAGCATGCTAGTGTGGGGCAGCGTGCTAGTGTGGGGCAGCATGCTAGTGTGGGACCAGCATGCTAGTGTGGGGCAGCGTGCTAGTGTGGGACCAGCATGCTAGTGTGGGGCAGCGTGCTAGTGTGGGGCAGCGTGCTAGTGTGGGGCAGCGTGCTAGTGTGGACCAGCGTGCTAGTGTGGGGCAACATGCTAGTGTGGGGCAGCATGTGCTAGTGTGGGGCAGCGTGCTAGTGTGGGGCAGCATGCTAGTATGGGGGCAGCATGCTAGTGTGGGGGCAGCATGCTAGTGTGGGGGCTTTGAAATGTGTAATAAGTACCTGTGAGTAGGGACTTCTGCCAGAGGCAAGGAAAGTGATTCCTTTTGAGGACAGAAAACCTGTTTCACAAGGTCCCGAGGCATGCCATCAGAAATCCTTCTCTGGTCCAGCTTGCCCTCCTTGCTGACCTTCCGGGCTGCCTGAGACATTAACACTCAGGAGGAAGCACAGGGGTAATTAGTTTAAGAGATAAGAGAAATACATAGCACAGGTTAGGTGGGAATCCCAGTAGCCTCCGGGAGGAGGGATGGAGAAAAGGTTAATACCCTTTAATACGGAATAGAAATAGCTTATTAAGAGAGGAAAAAGCACTCCTAAGAATAGAAATGGTTAGCAAGTTAATGAGTCCAAAAGGCACCCAGCCATGCGGCATGTAGTACGGGGCCTTTATAGCCCCTTTTGTCTGTGCCTCAGTATAGTCTGTTACATGATACCAGGGTGAGGAAAGGCAGAGATTGTCAACACAAAAACCACAGCTGTCATCTTAAAGGGAATGAAAGACAGTCTCCTCTGGAGCCATTTTGAGTAACCATCGCCCAGGAACACAGAATTAGGTTGTTCTTAATTCCATGTTCCAACATGGAAGCAATTTCACGACATTTTTGTAGTTTTACAGAATAAAGAAAGACAAACATCAAGGCAAATTGTGTGCAGTTTTTTTTTTTTTTTAATGAACCTGATTTAAGAGTCAGTTCTTTAATTAGAACCCTGGCACATTTCATAGAAACTATAAGCTTACTTTGATAAAAAAACAAAATCTTTAAGTACATTAATTGCTTGGGAAAAGCTAAAGGCACAGGGCTAAATCATTTTCCCAATTTTTGGAGTTTATTACTAGCAGAGCCTAGAGGACCACCTCTCTGATGAGGGCACTCAGCACACTCCAGGAGCTGGTTTATTTTCCAAGCACAGGATGTTTAAAGCCCTTCCAGGCCAGAGCTGAGCCGAGGTGCAGCAGCGTCTGGGCTCAGACTCTGTTAGATCCCCTTTCATGCTAAACTTCAGTCACGGCGTGAATTGAGAAGAGTTTTAGTTAAAGTTGGCTGTTGTAACTATTCTGACCATTTACTTATAAGACAGTTTGGTTCTGTGAACACAGTAAGAATAGAAGCATAGGAGGCCACACGGTTGTGTGTAAACATGATGTCAGAATGTCCACCGGACCGTCTTAGGCTACACTAGTAATTAGATCACATTATAATAGCATTAGCAACTCTCATTCCAAAATATGTTTTTACAGATAGGATTTTAGAATAAAGCTGGAGATCTTTGATCTTAAAACCAGAGTGTGACCTGACTCGGAACTCACTGGGCAGGCACCCACAGCTTGACCGTTATGTGACTTCCTTTCTGGAAAAGCCCACGTTTAAAGGAGACCAGAGGTGGGATGGCAGCTGGTCTTGCTTTGCAACAGCCTAGCTCTAAGGTAAAATATAGGCCTAGAAATGTAAGGTATTCATTATTAATATCTTAGGATTTAAGAATATAGCCATCTTTGTTATATACAGAGCAAGGTAACCTATATTGTGTATGGTATTTTTTTTAATATAAAAATAGCATTTAAGATTTTAGGAAGTAACTTATAGGCCCAAAGATACCATTTTAATAGGTCTGAAGAAAGCAAATGAGAACCCTAATATATATATACACACCTACAAAGCTTTACACACAGCTTAAGGTGTGCCAAGACATAAAAAGTAAATTTAAATTTTAATGTGAGACTTTTATTTATTTGTAAAATTTTTAATAACATTTGTTTTTATATATGTATGTATACAAATATGCACAATTATTTTAAGTACATAGAACAAAATGGATGAAAGAAAAAATCTAAGTAGTCCCTGTTACTTAGTTGTTCTGGGAAATTTTAGGGACATACTGAGTTCCACTGCTTATTGTTCCAATGTAGAATACCATACTCGGGAAGACCATCACTTGGAAATGCACGTGACTCAATTACAACCAGGTGTTCAGGAGTTCCCCTCTCTGGCTGGGAGGAGTCAGGTTAGCTCTTGAGGAATTGGCTAGGCTGCCTTTTGTCTGTGTGTCAGAACATTCCGTCCCTGAGAAGGTTGGTTTTCAGGTCACAGCTTTTGAACATCAAAGGGTAGTGTCCAGGAGGTTGGGTGTGTGGGGTCTGAGATTCCTGTACTTTGAAAGTGCTTATAATAACATTGTAATTTGAGTTTATCAGTTTAGGAACAGTCTTTGGACCTTGAGAGAGAGAGAGAGAGAAAGAGAGAGAGAGAGAGAGAGAGAGAGAGAGAGAGAGAGAGAGGGAGGGAGGAGAGAGGGAGAGAGAGAGAGAGAGAGAGAGAGAGAGAGAGAGAGAGAGAGAGAGAGGAATCAGCTTGATTTGAGGAAAGTCTCCTTTGGGAAGAAGAAGGAGGGTACTGTTATGAATTGAGGTTTTTGTAAGTCACCATCAGACTACGGATAATCATAAGACACAGATTTAGATGTAGCCTGGTGCTGTCTGGGGACTCTGCAGAGACACTTTGTAGCTTTCTGTTGAGGGTGTTTGATTGAAAAGGGTCATGAACAGTAATCACTCCTGAGGGTCCAGATACTTTCCTCCCAGAGGTGCCACAGGCACTGGAGTAAATGGAGACTTCACTCTCCATCCGGAGGGCGGACCATTGCCCGTGATCTTTACAGAGTAAATCCAGCTAGAGGAAGGCAGCTAGGTTCAAGATTTATCTTTTGGCCTGAGTTTTCATTTACCTAGCTTATGTTGAGGCCAGAGAGTACAGTAAGATATTAGTCTCTCTCTGTCTTAGGGGCAGTGTCCTCATGTGCCATAGCAGCAGGTGTAAGGACCCAGGAAGGACTGGTGTTAGTGTGGTTGGGACCTGGGCTGGGCATTTCCAGGTCCTTGGCTTCTTAGCCCAAGAATTGGACATAAGGGCTCACACAGATGTGCACAAGAAGCAAAGTGTTTAGTCATCTAGATTAAAACAAGATACGCTGTCATGATTAACAGCTACCCACATGAGAAAATACTCAAGGGCTGCAGCTTGGTGTTTCTTTTTATGGGGCCTCAAGGAAGGAGCTTACTAACCGGACCCTCAGGAGGTACTAACAGGGATAGTTTAGATTGTTCAATATTTTAATTAATAGATTGTTTCTATACTATATGTATCCCTTCTCATAATACTTCCAGCTTTAGTCATGTGCGTGCTCAGTTACATAGACATTATGTGGTAAACAGAAGATTCTCCCTAAAAGGTTACTAAAGGAGACAGTTTGCCTTACTGCATATGCACCCCAAGCCAGCTCAGGCCAGATTGGCTTTTCTGTTCTTTATACCTGGATATGGTAGGAATACATTTAAATAGAAACTGTCTAAATTTGATAATTACCAGGGTCAGGGAAGCTCATACTGTTTTTCAAAGACAGGATACTGGAAGTGAGTCAGGGATGGCAGATTTTTTGAAGACACGAGGTGCAGTGCTTGGAGAGGGTGTGTTTGGCAAATACATGCAGATAAAGGAGCCAGGCTGCTCCGTGCATTATAACAAGAGACAGATGTGCACAAACCAAAACCAGGCGAGAACCCTGGGCACTGAGAGCTGCTCAAGTAAATTAGGATGTGTCCTGATGCTACTCCGGGCCCAAGACCAATCTTCCTGTCATGGGCTACCCAGATATCCTTGGGTATAACCCCACAAGTATAGCCCCAAAGGAATTACACTGGCTTGTGCTCCCCTCCCCCATGCCTTTCCCTCCCTCTCTCATTCCCACCTACCTGGTGCAGATTCCTGCTGCTGGCGAATCCAAAGTGTCTCCGTGCTGAAGTTGAATACAGTCTCTATCCTAAGATACTCTAAAAAGTAAAAAACGAATGGAACCAAAAACCAAATGGGCTCAGAGCTCATGGTCTTAAGTCACCGTGCAGGTTAAAGCACAGGGTGCAGTGTTTTGTTTGGGTTTTACCTCGAGGATCATTTCACTTGGATAAATGTTTTCCAGTTATGGAGAAGACATTTTGAGAGGTGAACCGTAGACACCCAGAGTCACCTCAGCTGCAGAGACTTGTGTCTCCTGAGCAGCATGGGCCCGGCACCCACAGCCGCCATATAAAACACCCATTCTGGAGCGAGCCTTTCCCAGTGCCAACCACTCCTTAGTCCTTGAGTACTGAGATGGAACCCCAGACTGTCAACCCTTGTCCCCATGAAGACTTATCCCTGTAGAGAGAAGAAATGTGAGCAGGGAGGCACCTGCAGGTACCGACATTCAAACTGGAGGCAGTAAGATCCTGCAAGGGTCCACACTGCCTGTCATTTCCCCATGCACTGGGGACACCCGGGAGACATTACTTTACTCAATAGTAAACAGTGTTCTTAAGAAGGGAGAGAGCTCTCTTCATCTCGTGCTCTTCCCTTCCCTCTCTCCCCACTCCCTTCCCCAATTCCTTTTTTCCAGGTGCTCATGGCCGGTCTCCTCCTCCTCCTCCTCCTCCTCCTCCTCCTCCTCCTCCTCCTCCTCCTCCTCCTCCTCCTCCTTCTTCTCTCTCTCTCTCTCTCTCTCTCTCTCTCTCTCTCTCTCTCTCTGCCTCTACTACCCTCTTAACTCCCTTCCCCATGCCCTAAATAAACTATTCTATACTTTGAGAGAGAGAGAGAGAGAGAGAGAGAGAGAGAGAGAGAGCATTGCCACCCCCTCCTTAATAACAGAGCACCTGGTACAGACCTAGGGAGAATAAAAGGAAGAGAAGTGGGGGAGTAGGCACTGTGTGGAGTGGAGTCTGCAGTTCCCACTCCTGTAAACCTTCAGGCCTCGGAGGGTGATAAAAGAGACCCAGGAGGATGGAGTTAAATTTTTTCATAGGCCCATAAGAATGCGAATTGACTATAAACAGGACATACAGTTAAAACAACAGTTAAACACACAATGTCTGTCACTATCAAGATTATGATAAATATAACGCATTTCTGCCAAAAACAAAAAACAAAACAAAACCAAAAAACTAGAGATCTCATTTTAAACCCATTTACCAATAAGATGGCAGTATTTGACATGAGCTCAGTCTGATTTTGTAGATCTTATAAAGCAAGAGGCATCACCAGAATTGTCAGGAACATACAGACAACATTTTGTTTAAATGAAGTTGTTAAAGGAGTTGGTCTTGATTTAAAGCCTGAACACTTTTGTGGTATTTCACCCTGTAAAACTCACCTGCATCAGCCCCACCCACCTGAACCCTTGGGGTCTGGCACGCGGCTCACAGCAGCCTCTGCACAGAGCGGCCTCAGTGGGAGGTGGTCTAGACATTGTAAAGGATGAGGATGTATAAAGGAATGTGAAGACCGGGATGTGAAAATGCGTGCTGGCAGTGTGGCCTGCCTGTGTCACTGAGGACCCTGGCACGGAGGCCTGCCTGTGTCACAGGAGACCCTTGGCAGAGAGGACAGCCAGTGTCACGGGAGACCCTTGGCAGAGAGGACAGCCAGTGTCACGGGACCCTGAGGATGACACCTACATGATTCTGTGGTCACTTCTGCCTTCACATATCCTGTAGCCCATCCCCCACCTTAGAAAGCCAGGTCCACTAGGAAGCAGGTGCTGGCTCTGCCATCATTACCCTCTCTTGGGCTCTGTGCCCTCAGGGTAGGCTCAGCCATCTCGGCCCTCCAAGCCCTTAAGCTCTGTCATGATTGTGACACATGAGGGATCTGCGTGCTGAGCCTCAGGGCCTGAGGCAGAAGAGAGGATAAAGCCTGGAGACAGAGTTTCAAAGGGAACCGTGGACAACAGGGAGCTGAGCCTTCAGCGGAGCCTCCTTGGGGACCCTTCCCGGTTCTGACATGTTACAGGGGAACCTAAGGTTCCTGTTAGAGGTTCTTAGCCTCATTAGTGAAAGAATTCAGAAACAAACCGAGAAGGAAGCTCTAGGATAATTTATTAATAGTTTAGGAGGAAAACACAGTAAAAGTTAAGTGAAAACTCCCAGCAGCCTCCAGGAAGGAAGCCGGAGGAAAAGTTATACCTCTTAAATTAGGCATGGAATTAAAATAGATTATTTAAAAAGGGTAAAGCCTACCAGGAATGGAAGTGGGCTAGGGGGCTGAGGAAAGAGTCCGAAAAGCACCCAGCCAAGCTGCGTGCTCCTTTACAAACGCGCACGCCCTCACACCCCCACCCTTGTATTTCTCTGGCTGTAACAAGAAGAATGCTGTTTATTGGGTGATGCCAAGGTAAAGAAGGAGCCCCAATCCTTCTTCAAACGTGGCTTGAGGCAGGTCTGCTCGGCTCCTGGGCTCACTCATGGCTCCCCGGCTGACTTTACCTATGGAAGCAAAGGCTTTCTGCTCCTGAGCTCCTGACTGCCTCCACCCCTAGCTGACCACTTCCTATGCAGGCTTTAGTCCCTCTGCCTTTCTCCTTCCAAGGAAGGCTAGGAGCAAAAAGAGCTCGTGAGCCTCAGGGCCCCTACCTGCCAAGACCAGCTTGCCCCAGAATTCTGATACCTTGGAACCCCAATTTGTTCTCTTGAATAATGTCCTGGGCAGCAGCAGGGTTCCTTTCCCCTGCAATGTCTTCCTCCTGGCTAGTGGCAGGCTACTACTACAGTGTGCCCAGTGTACTCTGTGTACACAGGCAAAAGGTCAAAGCCTGTTCCTTGCCTTCCTGGGGTTCCTTGTTTGCCAGTATTGGATACCAGACAAGAAGGGACCCACCCTTTCCAGCACACTACAGAAAATTATTTGTGCCCAGCCAAGAGTGCCCAGTGTAGGACTGCTCAGATGGGTCTTGGAAAACAACAAAGGAGTGTCCCGAGGGCATTCTAAGAGTATTGTGTCTCCTGAACAGAGAAATTCCCAGCATCTTTTAAATAGCAGCTCACTCACCAAGACATTAGCAGTTGGCACTCCCATCAGGGTAGGGAGCCCTGGGTGTGTTTTGAAGTGCTAAGGATTATAATAAAAAGCACCGAGATTCGAGATTCTTCCTGGTTTGACGGGCAGCCCTCTACTGCTCAGCTCCTCTGCTATTTTCCAGGAGACAGTGGTGAACCTAGCGGGGCTTCTGGTCAGCCTTTTGATGCTTCCCCTGGTGTCAGATTGCCCAAGGTAAGCCAGGAACGAGGCTGTGGTGGAAGATGCCCCAACTCAGCCTCTTCCTGTGTACACTGGCTCCCTTACTCTCTGGCCCCAGCCTCAGCCTTGGCTGTTTCATCTTGCTCACTGCTCTCCACATCTATGCCAACTACCGGGCAGTCCGAGCCCTCGTCCTGGAGACCTTGAATGAAAGCCGCCTCCAGCTGGTCCTAAAGCACTTCCTTCAGAGGGGAGAGGTACTTGAGCCTGCTTCAGCCAATGAGATGGAGCCATTGTGGACAGGTGACGCAACCCTTTGGTCTCTGGTTCTGGGTTTCCCAGCCTTCCTTCCCCCTCTGCCTGAGCGTCCTGACTGCTTCCAACAGGTTTCTGGCCATCCCTGTCTCTGTCCCTGGGTGTTCCCTTACACCACTTGGTCTCCAGGTGAGTGATCCAGTATCTCCTACTTCCCACACTTCCCACATAAGCTCCTGTTTTCAGTTACACACAGATTTTTGGTCAGGTTTCACTGAGTCATCTGTTCTAGGTTTCCTGTTGTCATGGTACAGCATCAGAGGTCAGCGAGCGCTCTTGAGGGAAGCAGGAAATGGAACAGAGTAGATATGTTATAGCAGCAAACTGCCCTCTAAATACCCCTGTATATACTGTAGACAAATGCAGCCCTCAGCCTCCTTACAATGCATGGCAGTGATGCAGACTCAGGACCACCTGAGATGCACAGCATAGATGAAAGATGTGGCCCAGCCTGACCCACACCATCCCCTCTAAGGACCATGAGGCATTGTGTAAGAGGGGGCAGGAAGTATGTAAGCCGGAAGACAGGGTAAGAAGCTCCAAATGCCATTTTCTACACTTGGTATGATCTGGTTTATTTACTGTCATAAGCACCATGACTAAAACCAGCTCCGGGAGGAAAGGGTTTCTTTGGCTTATAGTTCCAGGTCACACTCGGTCATCAAAGGCAGTTAGGGCCAGAACTAAGACAGGAGCCATGCTGTTAACTGGCTCCCTCGCAGGCTTGCTTTATGTAAACCTGGCCTGACTGCCCAGGGATTGTGTCGCCCACATAAATCTTCAGTCAGACAGGCTCTCACAGACATAGCCCTAGGCCGGTCTGGTCGAGGCAGCTCTTCAGTTGAGGTTCCCTCTTCTCTGATGACTCCTAGGTCCTGTCAAGTTGACACAAGCTAAGCACCTCACAGCCAGTGCAGGCACTAACTCACAGCCGGAGCTGCCTGCGCTAACTCACTAACTCACAGCCGGAGCGACCTGCACTAACTCACTAACTCACAGCCGGAGCTGCCTGCACTAACTCACTAATTCACAGCCGGAGCGACCTGCACTAACTCACTAACTCACAGCCGGAGCTGCCTGCACTAACTCACTAACTCACAGCCGGAGCTGCCTGCACTAACTCACTAACTCACAGCCGGAGCGACCTGCACTAACTCACTAACTCACAGCCGGAGCTGCCTGCGCTAACTCACTAACTCACAGCCGGAGCTGCCTGCACTAAGCTCACTAACTCACAGCCGGAGCGACCTGCACTAACTCACTAACTCACAGCTGGAGCGACCTGCACTAAGCTCACACAAGGCGGGCCATACCTGTCAGCCAGGGGAGAGGACTATTAGCTCATAATGGGTTCTGAGAGAAGGAAGTCCCTATCTTCGGTTGTGTGCCCAATCCTGAGCCTTCCAGCCTTCAACCATACTCCAAGCCCGTAGTCATAAAGGAGGCCCTGGTTCACCTTAGTGGGTCACAAAACAAAACAAATAGACAGCAGATATGAGAGAAAGATTTGTGGGAGAAGCAAGATGGGGGTCAGTATGCAGCACTGGAAATCATAATTTCTGCAAAAGATGTTTATAGATGAAGGAAGGGCTGTACATGGGGAAGACTGTACAGGAAGGGAGAAGGTGGGAGGGGCTAAGGCAGTAGCTAGGAAAATGGCCATTGAGCAGAAAGAAGCCCGTGGCACAGGGACAGCTACAGCCACCAGTTTAACCAGGCGTGTCCTGCTGCTTTGCCGTCCCTGCTCTAGTGCGCTCTTCTCTCCCTCAGTGTCTCCGAGCTGAAGCAGCTGTCTGAGGGCCACCATGAGCCATACCTCCTTTGCTGGGACCAGGCCCGAAGTGAGTGTGCCGCACCCTCCCAGTCTTTGTTCCTCTGACTCGGCCTCTAATCCATGGACAGTTTGGGGGCGGCCTAGAGTCCTAGAGAGTGCTCTGGACCGACATTTTGATGTATTCAGACGAATAGCTTCCTGCCCTAGTGAATTTGCTGAATCCCTCTTTAACAGTGGCTCTCATCCTGTGGGTAGCAACCCCTTTGGGGGTTGAATGGCCCTTTCATAGGAGTCACACACCAGATGCCCTGCAGAGCAGGCATTTACAGGACGATTCTTAACAGTAACAAATTACAGCTGTGAAGTAGCAGCGAAAATACTGTTCTAGCTGGAGATCACTGTGACATGAGGGGCTGTGTTAAAGGGTCACAGCATGGCCCTTTATATGACAACTGCTGGTCTACATCACCAAGCTATAGAAGTTGCCTTATTACTTGTGGCATTTTTCTAAGGATTGAGTAGGGTGATTTTGTAAGAAGTGTTTGTATGTTGTAATGTGCTCAGGTGAGACTGTGGCCTTGGCTTCTCTGCAGGTCACTTTGTCGCTTACCCTGAGTTCTTTGTTGGGCAGCAAATCCTCAGGATTTGCTGATTGCGATGTGTTAAAGGCATTAATTTTCACTGGTGAAAGAACTTACCTCTTGGAGCTACTGTGAAATTGCACTTGAAAACTGAACATTTCAGTTTGTCCAAAGAAACAACAGAAGTTGAACTTGGGAAGGGAAGAGTGGGGACTCGCGTGTCTGGCAATGGCTTCGGGTGGAGGAGAGGATGAGGAAAATGGGTTGAGGGCATTTGAGGGATATTCTGATCTTCGTCCGTCTCTTGGGCCTCTCAGACCAGGTACAGGTGGCTCTGAGCCAAGAGGCAGGCCCGGAGACTGTCCTAAGGGCTGCCACCCATGGGCTGATTCTTGGCGCCCTGCAGGAAGATGGGCCACTTCCAGGAGAGCTGGCAGCGCTGAGGCACCAGGTGCAGGCGGGTAAGACTGCGTGCGCTTGTGCTCATCTCCGCAGAGGTGGGAAAGGGGCCCTATCTGTTCTGCCAAGGATGTGAGAATTCCCGATTTTATACCCACCAGGTCCTAAGAAAGCAAGCTGGATTCTTGTCAGGGAGACCCATCAAGTGTTGGACACACTGTTCCCAAAGTTCTTGCAAGGTAACACCATCCCCTGCCCTCTGCAGCCTTGGGTCCTGCGTGGGAATAAAGGGCTGCTCTTGGTGCTCTTCAGTCTGGGTCTCTGTTCCCCTACCTACAGGGTGGCGTTCAGGGTGGTCTCTGACGCTGATAGTCTACAAGCCAGGTTGATCATAAAGCATTTACTTCTTTCTGCCCTTTTCCATGGACTATGGCTGATTTCCCACTATGCAAAAATTTAGCTTCATTTTCTGCCACAGATAATCCCAACAGAGGAGCCCAAGTAGCGTGAACGGCTGCACCAGCCTGTGCCTCTGCTCACATACCCCATCCCTGGAGCGAGAATTCTGGGATTTTGGTTTCTTTAAAAAAAAAATACAGAAATATTATAGGAATATGTTTTTTTTTTTTTTGTTTTAGTCCCAGATACAGGGGCACGGGGCTGCTTCGGACTGTCCGCAGCAGCTGACTATGATTTCCCCGGGCTCCAGCAGAGCCATGGTTTTGCCAGCTGTAGATAGTTTCTGCAATTATGTGACTTTTGGAATTCTAGGAATTTTTCACAGGGTGTATACATGCGAAGTCCCCAAAAGGTGGGGTAGGTGGTTGTTGGTCGTTGAGGGGAGCTTTGGTTGCAGTTTGTCAAAGAAGACACAAAAGGAAAGGCATTAGAGTCAGGGATCTCCATCTCCCTCCCTCTATCCTACTTTCTCTCCTATCTAGTGACAGGGGTTGAAACTGGGGGGATAGAGGATGGGAAAAAGAAGAACCCACAGAGTAGCCAAGACCAGCTACACAGCCCCAGGTTCAGCCCAGAGTCTCCTCCCTGGCCTCATCCTGCGACCTTTTCCTAGGGCTGCAGGCTGCCGGCTGGAAGACGGAGAAACACCATCTGGAGGTGGATGAGTGGAGAGCCACGTGGCCCCCGTCTCCAGAAAAGAAGATCTTATGAGCAGTGGGGCTCCAAGCCCGAACCTAGGACAGGAGCCTGGAGACCAGAATGGACCCGAGAGCAACATTTCTGCCACAGGGGCAGCTTTATTCTTTATTTTTGTATAGGCAAGCTTCTACGACCAACTGGCCACCATCTTGTGGGAAGTGACAACCAATCAAATGGACTGGACCCCAGGTAAAGAGGAAGGGAACCGGTTCCTTCCTGCTGTACTCCTGCCCTTTTCCTTTTCCGGGATCTACTACAAGCTCCTCACCCTCACTTTCTGTGAGGCTCAGACATGCCCTGGTGGCAGCTCATGGTAGCCAACGCACTTGACTTTATGCATAAAAGCCCCAGAGGAACACAGCCACAGTCATCATCAGCAGGGCGTTGAGGTTGACTACGAGGGCCCAGCTGGGGTCCTCACTGATGTCCTCCAGCCGCCTGGTGCTTGCAGCCACCTCCTCGGAAGTGGGTGGAGGACTCCCTGACCCACTCCTGCTCATCCCACAGAACCAGAGCAGGCACTGGCGGAGCAGGCCTGGGGCTGGGGGCTGGACCTCTGGAAGAAATGGGGAGCACACAGTTAGTCTGAAGGGAGTCAGCCCCCGAGCTCTCCAGAGTACTCTCCTGGGGTGTGCCTTACCTTCGATCCCCATGGCACATTCCTGACACCCGTTCTGCACAGGGGGAGGGGCCGGACCTTCTAAGTCATCAGCATCCAGGTCCTCCCGCTCCTCCTTGCTGTGCCGGAGACTGTAAACCAGGCGGTGGAGCTGGGAAGTCAGGGAGAAGGAACCAGGTGGGAGTTCTGCCCCCCTGACCTCCAGGCCATGCTGGCACACGGCTCTGTCACTGTCCTCCCCAACCTCCCTCTGGCCTGCACACCTGCCTAGGCTCAGCTCACTCAGACCCCTCTTTCCAGGATAGCCTTTGTCTTCACACTGAACCCCGGGCTCTCCATCCAGTATTAAGTCTTCAGCCCTGCCTGACCCCATGTTTCACCCCAAGTTTTAGGTCTACCCCCAGGATCATATCTTCAGACTGGTCTTAAAGTTCCTATTTTCATTTGCTCTGCTTCCCAAAAATGTCGGTTAAGTAAAAGTAAACAGCTTCATACTGAACTCCCGGCCTCTGGCCTCTGGGCATTCCTTGAAGCAGACTGGGCTAGAGGGGTGAAAAGGGGCTCATCATCCCATACATTCTTGCAGTCTCCTGGCTCCCTGGGAGGCCAGCACTTACATGCTTCTGAGGGATGGGTGCGGTGCACAGGGAGATTCCGAGGGTGAGGAGGCCAGAGCAGATGAAGAGAATGATGGCGAAGTAGAGGTAGTGTACCTGGCAGAAGATTGC
The DNA here is from genome assembly GCA_964023405.1 of Apodemus agrarius. Classification (NCBI taxonomy): domain Eukaryota; kingdom Metazoa; phylum Chordata; class Mammalia; order Rodentia; family Muridae; genus Apodemus; species Apodemus agrarius. Next base: position 121,885,637 of record OZ030005.1, on the reverse strand, counting down.
CGGGCACGCCGAGGGTCGCACACAGCTGCCCGAGCCAAAGAAGAACTCGGGTATGAGCCGAGCCAGGCCCATCAGCAGGCCCCCAACTAGTCCCCAGAAGGCCCCCTGCAGGAGAAGCAGCGTTAGCCTACCCAAACTGCCCGGGCCTCACCCGGAGTCCACACTGGCACGCCCTACTCACCTTCTCGTTCACACGGGGCACGAAGAGCGCAAGCACAAAGACTGCAGACACCGGAGGCGCCAGATAGCTGGAGACTGACTGGATGTAATCGAAGAGCTGCCCTCCCTGTGCTGCCTGCACCACTGGCAGCCAAGCCACGGACACCGCCACGATGAATACCACCCAAAGCCTGTAGTTGAGGACCATCGGATTTCACTGCGGACCCGCCTTCCCCATTACCCTCCTGGCGTTCCCCGCCCACGTTCCAGATTCGTTTATGGAACCCGGGTTGGGACCCAGGCCACACCTTCCAACTAGCAGCAGCTCCTTGTCGCCTGCACGAGGCCTCAGGCGCGTGTAGATATCCATGGTGAAGAGTGTGCTACTGCTGTTAAAGATGGAGGCCAGGGAAGACATGAGGGCGGCCAGCATGACTGCCAGCATGAGCCCACGCAGACCTGTAGCCAACGAGAGCTGTCAGGCCGGGGCCTTCAGTGCGGTCAAGGTGGTGAAGGGTTGGCAGGAGGTGGCCCTCCCATAGGCAGTCCCTGCAGGCGGGGCCAGGGGCAATCCATTCCCAGCCCTCACCATTGGGCATGAGCTTCACAACCAGCCGCGGGTAGGCGATGTTAGAGCAGCCCACCTCAGTGCCACACACCCGCTTACACACCTCAGGAACCACACATGCCACCTCATCTGCAAGAAAGAAGCTAGAAGGCCGCTAGGAAAAACGACGATCTATCTGGAAATGTGACCGGGATTCCTGGGGATGGTACTTCCGGGGGCGGGGCGGGGGTGGGGAGCAAGCCTGGGATACCAAGTCCCCAGCTCTTAGGATAGTAGCAGGTATAACAAACGGGCAGGTGCTTGAATCCTTGAACACAAAAAGGAAGGGAGGGGGAGGACCTGGCTGTGGCCCAGTCCCGCCGAGGCTGGTGTGAAGCAGACATTACCTGGGTACAGAATGCGGCTGATCATGCCTGGCATGACCATGAGGAACATGGGCATCAGCTTCAGGTAGCCGCACAGGATGCACCCGGCTTTGATGTGAGTCAAATTCTTTCCAGCCAGGCAGCGCTGCACTATTACCTATGATAAGGGGTATCCACATATGTGGGTCATCCCTGTAACTCCTCCCACAGGCCTCACCTCTGCTCTCCACAGGTCTCACCTCTGCTCTCCACGGCCCCTTAGCACTCACCTGCAACCCCACTCCGAATCACACCCAACCTCTAGCTCTATGGAGCCCCTGCTACGTCTCCACCCTCCGATCCTACCACTGGATTCCGACCTTTAGGTCCCCCAGGCATGATCCATCAGCTCAGGCCCTGTCTTCAACCTAACTCCAAAGGGTGGGGTCACCACCAACCAGTGCAGGGCATTTAGAGTTCTGCCCGGGGCGTGCGTGTACACACACACACACACACACACACACACACAAACACACCACCCCACGCCCTCACCTACCTGATCACTGCACCAATACCAGCCTGAGACAATGGTAAGGCCCAGGAGCAGCGCGGGCCACGGCAGGTCTCCTGTCACAGGGTCACGCAGCAGGTGATAGGAGTCAGGCCTCGGCAGGTAGCAGGTGCTGGAGATGTTGCCAACAGCCGGATCCTTGGACACCGTCAGTGAAGTCACTGCTCCCAGGTATTTGTCGAAGAGACCCGAGTACCCGCCCACTTCATGGAAAGCTGTGCAGGCAAGGTTGTCAGGGGGTCTGGCCCAAGTGCGAAGGCCCTCCTTAGGACCCACATGGCAGAGACCAGCAAGGTTCTAGCCCTTACAGTATCCAAAGCTCTGTGGCAGCAAAAAAGCCCTGCCCTGCCCACAGTGGGTAAGCCCCGTACCGTAACCAGTGAGGATGAAGGCCCCGGCAAGAATGACAAAGGTCTGCACGGTGTCTGTGTACATCAGTGCCGCCAGCCCTCCTGCAACAAGCCCGAGTCAGTGAGAACCGCTCAGCTGCTTGTCCCTAGCACCCATGATTTTTAAGGCTAATAAAAGTACCCATTCTAGAGAACAAAATTTATAAAAATGATGTTGGGCTTGTGTACTGGGGCACCAGGAAGCAGAGTTGAGTTTGAGAGTCCACTGATACTTTCTTGGCCAGGAATGCCTGTGGTGCAAGACTCCCACAATCCACCACTTGGCCTGTTTTCTCAACTGGGTAATGGGGTGGGGCGATTCCTCCAAGGCCCAGGTCTGGCTGGCATCCCCTCCTGCAGCAGGCCCCCAAGCCCACTTTGGCACCGCTCTACCCAGTCTATATGATGTGGGATCCTGGGAACTGCACAGAACTTAGCCAAAGATCTTGGAGATCCACCAAGTCGACTCGAGACATCCGAGAAGGCCAGGAGCTTCTAAATTATTTCCCCCCTCACTAGTGAGGCTCACCCAGCACTAGCTGGGTACCTGACCTTACAATCCAAATCCAAGGGACATTGAAAGAAAAGTGGATTTATTTTCCACAGATTTAATTCTACTTGTGCTATATCACACTTCCGTAGCTCTATCCCATTTTTCCTGTTTTTCAGTAGAACCAATGGCTCCCCGCTTATGTTGCAGGCCATCTATGACCACCGTCAAGCTCCTCCCCTCCCTCCCACCCTGCCACGCCCATGCAGCCACCTGTCACAGTATAAATCATGGTGATGCCCAAGAGTGCAATGACTGAGGCGTAAATGTTCCAGCCCAGGGCCTGTTGAATGAATACTGCCCCGGAGAACATATCCACCTTTTAAGAAAGAGCAAATACGGGTGGGGAACCAGAAAAAGGGAAATGAATTGTAAATATAGAATATATACAATAAAAAAAAAAAGACACATGCTCCATAATGTTCATAGCAGCCTTATTTATAATAGCCAGAAGCTGGAAAGAACCCAGATGTCCCTCAATGGAGGAATGGATACAGAAAATGTGGTATATTTATACAAAAAAAAAAAAAAAGAAAAAGAAAAAAAAGAAAAGAAAAAAAAGAAAGAGCAAATACATAGATCAGAGGCAAAGGCAGCGATTCAGGTCCAACGCCTGTCCCGAAAACATCCATCCTATTTGGCCATATCTCAAAAGTCCACTCATTTTTCAACACCCTAGTCTTCCCAGGTCTGTGAGCACTGTGCCCACAGCTTAGAGACGTGCTCTTTCCAGACCCCACCCCTCATGCTGATTCCAGCTTTTCACCTTGTTCCCGCCCCTTCCAGAGGTCTCTGAAGACTTCATTGGGTGGTTCTACCTGTCTAAGCGTCTGTACCGCCCACAGCACGTGCTCACCGAGATCTTGGTGAAAATGTACAGAAAGAGCGAGAGCACCGAGAGGTAGAGGCGAATACGACGGCCACCGAAGCGCTTGCGCAGGTACTGGGGCATTGTAATCACACCGGCGGTCAGGTACACTGGCACGAAGAGCCATCCGAGAAGCAGCACCACAAAGAGCGCCTGTGGGAACAAACGACCACCCGGGATAGGATCCTGAGCAGGCCTGGCCTAGTCCTCACACCCAGGACCCAGAAGACGGCAGCGGAAGTGCCTGGGCCCTGGACAGGAAGGGAACGAATCTCGACATCTTCCCAGCACCTTAACTATATAGAGCCCCTTTTTGTGCTTACAGACCATCACCTCTAAATAGTCTCTCCCAAGGTCGTTATGGTCCCTCTCTACCTCTCTAGCAAATGAACCTGTGTGCGCAGACTCTTCAGACTGACCTCAGCACCTGCCAGGCAGAGCTGCCTCCCGGCGTCCACTCACCCAAGACAGGCTCCAACCCTCATCTCTCCAACCGTCCAAGTGAGCCCAGTCCCGCACTTGGTGTCCTTGTTTTGGCAAAGAATTTCAGTTCAGCCTAGAGATGCTCACAGACTACAGCATCAAAGAACTTCAAGACAGGTACTTCATCATGGAGATGCTGGCCCCATTTCAGAGTGGTCAAGGCCCGCCCACGGAGGACTGGTGGGCATATACAGAGAGTCGGGAGCAGGACCTGCCTGTAACCTCCTGCCTGTAAGTCTGTGATCCTTCCTTGCTCCCAGCCCAACCTCACCCCCCAACTGGGCTGTGCCAACTTGTTCATATCCCCATGCCAGGAGCTCTCCCCAAGATGTGATCTTTCTGGGGGTTTCCATTGGGTGGATTATTATAGACAAGAAGATCTCACATTCCACTCAAATCCAGCCACTGCCAAGCCACTTGCTGCACCAGTCCCTGCCAGGCCCACAAAATGACCGCTGCCGATGTTGCTGGCGAACAGAGACGCTCCAACCTGGGTGGCCAGAAATGGGGGTGAGCTAGGCTGTTTCTCCAGAGTCCCTCCCATCCCATCCCCCAGCCCCTCTTACCGGCCACCACACCATGCTCCGTCCTGCCAGGAAGTAGCCACCAACTGTGCCCCTATTGGTTCTGAACATAGACTGGGAGACAGAAGTGGGGGGAAACTGGGATTGGGGCACATCTTTGGACTTCATTAGCTTCCTCAACACATTCCTCAGCCTTGTTTCAGGCTGAAGATTAACCAGCCCTGGACTCCCCAGACTGTGTATCTCCTTACCCCCAACCTTCTCCCACACTTAGAACAACCAGGGCCCTAATCCTAGTGCAACTCCTGGAACCTAAAAATGTCTAGATTCAGCCTAACTTACCCGGTGGCTTTAAATATGAGCTGCTGCTCAGCCATAACACAGACGCGGAAACGAGCACATACACCTCTTAGAGCACTTGGCTTAAAGGAAAACCTATTGATACCCCCAGTCTCTGTTGCCCAATCCACAAGTTACAAAGACAAAGAATTAAAGACAAAGAATTAAAGATTGGCTTGCCCACTAGATCTAGGTTTCTCCCTCGTTATATCCAAGCGCATTTCCCCCACTCCTCTCTCAGGTCTCCCTAAAGCTTTACCCTCAAGCCCCATAAGTATTTCCCTATCAAAAACCCCTCAATGTCTCACCCACAAGCCAACACCAATGACCAGCAGGAAATACGCAGCAATGACTAGAATGTCAGCAAGATTGTCAATCAGGACCTTCTGCTCCCCAAGTTCAGAGCCTTCCTCTACGTGTTCCTCCATGCTCTCAAGCATCTGCCCCTCAAGGGGCTAGTCCCTGGGTTCCCCCGGGGAAGGATTAATGGTTACCTCAGGAGCACTGAGCCGGCAAGTCCCCCTGCCTCCCTCTCCAGCTTCATTTAGCTGAATCAGGCTGTATCAAGGCCGAAGGCTGGCCCTGGGGCGCTGGACCATTTGGAATGCAGGAGCACTCCTTCCTGGGCTTAGGCTCCATCCTATACCCAGTGTTCCAAGCAATGTTACTTCCTGCATTTTCTGAAAACTCACCCTCTAGCTTTGACTGAGGAAGGTCCGATTCCATCTCTGACGCTGTCCTCTGCCCAAGTCTTCCGCGACTCCCCCAGACAGCAGTACATGCTCCTCCGCCTGACCGGCAAGCCCGCCATGCCCCAACTTCTGCCATACAAACCCCAGAAAAAGGTCCCATTTCCCTCACTCTCCTGCCCTTCCCAACCAAATACTTCCTACTTTCTCTTTGTTCTATCCCAAGAATTGTTTCAATTTTATTTTTAAATTTTTTTTATGCAATATATTTTGGGCAAATTCTTTCCTCTTCCTCAATGTCTCCCAGATCCCCAACCCCTCCGATCAATTTCATATTCTTTTTCTCTCTCAAAAAAAAAAAAAAAAAAAAAAAGAAAAAGAAAAAGAAAAAAAAGAAAAAAAGAAAAAAAGAAAAAAGAAAGAAAAAAAAGGAAAAAAGTCACAAAAACAAAACAAAACAAAAAATGAAAGTGGAGTGTGGTTTGTGTTGGCCAACTATTCCTAAGCATGTGGCCTGCCTTGGGATGCTGTTGATACACCCAGTGTCTGTCCATTTAAGAAAACCAATTTCTCTCTCCCAGTAGTTGTCAATTGCAAGTAGTTTCTTGGTTAAGAGTGGGACTTTGTGCCCACTTCTCATTTCCCAAGCTGGGATTTTATTTGGTTAAAACTTATGTGGGTCTTTACGTGCTGTCTTGGTCTGTGAGCTCAGATATGCATCAGCTCTGTTGTGTCCGGAAAACTCTGAGTTCCTGGAGACAACCTCCAACCCTGGTTCTCACAATCTTTCCATTTTCTATGTAGAACCCGAGTCTTTAGCAGAGGGGTGAGACACAAACACCCCACTGGAGTCTAAGTGCTCCCGATTCACTCTCTGCAAGTTGTCTAGTCACAGGTCCTGTGTTAATCACCTTCTACTCCAAGAAGCTCCTCTGGTGAGGTTTCAGTGATGCCCTGACCAATGGGTGGAGCCAGCAATATGTCATTAGGAGTCATAGCTGTGTGCCTTTAGCAGAATAATTGTACTACGTTTTCCCTAGGGCCCGTGCTCTATCTAGTTTCAGGTTCTCGGCCATTTCAGCAGTGTCAGGGATGGGCTCCATATCCTGGACCTTAAACACACCCAAAAAAGTTAGTTACTCCCATAATTGTGCACCAGGGGGCGTGCCTTTTGAGCAGGTCTCTGGTGTAAGTCTCAGGGTGTGTAGTTGAGTGAGGTGGCTGATTACTTTCCTCCTGCACCTAGCACTTTCTAGGACTATGAACATCGTCTATAGGGGTGAAGAAGCTTCAGTCACACAGTTTAATTTCTCCATGTCCAGTGGTATAAATAAGCACCATCTTCAGCAACAGGGTCTTAGCATCAGGTTACGAAGAGTACCCAGAAACCTCAGCAATAGTTTTTTTGTGATGTTTGGGGGTACCATTGGATCTCTATGGCCAATGACTTCATAAGATGGCAACTCATTCCTGGTACTGGGACTTTTGTTTGGTACCATGTGATGTCCAGTTGGGACATTGTCTCCCTCATTAAATGGCAACTCTATTTAAATTCCATTAATGTATGCATATATTTTAGGAAATTTCTGCAGGAGTAGGTTTCCATATGGCTCTTTTTAAAATTGAAAATATTTTTCCATATTATATATTCTGATTAGTTTCCCTTCCCCCAACTCCTCCCAGATCCTTCCCACCTCTCTACCCACTCAAATCCACATTCTTTCTATCTCATAAGAAAGCAGTCACCTAAAACAAAATAAAATAAAGCCAGAGTTAAACAAAACAAACATAAAAGAGCCAAAGGAAATGCACAAGAAACACATACAGACACAGAGACACATAGATTCACACACACACACACACACACACACACACACACAAATCTCATAAAAACACAAAATTGGAAACCTTAATATATAAGCAAAGGGGCTGGAGAGCTGGCTCAGCAGCTAAAGGCACTGGCTGCTTTTCAAGAGGAACTGGGTTCCATCTCTGCACTCACATGGCCTGTAGCTCAGTTCTAAGGAATCCCAGTGCTCTCTTCTGGATACCTCAGGGACTGTACACATGTAGGGAATAGACATACATACAGGCAAAATATTTATACATATTCAATAAAGAGAAATTTAAAAAATAATTATTAAAAAAACATTAAAAAAAAAAGCAAGCAGAAGACCAATAAGGAAAAGCAAAAGCAGAGCCCATGCAAAAATACCTCCCCAAATCCTATTGAGTTTGTTTACGTTGGTTAGCTACTGCTGGGCGTAGAACCTATCTGTAAGTGTGGTTTGCATATTCACATAGACCCTGTTGAAGAAAACTAATCTTTCCCTTTCAATCGGTATCATTTGGAGATAGCTTTTGAGTTAAGGATGGAGGTTCATGTCCACTTCCCTCTCAGGGCTGGGACCCCATAAAGCTTAGACCTGGGCATGCCCTGTGCGTGCTGCCATGGTCTCTGTGAGCTCATGTGCGCGTTAGTCCAGTCATGTCTAAAGGGCCTTGTTTTCTTGGTGTCTTTCATCCCCTCTGATTCGTACACTCTTTCTTCCTCCTCTTCCACAGTTTCCTGAGCCCTCAGAGAAGGGATTTGATGGAAACTTCCTAGACATCTCATCTAGGACTGAGTACTCCAAGGTCAGTCAGTCTGTCTTTCTGTCTCTGTGTCTCTGTCTCTGTCTCTGCTCTGTCTCTCTGCACACTGTCCAGTTGTTGGATTCCTGTTATCAGCTCCCATCTCCAGCAGGAGGAAGCCCCTCTGATGATCCATACAGCTGTTCAAAGGCTCTTGGTGTTAGTTTTCCCTCCTTGTGTTCCCCCTCTACCCTGCCCCCATTTAAACCCCCTATTTTAATTTTCCTTTATATCTTTATATCCTATTTCCCCTGCCATAGAAAATCCCCTCCTCCTCCCTGGTTATTTAGTAGCTACCTAACCTCTGTGGATATTATGAATGAAGCACACATAGCTAAAGTTTAAAAGCTAATAGTCTCATAATAGGAGAATATTTTCAGTGTTTGTCATTCTGGGTGTGGCTTACCTCACTTAGAATGATAGTTTCTAGCTCAGTCTATTTGCCTTCAAATTTTGTTTTCTTATCAGCTGAATAGTATTCCTTTGCATGGAATTCTATTCATTGTCATTGTCCATCGTCAGTTGATGGACATCTAGGCTCTTTCCCACTTCTGGCTATTGTGAACAGAGCTGAAGTGAACAATTGTCTCATGTTTTGGATGGTGAGCAAGTGTCTCTGTAGTAAGATGTAAAGTCCTTTGGGTACATGCCCAAGAGTGGTAGCTTACTTGGGGTTTTACTGCTGTGAAGAGTAACCATAACCAAGGCAACTCTTATAAGGACAACATTTAATTGGGGCTGCTTACAGGTTCAGAGGTTCAGTCCATTATCATCAAGGCAGGAAAATGGCAGCATCCGGGCAGGCATGGTGCAGGAGGAGCTGAGAGTTCTATATTTTCATTGGAAGGCTGCTAGCCGAATACTGGCTTCCAGGCAGCTAGGGTGAGGGTCTTAAAGCCCATACCCACAGTGACACACCTACTCCAACAAGGCCACAGCTACTCCACCAGGGCCACACCTTCTAATAGTACCACTCCCTGGGCTGAGCCTATACAAACCGTCATAAGTGGTATAGGTGAATGTGATGGTATATTGATTTTCAGCTTTTAAAAGAACTTCCATAGTGATTTCCACGGTGGCTGTACCAGTTTGTGCTCCCATAATGCATAAGTGTCTCCCTTTCCCAGAATCCTTGCTAGCATGAGCTGTCATTTGTCTATATCGATCTTGGCCATTCTGATGGAACTAAGATAAATCTCAGAGCAGTTTTAATTTGCATTTCCCTGGTTGCTAAGGATGTTGAACTTTTAAAATGTCTCTTGAGCATGTGTGTATCATCTTTTGATAACTCCCTACTTAGTTATATACCCTATTTTAAAATTGGGTTATTTTTTCTTGATGTTCATTTTTTTTTAATTTCAGTTCTTTGTATATTCCAAAACCTAACCCTCTGTCAAATGTGTAATTGGTAAAGATTTTTCTCACTCCGTAGGCTTCCTCTTTGCTCAAAGGATGGCGTCCTTTGTTATACAAAAGCTTTTTAGCTTTATTAGCTCCCATTTAGTAATTATAAGTGTCAATGCCTGTGTTAGGAGGGTCCTATTCAGAAAGTCTTTTTTCTGTGCTGAAAATTTTTATATCCCTCAAGTCTTTGCATATGTTTTCCTTCTACTTAGAAGACCTCTCTGTCTCCTAAATGACAGTTGTCCCCAGCCTTCAGTAACTTGTCTATGACACCTTTAAAGAAATATTTCTCAGCCAGAGGTGGTGGCACACAGCTTCAAGCTCAGCACTCAGTAGGTGGATACATGAGGATCTTAAATTCAAAGCCAGTCTGGATTAAAGAATAAGATAGAGTCTCAAAACCCAGGGGCTGGCAAGGAAACTCAATGGCTGTCATGGTGTAAATATGAAGTGTTCCTCACAGTCTCATGTTTTGAATGTCTGAGTCCCAGATAGTGACATTATTTAGGAAGACTACAGACTTTTGAAGATAATACTGGTTTCCTGGTTCCTGCTTGTTCTGCTCTCTGGTCTACCACAATGTGAAAAACCTCCATAGCCACGCACCAAGCCAGTCTGCCATGGCCTTTCTGCCACGATTTGACACCGTGAGCCAAGATGAGCTCTTTCTTCATTTAAGTCATTGTCAGGTATTTTGGTCTCTGTGACATAAAAGTAAATACTGTGGTGGAACATTTGCCCAGCATGCACAAACGCCATGGCTTTGATTCTGGACGAGAGAGACAGAGACAGAGACAGAGAGAGAGAGAGAGAGAGAGAGAGAGAGAGAGAGAGAGAGAGAGAGAGAGCTTCCTTGACTTTCCTGACATAGTTCTGGATGCTTCTGTGGTTCTGTGGTACTTCTCCAGGTTCAGGTCTCTCTCTCTCTCTCCAGCAGATTAAGACTCCTCCACAGCAGACTGATCAGATTCGTTCTTAGTAGCCCCTTACTTAGCATAGGCTGCGTATAGGAAGGGCTGGAAAATATCCACATATCTGCTTTCTAGAATTGACCGGACTGGAAACCAGTAAGTGATATTCTGTGTCAGGTGGATTTGTCTGATTATGGCAGTTGCAAGGATCTTTGAAATGGGGAACAGAGAATGATGTTTTGGATGAATATAATAACCTGTGTTTAAGGAGTGCCTAGTCTTACAAAGGCAGACCTCAAGATAAGAAAAGGCTGGGGACTGAACAGAGGCAGGGCAGTGGGCAGAGTTCTTCTAAATATTTGTTTCAGGGATACAGCCTCTAAAGACATGAAAATGGAAGATGTCTCGGTGAGGATTTGGTGGAAGTTTCTGTGCTGGTTCCATCAACGTCTTCATAGAACAGCACAGGTCACCATCATCTTAAGCCAAGAATTGACGTGATAATTCAAGTATACTCATTCCTCAGTACCTGTAAGGTCTTGGTTCCAGAGCCCACTATAGATGAGAGTATCTCAGGATGCCCCAGGCCCACACACACCCTCAGTCATTATGCTATCCCAAAATTCCGTATTATACACAAAGTGAGGTAAATGCTATGAAAATAGTTCTTATACCATATTGTTTAAGAAAGGACCAGAAAAGGCCTGCATAGTCCCAATTCAAAAGCAATTTTCTGTCCTCATGGTTTTGCTTAAAGGCTTGTTGAGTCTATTATGTCCTCTGAAGCAGGCATGTGAGGTGCCTGCCCATTTACACATGGCTGTCTTTAAAACCATCCAGTGGAAAAAAAGATCGCCTTTCCAACATATGGCGCTGGTTCAACTGGAGGTCAGCATGCAGAAGAATGCAAATCGATCCATTCTTATCCCCTTGTACTAAGCTTAAGTCCAAGTGGATCAAGGACCTCCACATAAAACCAGACACACTGAAACTAATAGAAAAGAAACTGGGGAAGAGCCTTGAGCACATGGGCACAGGGGAAATTTTCCTGAACAGAACACCAATAGCTTATGCTCTAAGATCAAGAATTGACAAATGGGACCTCATAAAATTACAAAGTTTCTGTAAGGCAAAGGACACTGTCAAAAGGACAAAACAGCAACCAACAAAATGGGAAAAGATCTCTACCAACCCTACAGCTGACAGAGGGCTAATATTCAAGATATACAAAGAACTCGAGAAGGTAGACCCCAAAGAACCAAATAACCCTATTAAAAAATGGGGCTAAACAAAGAACTTTCACCTGAGAAATATCGAATGGTTGAGAAGCACCAAAAGAAATGTTCAACATCCTTAGTCATCAGGGAAATGCAAATCGAAACAACCCTGAGATTCCACCTCACACCAGTCAGAATGGCTAAGATCAAAAACTCAGGAGAAAACAGGTGCTGATGAGGATGTGGAGAAAGAGGAACACTCCTCCACTGCTGGTGGGATTGCAAGCTGATACAACCACTCTGGAAATCAGTCTGGCAGTTCCTCAGAAAACTGGGCATGATACTACCAGAGGACCCCGCTATACCACTCCTGGGCATATACTCAGAGGATTCTCCAGCATGTAATAAGGACACATGCTCCACTATGTTCATAGCAGCCCTATTTATAATAGCCAGAAGCTGGAAAGAACCCAGATGTCCCTCAAAGGAAGAATGGATACAGAAAATGTGGTATATTTACACTATGGAATACTACTCAGCTATTAAAAACAATGTATTCATGAAATTCTTAGGCAAGTGGGTGGAACTGGAGAATGTCATCCTGAGTGAGGTGACCCAATCACAAAAGAACACACATGGTATGCACTCACTGATAAGTGGATATTAGCCCAGAAGCTCGGAATACCCAAGAAACAATTCACATATCAAATGATGCCCAAGAAGAAGGAAGGAGAGGCCCCTGGTCCTGGAAAGGTTCAGTGCAGCAGTGTAGGGGAATACCAGGAAGGGGAAGCGGGAAGGGGGTGATTGGAGAACAGGGGGAGGGAAGAGGGCTTATGGGACTTTCGGGAGAGGGGAATCCAAGAAAAGGGATATCATTTGAAATGTAAATAAAAAATATATCGAATAAAAAAAAATAAAGTCACAAAAGTCTGAGTTACCTAGATTCTCCACTGCTTCCTGAGTCTCTTGTCTGAGAATAACCCTTAGAAGAGGGGGTGTGAAGGAGAAGCCACAGATGTGGAAAGCCAGTCAAGACCAGTGATTCTGGTAAGGAGGTGAAGGAGTGGAGAAGCGAGGCAGAGAAAGGCCAGAGAGCGATGCACTGCTTGACAGACAGGACCTATGAGAGGCCGCAGCCCAGCCCCCAGTGGCCTGGGATGCTACACAGAATGCACCTCAGACTGGACCATCAGTCGCCAGGAAATGGGGTTCTTATTCACCAAACTCTGTCTCTCAGTGGGGTGAAAATTTCATATGCAAGCGTCTGCTGAATCCACGGAACATAAGGCACTCACCCGAGAAACTAGTTAATGCCTCTGAGAAGCAAGAATTCTAACAGGAGGGTTGGAGAAATGGTTAAGAGCACTGGCTTCTCTTCCAGAAGACCCAGATTCAATTCACATGGCACCCCAGACCCACTCAATAATCTATTTTTAAATTTAGAATACATTTTTATACAATGTATTCTGACCAGTTTTCTCTTCCACATCTTGTTTCAGATCTTCCCCACTTCCACATCCACCCAACTCCAACCCCTCCCTCTCTCTCTCTTTAGAAAACAGGCAAACAACCAAACCAGAATAAAACAAAACAATGACGAGGTATGAGAAACATATACACACAGAGACAGACAGACAGGCAGGCAGGCAGCATGCATACAGGCATACTCACTCACTTACACACTCACACACACACACACACACACACACACACACTAAAAATACAAAATACGAAATCATAATATGCAAGTAAAAGATCAGTAAAGACATCACTGGTCCTAGGTATAGTAGAGGAGAAATCCATATTTATTATAGATATGTGGGAAAACATGGCCAGAGGCAGGAACATCTGGAAGAGTCCAGAATGAACATGTCCCTGAACCATGAGGGGAAAGGGAGAGGGAGAGGGGAGACCCAGAGGCAGAACAAAAGTGGTTGGGGGAGGGGCAATCCAGCCCAATTCCTGGGCTGCAGAAGTACGGGGCAGGGTATGTCAGCCAGGAGGACCCTGGAACAGGCAGGAGCCTGATACAGCTGCCTCCTGAGAGGCCCTGCCAGAGCCTTACTGATAATGGAGAAGTTAGGGAAAGGACTGAAGGAGCTGAAGGGGTTTGAAACCCCATAAGAAGAACAACAATATCAACCAACCCCCTCCCCCCAGAGCTCCCAGGGACTAAACCACCAACCAAAGAATAGATATGTAGGGACCCATGGCTCCGACTGCATATGTAGCAGAGGTTGGCCTTATCTGGCATCAATGACAGGAGAGGCCTGGGTCCTGTGAAGGCTCGATGCCCCAGCATAGGGGAATGCTAGGGTAGCGAGGCAGGGAATGGGTGGGTGTGGGAACACCCTCATAGAAGGGGGGGATGGTGAGATAGGGGGTTTGCAGAGGGGAAACAGGGAAGGGGAATAATGTTTGAAATGTAAATAAATAAAATAACCAATAAAAATAAAAACAAAGCAAAACAACAACAACAACAAATAGGCCAGGCAGGTCCACCTTGATATGTTAAGTAGGCACCTCAGCCCTTTGTCCTGGCATTGAAATCTAACGCCACTGAGTTCATTTTATGTTGGCCATCTACTGCTGCGCATGCACAGGACTTGCCCTTAAGTGTGGCTCATATTCCCAGTGAGATTCCATTGCAAAACTAATTTTTCCTTTGCAAGTGTACTGGACTAGCAGATATGAAGTGTGGGGGAAGGGGGGAATTGAGGATTAAAGACAAGAAAGACAGAAAGAAGATGCAAGAGACAGATATGGGAAGGCTGTGGGTGATACTATGCCAGCAGCAGCCAGCAATGAGTTTATTTTTCTTAGCCTTTTAATACTATGCAGTGTCGTGGGAAGCAAAACCACAAGCTAACAGAAACAATTGCTGAAATATACACATAAGACATCTGTTTCCATCCAAAAGCCTCCCTGTTCCTCCTACCAAGATCAATAGAATCTTCAGCCCCTCACCTTGAGCCTCAGGTGTACCTCCTATTTATTATTGGTCCATGCCTCAGCAGGCTGGGAAATCTACCAGCAGACCCTGCCTAGCGGGCAGGCAAACTTTTTTTTTTTTTTTTTTGTCTCTCTCTGCTTCAGAGAAGCAGGCAAACACCTCCTGATACAAGTGGTTATCAGTTGAAGATACCTCTTAGGGATGGGAGCTCACGTCCACTTCTATCTCTCATTACTGGGACCCCCATTTGGCTCGGACCTGTGCAGGCCCTACTGTCATAGTCTCTGTGAGCTCATTTGCGCATCAGTCCTGCTGTGTCTGGAAACACCATCTCCTTGGTGCCTTTCATCCCCTGTCTCTTATAATCATTTTTTGTTTGTTTCTCTTCTGATTAGTTCCCTGGCCTCTGAGGGAAGACATGCCATGAAGGACTGGATGTTCCAAGGTCTCTCACTTTACACACTTTCTACCTGTGGGTCTCTGGATTAGTTCACATCTACTGCAGGAAAAAGTTTCTCTGATGATGGCTGATTGAGAAAGACACTAATCTGTGGGTACAGGAGAATTACTCAGATGAGATAATGGAAGTGTTGTCTTCAGCAAGAGGGCCTTTCCATCAGGTTGTGAAGAACAACCAATAGCCTGAGATGTTTGGGGGTCTCTGTGGGTCTCCTTTGACCAATGACTCAACTAGATGTAGCCCGTGCCTAGCACTGGAGGTTTCCCTTGGTGACAAAAGGCATCTGGCTGAAGCATTGGCTCCCCCACTATCTGGTGACTCTCTTTAGATTCCTTTCATATATGTATACCTTAGGAGGCTTCAAAGTAGCAGGTTTCTATACAGCCCCTCCAGTGGCCTTTTAGGATTAGTTTTCTCTCACGGACCCTATCTTTTCTTCCTCTTTTCTCCTCTTCTCCATTTAATCTTCCTGTTCTCCTTTCCCCTGTCTCTCCATAACTATATATATTCTATTTCTCCTTCCTTAGATGATTTCCCCCACCCTGGCAGTCCCTTACTCCATACCCAACCTCTGTTGATTATATGGATTGTAGCATGTCTATTGAAAGCTTAAAAGCAAACATCCACATACGGGAGAATATATACCATATTTGTCTTTTTGGATCTGAGTTTCCTTGCTCAGAATGATTTTTTTTTCTAGTTTCATCCATTTACTGGTGAATTTCATTATTGTGTTTTTAAACAGCTGAGTAATATACCATTGTGTAAATGTAACACAATTATTCATTCATCTGCCAACAACATCTATGCCATTTCCAGTTTCTGGATACCATGAACAGAGCTGCAATGAGCATGAATGGACAGGTGTCTCTGCAGTAGAGCGTACAGACCTTTCAGGATGTGCCCGAGAGGGATCAGCTGGATTGTGGGGTATATCTATTCCCAGATTCCTGAGGAACCTCCACAGTGGCTGAACAAGTCTGTGCTCTACAAGCAATGCAGAGGTGTTGCCCTTCCCCCACATCCCCACCAGCATGCACTGTCATTTGTTTTATTGATCTTTGTCATTCTGATTAAAGTAAGATGAAATCTCAAAGTCATCTGGGTTTTTGACTGTTCATTCGTTTTTGTTTTTCAAGGCAGGATTTTCTCTGTGTAGCCCTGGTTGTCCTGGAACTCAGGCTGCAGATCAGGAGGCCTGACTCTCTCCCAAGTGCTGCTCAAGGTATTTTTGATTTGCATTTCCCTGATGACTAAGGACGATGCACATTTCCTTAAATGTTTCTCAGCCACCGTGTTTCATCTTTTGAGATCTTGCTTAGTCCTGCGCCCTGTTTTAATTGGGCTATTTGTTTTCTTAACATCTAGGTTTTTGTTTTGTTTTAGTTCTTTTTATATCTGATATTGACCCTCTATCAGATGTATAATTGGTAAATATATTTTCCCATTCTGTAGCTCCCACTTTGTCCAGACGTCCACCCAATAATCTTAAGTACCAAAAAGAGGAATAGAGACAGAGAAGTAGACGGTGCCTGAGAAACTCATCAGCAGTTAAAAATCCTACATCCTCACCTCTAGAACACAGAACTGACTTGTCTGTCTTTCAGGAGCCCACATCTATGGTTTGAAGCATGTCTTCCCCTTTCTTCCCAAGTACCTCTCTTTTGACTCTGTGGTTAAGACCTATGTTAAAAATGTCTTTTTAAATAAACAATAACTCGTGGTGTCCTCAACTCCTTGGAACTGGAGTTGCAAATGACTGTGAGGCACCATGTGGGGGCTGGGAACTGAACTCGCATCTTCTGAACTTACAATCACTGCGCCATTTCTCCAACCCCCCCCTTTTGTGTTTCATATGTATGGACGTTTTGCCTGCATGTATGTCTGTGCAACATGTGTGTACCTGGTGCCTGTAGAGGCCAGAAGAAGGTGGGGAACTGGAGTTACAGTTGCAGGTACTAGGAATCGAATGTGGGTCTTCTGGTGCCCCACCCCAACCCTATTGGTACTAGGTCTATACCCAGGAGCCAGCCATGTCCAGACTGTTTTTGAACTGGTCTTGAACTTGCTTCCGTCATGCTGGGATTAGAGTCATGAACTACTACACCCTTCCCTCTGTTGCCACTGCTTTGACTTGGGTTTCCAGGTGTTTCGGGGTTTTTGTTTTGAAACAGTCTCATAAACCCAACCTGGCCTCAATTCTGCTATGCAACTGAAGACAGTCTGTCCTGGCCTCCATGTTGGGATTACAGGCATCCACCTCTCCATGCCTGCCTTTATCTGTTATTTGTTGTTATCCCCAAGGGGGTACAGTTCTGTCCCCTCCACAGAGCTGTGGCCTGGAGCCCTCAGAGCACAGAGCAAGGGCTCAGGGTAGTAAAGCAAGGTTCTCCAGCACTGTAAGATGTGGAGCGTGTTTTTATGTTTGTAGAAAAAAAAGTGTACAGAATAGTGAGCCGCGGGTGCACAGGGACATCCTGGCCTCTAATTGGTCAGATTAGAAAACCAGAATCCTGTCAAAGTGAGAGCTATAGTCCAGCGAGTGGGGCCCTTTCTGAGCACCTTAGGGGGAGGCCTCTCCAGCGGCTGGGCCGCAGCGGGGATGGGGGTGGGAATAGGGGCAAGGATGCCTGGGTAGCGCCAGAGCTAGAGATCTGGAGGACTCGGTCTTTTTCACAAATGTGTTTCTGAAGGCTTGGTTTTGGAGATCCGTGATCCCAAGAGGAGCTCAGCCGAAGAGCTTCAGGAAGCAAGGCTGGCAGTAAGGCTTGCTGGCACGCTCCTGGAAGGAGCCTTTGGTGAGTGGGCGCAGGCAGAAGGTGCAGGTGAAGTGATCTGGGTGGAAGCGTCGGCCCAGAGCTGACACACAGCGGCCAGTCACTGGGAGGCCACACGTGGCACACAGCGAACCACGCTGGGCATGGAAATGGTTTTCACACAGCGGGCGACCCTCGTGCTCAAAAAAGCTGCCTCCGGAGAAGGGCGCGAGGCATTCCTACCAGAAGGAGGAATTAACAAAATAAGCCAAAACCCTGACCAGGTTACCCGCGGGGATAACGAACATCCACCCTGACTCCTGCGGCTTCGCAGCAGAAATCGCAGCAGAAGTGAAGCAACTAATCAACGAATCGTCCCACCCTGGGCTCCTAGCCCGCTCCCCACAGCCACGCACCCTGCACACGAAGCAGTCTGGGTGCCAGAGCGCGCTGAGTGCGGAGATGTAGTTATCCAAAATGGGGCCTTGGCAGCCCTGGCAGCGCGGGGCGAACAGCTGCAGGAAGTCCCGCCGGCAGTAGGGGCGGCCCTCTCGCTCGTGGAAACCTGGGGCGGGGACGGACGAAGTGGGCGGGACAAGACCCAAGAGTGGCAGTGGGTGTGGGCAGTACGGAGGGAAGGACAGGGTCTAGGACAGGGAAAGGGCGCGCGGTGGGTGGAGGTAGGGAGGGAGTTGGGACCGGAGGATGGATAGGAAAAGCCAGATGGGATATAAGAAAACTTATGGCGAGGAGAACAGTGGACCTGTTGCTTTTAAGCTTTAGCTCTCACCCTCTTCTCCAAAAGGCTCCCCGCAGCTGACGCAGCAGAAATGTTCTGGGTGCCAGTGGGTGCCCAAGGCAGTAACCATTTTCTGCATAAAATGAAAAAGGACATTATTGTCACCGTCTTTCCCATCTTCCCCCCACCTCCCTCTGGGAACCTAGGGAAGGCAGAAGAACTAACAAGGAATCTGGGAAAAGGCAGGGAGGGGTGGGCATGGAGGTAGGTAGGAGATAGGTTTCCATTTGGCTGGTCGTCTCTGAAACAGGTTAATCTGTGGGGTCTGCAGAGCTTACGTGTCGGATGGGTTGGTTGCAGAAGCCACATCGTGGGGAGAAGCGCTCAAAGTAGCACTCGGGGCAGAAGGGAGCCCCATCCTTCTCGAAGAAACTGCTGCCTCCCAGGGTGGTGGAGCAACCGCTGCAAAGGAAGTGCTCGGGGTGCCAGGCTCTGCCCAGAGCTGTAACCACCTGCGAAGTTGAACAGGAGGTTTCTGTCAGAGTGGCTCTCCACCGGGCAGGAACTGGGCGAACTAAGGTTCACGTACCTGGCATTTTCTTAGTCTTAACCCTGATGCATCAGCATGAAAAAGAATCAAGTGGCCGAGGCTCTACAAACTGTTAGAGGTCCAGAGCTGGCCTTACAGCTCTACCCTAGGGTTTACATGCGCATTAGGCATGGTGTATCTAGGCCCACGCTCCTTCTAAGGGCCCAGGAAAAGGTTTAGTTACTTTAAAGTCTATGTAGGGTGTTTGTTTTTGTTTGTTTTTTGAGAGTCTAAGTTGTGCTGGCTTCAAATTCACTATGTAGCTTAATCCTACCTCCCAAACTCTGTGGTGCTAGAATTAAGGCAACACCATCATGCTAGAAAACAGAGTCCTCTTTATGCTAATACAGAGGTAAGTTTTAGTAGAGGAAGCACCCCATGAAGTCTAGAGTACCTAGAGCCTCACAGAGGTCACACCGCCCTGCTTTCTGAGGTCTGCAGATCTGGTCTGGGAGTCAAGGACTAATCTACCAAGATGCTTTAAGCCAAGTGAGGGCAGCGACTCTGGGTCATTTCCACTCCATCCACCACCCAAGAGCAGGACTTCTGGACCAGAAAGGGAAGGGAGACCGTTTTTTTATTATCCCCATGAGATACTAGGCAAAACTAATGAGACCTATGGGGAAATTAAATGAAATAGGGATATGAAAAAGAACTAGCACAGTGGCCAACACACAGTAGGGCCACACCCAATACTAACCAGGTTGGAATTCTTACCCTATGGCTTATCGCTAAGAGTTTCAGGTTTCTCGCCCATAAATACACATAGTGGTAGAGGTTAGTTCCTTGGCCATAGGCATATGTAGCATGTATAAAAGCCTGGGGTTTAGTCCATAGCACACACACAACTTTTTAAATTAAGAAAACATAAAATAGAGGTCTGGGAGAGATGGCTCAGTGGTTAAAAGCACTGGCTGCTCTTACAGAGGACTCAGGTTCAAGTCCCAGCACCTACATGTAAGCTGAGTCTGTTAACTCAGGCAAAACACCAATATACATGAGAGAGAGAGAGAGAGAGAGAGAGAGAGAGAGAGAGAGGAGAGAAGAGGGAAGGAGGGAGGAAGAAGAAATAAAATATAGCTGGGCATGGTGGTTCAAACCTATACTTCCAGCACTTAGAAGGCTGAGATAGGATTGCCATGAGTTCAAGGCCAGTCTGGGCTACAGAGTGAATTTCTGGTCAGCTTAGGTTACAGTGAGACACTGTCTCAAAATTTTTTTCAAAGAAAACATAAACTATAAATAATAATGTCCACTTTGGGTGGGCATAGTGGCACATGCTGAAACTTCTAGAACGTGAGAGGTAAAGGGAGGACAGCGATGGGTCTTAGCGCAGCCTGTGCTACATAGTAAGAGCTTGTCTCAGAATTCCAAGGGTTGGGCTAGAGTTGGCAGACTGATCACTTAGCACACACACAGACTTGGACTCAATCTCCAAGAATTACATCTAACCTGGGAAGGATGAGTGCGTGCCTATAATTCTGGTCCTCCTGTCCCAAGAGCTAGAGTACAGCTCAGTGACAGAAGTCTGCCTAGCAAATGCGAGGGTCTGAGTTCAGTCCTCAACATCACGAGAAAAAACAAAGTCCATCTCACAGATACTCATTGAAAGGGGGAACACACAGCCCTAAATGGAGCATCTGTCTCCCTGAGTGTCCCCCACAAGGCTTAGAGAGCATCACAGGACAGGGAGTGACCAGGTTGTCAGAGTGAGAGGTTGGGGAAGACTACTGTGAATTGGTGCTTTCTCAACATGACTGGGTTGGTGCACCCACAAGCTCATAGACCTGTAGCTCTCTCATGAGGCCTACACAGTGTGGAGCCAGTCAAAATCCCATCAAGGAGGAGGAAGGGGCTCATTTTGCCCCTCCCCTAGCAAATGAGTGATTGGCGGTTGTTAGCTGCTGGGTGGGGACCCTTGTTTTCTTCAGGGATGTAACCCCTGGAAGGTGACAGTGCTCCAAAGGGTGGTCCTACACCCATGCGCACACTGGAAGCACTACTGTACTTGGTAGATTTTTTTTTTAAAGATGACATGAAGTTGGGAATACATGGGGGCACTGGAAGAAATAGAGGAGGGTGTTAGATACATTGTATCTAACATGTATCTCACTTTGTATACAATGTATACATGTATACATTTTTTTTTTTTTTTGAGACAGGGTTTCTCTGTATAGCCCTGGCTGCCTGGCTGTCCTGGAACTCACTCTGTAGACCAGGCTGGCCTCAAACTCAGAAATCTGCCTGCCTCTGCCTCTGCCTCCCAGGGATTACAGGTGTGTGCCACCACCACCCGGCTTACATGTATACAATTTAATACATGTATACATTCTCAAAAAAATACATGTATTAAATTCTCAAAGAGTAAGGACATATTTTTAAAGGGAAAAACAAAATCTGATTCTTAAAGGTGCGTATGTGCCTCTCTCGAAGGGCCGCACTTACTTGTCCGGCAATAGGTTTGTTGCAGTTGCCACAGAGGCCCTTGGCCTGTGTGGGGACCCCACGCCGGCTGAGGTCAGACTGCAGCAGGCCCAGCATGGTGTCCAGACTGCCCTTGCTAGTCTGTCCTGGTGGAGATGGGGATCCCTCAGGGGTGGGGCTCGCTGCTGGAGGCTGAGGTGGCCCTGAGGCTGGAAGCTGCAATGAAGAGGACATTGAGTCAACAGACTGGAAGCATCAAGACTGGACTGGCGAGCCACAAAGTGACAGCGACCGCAATCCTTCCAGACTCACGTGGTTCTGGACGCGAAAGTCGGAGAGCGACGCCATCAGTCGGTCCAGCTCCTGAGTGGCTGAAGTGGCCGAAGGCTTTGAGGGGGCAGGGAATGGGCTGGGAGGGCTGAGGAGAGCACAGTGGATAACCTCAGAACCTGCCTCAGTGGATAACCTCAGAGCCTAGCACCCCTCTCGTAACCCAGGCATCCAGGACCCATCACCCCCTTCCCAACCCTGCCAACTCTGCCAAACTCACACAGTGGGCAAGTTCTTGTCTTCAGATTGGTCCTCCTTCTCCTCCCCTTCGGCCATCTTACTAGATGGGAACTGAGACATTATTTCATCTGGAGAGACAAGAGAACACTGGGCAGGGAGCCATTCGCTCCTTCCCACCCTCCCAGGGAAGGCTTCACGGCCTTGAACTGCTCCTCGGACGGTCTGTGTCCTTAGACTCAGCCCTTCTTTGCCCTGTCTTCAACCCATCAAAGACTGGCTCGGTAACCCTGGTACCTGTAATGTTGAACTGGGTGGCATTAAGTTCCTGAAGCAAACGGTCTAGCTCACAGAGGCCATTGCCCAACACACCACTGGAAGAGGAGAATGGAGGAGCCACAGGGGCCACGGGCTTTGGGGACCGAGGCTTGCATACTGTGCTAAGGGACAGGAGGGAATCTGGGTTTAGGGTAGAGAATCCACGTCCCCTCACCTGAACTCCAACTGGCTTCCCCATCTTCATGGCCCAGTCCCCAGGCCCCTCACCTGTACAGATGATCCTTGTCCCCTGAGGCTCCTGAAGAGTCTCCAGACCCTGTCTACAGAGAGCAGAGGTATTTGTGAAAGGGCAGTCATGTCCCTTGCCTCACTCAGACTCTGATTTCCCCTAGCCCAGACCAACCCAGGCCCTAATGGCTCCCCCAGACCCCAAAATCTCATCTCACCTGTGGCTGGTGGCCATAGGGTGGGGGAGGTGTGAGTGGCTCTGGTGGGCGCTCTTTTGGAGCCCCTAACCGTGACATGTGTGAAGTGGTGGTCTCCAGGTCAGAGAGCAGGGCATCTGCGGTGAGAGGCCCTCGGGGTGAGAGGTTGGGGATGGGGCAGGAATGTCAAGGTCTTAAGAGGTTAGAGGATAAAGGATTTCATGTGTCGGCGTTTTAAAAGATAGAAACCCAGCGTTAAAGGCAGCGGCCAAAAAACATACAGGGCCAGACCAAGGCAAAGAAGTAGAATAGTAGCATGTAGGGAGCTGGGGGGGAGGGGCGCGTATTTATGACCAGACGTCTCCCTTGACTTGCAGCCAAGCACAAACCTAGTAATGGTCTCTTTTATTCTCTCCATCTTTCCTGGTGCAGCCCAGATTGGCTCTTACTGTACCCAAACTCTTCAATCGGCTGTATGTTTGACACCCAACTTCCTGATTAGATATTTGCTGTGACACATTCACTACTTCTCCCCAGCTTGGTCCACTTGGTCCCACTGAAGTCTAGCCCTGTACTCCTCAGGGGTGAGTGGCCCTGTGAGGGAGCGGCTCTTTTGGTGTACTTCTTATCCATGTACTATTATTGAGGAGCGCCCTCTGCTGCTGGATCTAGAAATTCTGCCACGAAGAGCAGAGTCTTGCAGTCTCAGCGCTGGCAAACAGGGGACTAGATGCCTGGGCGCTTTATCTATGAACCCAGTCCCTTTACTCTTCTCCGGGCTTCCACCGTAGAAGCCTTAAACGCTATCACCCTGGCACTCTCTATTATTCTTTCTTGCCCTGAGGGCTTTCTTGACCCCTGCTATACCTGGGAGCACTTAATCCTTCTCTTCTTGAAACCCTGATGTGGGTCCTTTTCATCTCCCAAACTCCAGGACACGCTCTCCTCTCTAGTCTATTTTCCCAGTCCCAAGACCCAATGATCCCTTAACCCCTTCCTTCCTAGAGTCTCTGAATCCAGGCCCCCGTGGGTGCCTCAACGCTTTGTCCATTGCACAAGCAGGACTGAGGGAGCAGAGAAAGCCAGGGAAGAACGGAGGGAGCCGCGTCGCAAGCAAGGCAGGAAGGGAGAGGCAGGAAAGGGTGTGTGGATTTGGGAGGGAGGCACAGGCAGGCTGAGGCGAGAAAATGGAGAGAGAAAACTGAGATGGGGAATCTGTGTGAGTTGGGAAGAGGATAGATGCGGGGAAGGGTGAGAGGTTAGGGGGATCCGGTCCCCACTCACCCAGGTCCTCCATGGCGGTGCGCTGGCGGACAGCTTGGGGCGAGCAGGGCGGGGGCCGTGTCCGGTGGGGGCGGAGGAGGGGGGGGGACGTCAGGGAGTTAGAAGCAGGGCCGTGACCATGTATGGAAGCCGGGACCCGCTGGGATACAGTGGGGGGGGGG
Source organism: Apodemus agrarius (assembly GCA_964023405.1). NCBI lineage: Eukaryota > Metazoa > Chordata > Mammalia > Rodentia > Muridae > Apodemus > Apodemus agrarius. Next base: position 121,861,407 of record OZ030005.1, on the reverse strand, counting down.
GCGATGAAGGGGGAGCATGGGGACACGAAGAAAGACAGCACTAGGGCCCACCCAATCCAGCTTTCTCGCTCTGCTTAGAGGAGGCCACACCCCAGCCTTTGCCTCCGCGGCGGCGGCAGCGAGTCCGCGAGTCCCTGAAACTGAAGCCAAGTCAGAGTGGTTCATCCATAGCTCCTGCCTAAGGAGTCTCAGAAACGGAGGGCCCCAAGCCGGCACTCCCAACGCCAGCAGAGTTCAAAGTAGGGCCCCACTCGTACCCTGAGCATTTTCAAAAGGCTTGCAGGATTTGGTTAGAAGCAGGAGTGACATTCTAAGGATCTAGCAGACCACAGGTTTTGACAGAGATGGAACGGCAGGAGGCTTACATACTAAGAAATGTCTCACACAGAGAGCACAGACCCAGACTCTAAGGCAGGACTTTCCCTGAAAGACAGACCTGGAAACCGATACACAGAACAGGGAAACAAACTTCAGACCCCATGCAAACTCCCAGGATGACAAACCCCAGCCACTTGTATAACAAAACCCATTCCTAACATGGAGGTGTCCAGAGCCTGATCCAAAATAACCCCTTCCCAAGGTACTGATGAAAGAGAAGCAACACAGGCAGCCACAGACGGTATGAACTGAGCCCTTGAGAAATCAGGTTGGAAACAGCTGGAGATGGGTGTGGACAGATGGCTGCTGCCTTACAGGCATCCTGGAGGACAGATCTAAGCCATAGAATATGGGGCCTCAACTCTGGAGCAAGTCAGAACCTGGGAAGTTTGATAAAAGTACCAAAGCCCAGCATAGCCCTCCATGTCAACCTAAATCAATCAGAAAGGGACCAGGCACAAGCACTTTCTAAAAGTCAGGCTCTCACTATGATACTGTCCTGGAACTCCTAAGAGACTCACTTGATTCTGCCTCCTGCATACTGAGATTAAAGGCATGTGCCACCACACCCTAACGCATAACCTAACATGGAGATGTGAACCCCCAGAGGCCCAGGGTCAGCAAGAACCCCCTCACCTCACCTTTCTGAAATGCCCAGACCCAGGCAGGCTTACTCCAGCGCTCTTGAGAGCCCAGGGAATGGAAACCTTCCTTCACCTGTGTGTCAGGAAAGGGGCTTTCTCTAAATGTGACTAAGAATGGGCCTTAGAAACCCTAAGAACACAGTAGGTGTCCCACCAAGCAGTTGACATTTAACTGTCTTGGGCCAGTAAGCTGGCTCAGCAGGTAAAGTACTTTCTGCCAAGCCAGATGCCCTGAATTCGGTCCCTGGGGCCCAATGATGGAAGCAGAGAACTGACTCCTTCAAGCTGTCCTCTGACTTCCCACAGGAACCATGGCCTGCACAAACCTACACATTAACAAATGTGTGAGTGTGTGTGTGTGTGTGTGTGCGCGCGCGCACGCTTTAAAACTGGCTCAAGGGCTGGCAAGAGTCACAGACTGACCGGTAAAGGACTGTCAGAAGGCAGGAGTGCTCCGACCAGCTGCCACCCTCGTACTCAGCCCAAACCCCTCAACCCGGCCAGGCTATTCAGATGGGTGGCTGATCCAAGAAATGAGGACTCCTAAACAGAAAGCAGGCCTCCCCTGGGGCTCAAACTCCATCCCAGAGAAAACGCACCATGCCCCAGTCTGGAAACAGCCAGGCGATGATTTATTGAACTCTTAAACCCAAGGGTGGTCTGTGTCAAAGCATGGGGGTCTCAGCAGGTAAATGCTTTTCTTTTCCCCCGGGAAAGCAAGCAGAAGCACCACACAACAGCCGTGTTCAAATCTCAGGTTTTTAATTTTAATACCACAGTGCTGAGTCAGGCCAGACCCTGGGCCTGAGCTGTCCCTTGGACTCTTTTACACAGACTCTGGTATTGGCTTTTTAGTCATGGATCTTTAGATCTTCATCCTGGGATTCGGTTCCATTTTCTCTTCAGTCCCTGAGGATAGCTCCTTCTGCCGTCTTCTCTCATGCTGAGAGAAGCCTCCCTTACAGCCAACTCATCCCTTGGGTCCTCTCCCAGGGATGCCAATAGTTCAGCCTAGGGCATATGCACTACGACTCCATCCCCATCACCACAGCCAGCAAGGCCTCGGTGAGGGGCCCCGCCTCCTCACCTACTGCTTCCACAAGCCCTGTAAGGGCCAGGGCCCGTTTCCTTGGGCACTGCCCTGGTTCTAGTGTCCATCGTGCACAGCGGGCAGCCAGCCTGGGCCGGCCTAGGCGGAACACCTCCCCCACTGACTCGGGGCCACCCCCGGGGCTCAGGTGGATGCGGCCGATAGCTTCTTCTAGTTCCTCCTCCAGAGCAGGCAGCAAGAAGCGGCCAGCGGCCTCTAGGGCTTCCTCAGCCTTGGAGCCCAGCAGGGGCTGACCAGGTGGGGGTACGGGCCCCAGAGCAGCCCCACAGCCCCTGCAGCCATGCAAATGATGTAGGACAGGCCCTGCTGCACTAGGGGACAGGCCTCGAAGAGGCACCAGATCCATCTGGGCTTCGGCAAAGCTGCCGGAGAGCAGGGCCCGGAAGAAGGGGGAGGCAGCGGCCGAGGCAGCCCGCTGAGCAGGGAGCTGGAGGCCTGAGTCCAGAAGGAAGTGCAGGTCAGGAGCCGGGGCAGGGGCTGGGCCCAGTAGAGGTTCATAGAGGCAAGGGGAGGATGAGTCCAGGTCCAAGGGCAGGGCAGGTAAAGGGACTGGGCTTGCCGTGGGAGACACCAGGCCCTGGAGACAGGACAGGGAGTCTGCTGCAAAGAAGAGGAAGAGCGGGTGTGGAGCTGGCTGAGTCAGTGCCGCGAGCAGGAGGCGGAGGCCGCCCTGGTCCAGGAGTAAGCGGCGCCACAGAGTCGGCTTCCTGTGGGGAAAAGGGGTCTTTCAGCAGGCGAAGGGCAGGGCTAGAGAGATGCAATCTCGTTCATAATCCCTGCAGGGCACCATTCCCCCTCACCGGCAGATGAAGGGCAGGGTCAGTGCACAGGCTACACGGTCCTCAGGACTCCCAGAGAGCAGCAGGTGGGTGAGGGCACCTACTCCAAAGGGGGACTCGGCCTGAACAGTCAGGTTCTGCAGCAGCATCTCACCTGCAGGGACAGGCACAACAGCTCAGGGTGGGAGTCAGTGTTAAAGAGCAGGGTGTGCTATGGGCAAGACAGGACTCTGCGTCCGTAAAAGGGGGCACGTAACACCTCAGTAAGAAATCAACAGAGGAGCGGGATAAGCTGGAGGACAGGCTTAGGTTGTGAGGAACTAAAAATCAAGGGTGAGAACAGAAACGTGGATGTCAGGCTGCAGATCTGGGCCCTCAAAGTCGGAAACAGCCTACAGTCAGGCAAAGAAGACAGGGTACTCCTAAGATGCTAATGGTAGTAGCGCCTGCGAGGGCACGGTGCCTTGGTCTGAGGATATAAGCGAGTGTGCCCAGTATAGCTCAGAGCCAAGAACAGAGTGGGTAAAGAGATGCACAAAGATCAGACTCGAGGATACCAGGGGCCAAACCTGGTACCAGGTTATCTGGGCCCCAAGGTTTGGGGTAAGGACAGAGCTCTGGGTATCCCAGGGCTATGGATCAGAAGGGAATGTCCCTGCCTCCCAGGGCCCTCACCACCAATGCCCGGGGCTGAGCAGCTCAGAAGGGAATGTTCCCCTGCCTCCCAGGGCCCTCAGACCACCAATGCCCGGGGCTGAGCAGCCTAGATGTTCGGCTGGAGACAGTAGGCATGTGAGTCGGAAGCAGAGGTTCAGGTCCACAAAAGGTACGGGAGCAAATGGGCCTTTCACGTAGATGGGGACAGGGGAAACATACCCAGCTCTCGGTGCTGGCTTCGGTGTACAGGCCGGGCATGTGGCACAGGCCAGTCATCTGGTGAGACACCGAGTACCAGCCAGGCACGCAGCAGTGCTGCACCGTAACTGCGCACAAAGGCCTCAAGGCACGCAGGGTTACAGGTGAGGCGCGCCAAGATACGGAGTGCACGTGGGTTTGGTGGTCCGGGTGCACCTGTCACATAGGCCAACAGGCCACACAGTGCTGGGCCAGTCACTAGAGCTCCACTTGGGTCAGGAGCCTGGGAGAAACGTGACAACAGCAACAGTGCTGGCCCCTCTTGGCCCCAAGGCTCCTCAGTAGTGGCAGCAGGGACACGGCCAGGTTTGCGAAGTGTGCGGGGTGTCGACATTGAGGGCTGGCCAGGGGTAGGACTGACTGACTCAGATGGCTCTGGCATCGGACAACGCTCAGGAGACCAATCTGGGGAGATATCTCCAGGGCCTGCTGCATAACCCTCAGAAATCAGCCACAACCTACAGAGGACAGGAAGAAAAGGAGTCTGAACCCAGAGCCAAGGCGAGGAAGCAGAACCAAAAAGATGGTCCTGCATCACAAGGTCAAGGCCAGCCTGGGACAGTGAGTTCCAGGCCAGCCTAGTGAGATGCTGTCTCAAAACAGGAAAAGAAAAGCGGATGGGAGAGAGAGAGAGGAAAGGGAGGAGAGGGGAAGAAAGGAACGGCAAGAAAGGCAACAGTTCTGAGAAAGAAAAGTGTACAAAGGGGAGGCCCAAAACTGAGGCGGGGCCACACCTCGCCCTGAATCACTAGTGTCTACCATGGCCAGTCCAGCTTCAGGCGCTCAAGAAATCAAAAAACAAAATGCTATTCCCAGAGTTTATGATCTTCTGAGGCGAAACAGCGCAAGCTCACAAAGCAACTGGTCTGGGCAGGTACCCAGTACTTTGTGCCTGTGATCCTGGCACTCGGGGCTGATGCTGATCAGTTTAAGATCAGCCTAGGCTACAGTAAGCCCGTCTAAACAAAACAGAACAAACCTTTCATGCTATGTGCTGTGGAGTCTGTGGTGCGGGGTGGGGACAGAGGGCTAGGGAGACGGACAGCAGAGGAGGCAAATCAGGAAATGCCACAGCCGTCCTAACTCCTTACAGAGACTGTGAGAACCAAGCACAGACTCGGAGGAGGGGAGAGACGAGAGCCTAAGGAAGAGGATTCTAGACAGAGAAGCGCGACCGAAGAGAAGGAAGGAGAGGCGAAAGCACACAGGAGGAAGAGTGAAGCTCTCAGATGGCGCTGTCTCATCATGTCTAGGAACGAGAGGAGGCCGCCAGGGGCTGAGAGTGGGGACGCAGTCAGCTCACAGCACTGACAGCTACTGACCATGGCTCGGAACTAAGCAGGTCTGCAGCGACTCTGTGGGTACGTAGCCTGTTATACTCCACTGCACACACAAAAAGGCAGCACCTCAGAGAGGCCAACTAGTTATGTTCTGGTGATGGCAACAGAATAAGAACTTCTCTAGAGGATAAGACCGGCAGGAGAGCTCCAAGTTCAAGGAAAGCCTGGGCTATATGGTAAGATACAGGCAGCTCGACTCCACAGTAAACACCGTGGTGAATAAATAAGTACATAAATAAATACATAAATACAGACAGACAGACAGACTTGGGGCTCCACAGCATACCACTGCAAGCAGGACACATGCCACCCCCAAACAACTTGTACAGGGTCCAGAGTTCTGGATGACGGGGTGGGGCCAAGCCAGAGGCAGATACAAGTCATACGAGAGGAGAGCAGAGAGTCAAGAATCAGTCTTGGCAAACGTCTTAACAACAGTGCAGAGGCAGGAGTGGGGAAGACGGCTGCAGCAGAGACAAACTTCCTCCCCAGAGCACCACCCACCCTCAGGCCTGACACGAGGACTCACCTGAGGCTCCGGAAGCTTCCACCCTCTGTCTGCCCAGAGGTCCGTTCCTCAGGGAAGTCCCAGGAAGCAGCTTCTACGCCCTCCTCTTCCTCTTCGCCAGCTTCGCCACATAGCTGCCTGGCCAGAAGAGGTACAAGTCCCAGAGCCTGTAACTTGCCCAAGGCCCCAGTGTCATAAAGGAAGCCTACAAGGGCAGCCACGACGCGTGGATGCCAGGCGCTGGCACCTGGGTCCTGCAATAGACCCATCAGCAGCTCCAAACCACCAGCATCCCGAAGCCGGGCCCGGTTGATGGCTTCCCGGCATAAGAGGCACACAGCCCGCACTAGGGGCTGCTGGGAAGCTGAACTGCTCCCACTGGGACCCCGTCGCCGCCTAAGCTCACCTAGTAACACCTCCACACCACCAGCATTGCCCAGTGCAGGCCGCACCAGGCCCTGTGCACACAGATTGGCAAGGATCAGGATGGCTGCCTCACGAATTGCCCGCTTAGGGTGAGAAGCCAGGCTGACAAGTGGGCCCAGCCCCCCACCCAGACTTAGCTGCTCAGCGCAGGCCCGGGAACAGCCTCGGCTGAGTTCCAAGAGAGCACGGACTAGGGCCGAGGTCAGTGCGGGGTCTGGGGCAGTAGCCAGGAGCTCAGCCAGTGGCCGCACTGCTCCTTGCTGTGCCAGGGCTAGGCGGTGCTGGGGCGAGTCTGCCAGGTTGCGGAGGGCACGGACTATGCTCTGTAGGCACTGCGAGTCCTGGCAGGCAGTGAGGCTCTCAACAAGAAAGGGAACAGCACCTACAAGAGGAAGAGGAAAAGTACCGAATGAGCAAAGGTAGACACCCAAGTCCCACAGCGAGTCTCAGCCCACCCCACGCTCGCATCCTCTCACCAGCAGAGTGGATGTCCCCGCAGCTCTCAGGCTCCATGGCTAAGTTCCCCAGAGCTCGGGCTGTTCGGTTCTGGATGCTGTCTGTCTTCACACACTGAAGAATGGTCACTGCAAGGACAGTTTGTCTTCTTGAGGGCTACTCTTTTATTTGGTTCTAATCAGCCAAAGCAAGGATGTGGTAAATGTTTGGGGATACAAGTCAGAGGCAGAGTGCTTGTCTAGCTGAGCCAATCCCAACAACACAGAGAGAGAGTGGAGGAAGAGGGAGGAGAGAGATAAGGGTTAGAGAAGGTCTTCAGAAGACGCTAAACCACGGTGAGCCAGAGCTGGAGGAAGGACTGGATGGGTATTTGCCAGAGGGGCAGTGAAGGCAAAGGCTACCCCAGGCTTAAAGCTGCTTTTCCAAGTGCCACAGGGTAACAGTGTCCGTTCTATGATTTCACAAAGTCCCTCAAATGCCTGTCCAAGGAGTCAAAATATAAATACGGAGGCCACGGATGCCACAAAAGGGTTTTAAGAGGAATGACACGATACTGGCCGGCAACTGCGGTGGTAGGGTATTACCAGAGAAAGGAATATGGCAGGAAGAGCAGCTGAAGCTGTCATGTAGTCCAGGAAACTTGGCTTGAACCAAGTCAACTTTTATCCCTGCCAATCAAATACTGCCCAGCACAGTGGTTAGAGAGAGCTTGGCATTCTGACAGGCCTACAATCAAACACATTACTTGCGTTCTATGCAAGTGTAACTATAAAAGTGCTTCCCTTTAAAAATTAGGATTTTTGTCAAAACTGAGCTGCTATCAGAGGACAGCAACGATGCAATGTTGTTCCCATCGTTACCATGAGGAGGTGCCAAATCCCCGGCACACAGAGAGGCTTATCCTTTGCTGGAATTTGTTTACTGTGTGTGTTTAAGTACCCACCTATGCTTGGAGTCTAGCCATTGTACATTTGAGTTTCATTTTTCTGCTCAACTTCAGTCTTGCCGGGTAGCTATTGTTATTACACAAAGAATACTAGCTTTGGAGGGGTTGGGTGATTTGCTTGGTATGTCTGACAGCACCACTTTCTAACTTTTAAAAACTATACTATCTGGTCTCCTGCTCACCCAGTGGAGCCTTGCACAGGGACGGACACTGTCCACAGAAGCCCCAAAATCAGAAAGTATAAACCACGTGCTCAAAAGTGAGGCAGGAGCCAGTACTAGTTCTGGTCTGAGCAGGTCCTGATATAATTTATAGAGAGAGCGGTGACGTCACATAGCATTACACCTGAGGAGATGAGTGGCGCTGCACCATCACAAAGCATGTACTCAGAGGCCTGACATAAAGGAAGGACACAGGTCCGGTGGGTTGGAACCTTTCTATGAAATGGGGGCGGAGCACTTACCCAAAGGGAGAATGCCTCCAAGTCTACGCACTTCAGCCCGGCACGCCCCTTCCGTACAGCAGTTGGCTAGAATGCTGAGCGCCAAATCCAGCGTCTTGCGCAGGCGCATTGGAGACGAAGGCATCAAAGGCGACTCGGCAGTGGGGGCGTGGCCAGTGGTAGAACCAGCTGACGCAACCGACGCAGGGGCGGAGCCAGAGGCTGCTTGGAACGGGGCGGGGCTTGCAGCAGCCGTTCGGCGTAGCAGGGCGAGAAGGGGGCGGAGCCCGCCGCGTGCCCGGAAGCGCTCAATTCCCTCTGCTGCCTTGATGTGGCGCGTGCGAAGGGCTAAGAGCGCGCGGCCCAGGGGTGTCTCGTTGGTAGCTGGGTCCTTTCCCCCACCTGGCCCCTCCCCGGCCGCCGCCGTGAGTTGCGCGAGGCAGAACGAGAGCGAGTCCGTAAGGGCCGGTCTCGCAGCCGCCATCTTGGCCCGGGCCTAAGGCTCCGCCCCGCGTCTCGCCGGTACTCAGAGAGAGCGGAACTGGAGGAGGGGGGCGTGGTCAGACTGCTCCTCTGAATAGCGCCGCCGCAGTTATCTTGCGAGTCGGAAGTTGAAGTTCTAGATTCTGGAACTCGGGTACTTGCACAGTCGCAGAAGACATGGCGAGAATGGTATTTATCTGTGTGAAAGTAAGAGGCGGTGCATGCTGGGATATGTAGTCGGCGCCAAGCTTAGTGCAGTTTAGGTGGGTGAGAAACTCCTCCCAGGGCCGAAGAGTGAACTGTTGCTCCTAGAATCAGAAGCCCCTCAGTGGAGTCTTAGTGCTGTCCTGTGCTCCCCAACGTGACTTAGCTACTTCGCTCCCGGTACGTCCTTGTCAGCGACGTTCAGACTTTCTTGGTAACCCTCAAGCGCGGTGATCAATGGCCCCGAAAACCGGACTGACCGACTCGCAGAACCCCAAGCCGTTTTAACAGTGCTCAGTTCCCAACAGGAAGGTCTCGCTAAGCAAATGAAAGAGTTAAACCTACCGGGAAAGTTCGCTGCCGCTTCCTAGAGTCTTCTCGGGCTTGGGGACCTTTCCGTTTCCGGTGCTGGCCTCCAAACCTCCAGTGCCCCTCTCCAACTGTGCTGATGAGTTAGACGGGTGGCATTTAGGAAAACGAGGGCTTTTTGTCCGCAATGGAACTTGCGGCGCCAGAAGTGACCAGGGAGAATCTAGATGGGGCGAAGCTGCTGGAGAACCCCACATCAAAATTCCCGGGAGCCCCCAGATCGCCCCTGGATCGCGAGGCCGCGCCTCATGAGCGCCCCCTCCTGGCGCGGCCGGAACAGCCAGTCCCCGAGGGAAAATTGCTGGACCGGCGGTACTTTTGTAGGTCAGGCTCTGGCCCTGAGGAAGAAGCCTTTGCCAAGACCAGTGATCCTGCAGTCCCCAAAGCTTTCAAGTGCAGGAATTGTGGGCTGGCAGCACCCAGCCTCTCTGACCTCATTCACCATCAAAGCAGCCATGGGTGTGACCGACCTTACAGCTGTCCAGAGTGTGACAAAAGCTTCCGGCGTGGTTCAGATCTGGTTAAGCATTTCAGAGTTCACACTGGTGAAAAGCCATACTCCTGCCCAGAATGTGGCCGTTGCTTCAGCCTCAGCTCTAATCTAGCTCAACACCGGCGTTCTCACTCGGGTCTCCGGCCTCATAAGTGCATGGAATGCGGAGAGGCCTTTGGTCGCAGTGCAGACCTAGCAAAACACCAGCGGGTGCACACTGGGGAAAAGCCCTATGCTTGTGCTGAGTGTGGTAAGACTTTCAGGGTTAGCTCCAACCTGATCCAGCACCAGCGTACTCACACTGGTGAGAAACCCTACCGCTGTGGACTCTGTGGCAAGAGTTTCAGCCTGAGCTCTAACCTTTTACAGCACCAGCGCTGTCACACAGGTGAGAAGCCCTACTTCTGTGCCTGGTGTGGAGAAAGCTTTGGGCGCAGTTCCTATCTGCTGGAACACCAGCGTTCACACACGGGTGAGAAACCCTACAATTGCTGTGAGTGTGGCAAAAATTTCACCAACAGCTCAAACTGCCTACGGCACCAGCGCACTCACAATGGAGAACCACCCTTCAGGTGTCTTGAATGTGGTCGTGGCTTTGGTGAGATCACCATGTTCACGGAACACCAGCGTATCCACTTGAGCAAATGACCTTTCCAGAATGTGGCTAAAATCTTACACCACAGCTCTATCAATGTTCACACATGGGCAAGAAACCCTAGACGTTTCCCGACTGCAGCTAGTATTTGCGGACAAACCAGCATATGCACACAGGCAAAAGCCTTACATTTGCAGGAGGTTTGCCAAGAGCTTCAGTCAGATTTCCCGCTTGCTCTTCTACCAGGTGACCCACATTAGCAGGAAGAGCTCCATCTGCCTGTAATATGGCAAGGCCTTTGCCCATAACTCTTTACCTTGTCTAGCATCAGTGGATGTTCCAAGATGAGAGCTTCTGCAGTTATCCCTGGCTTCAGTTTTAGTCCAGACTTTGTCTCTGGGTTTGCGTCTGTCCTGAGAAAGGGACCAGGGTTTTTGTTTGTTTGTTTGTTTTGTTTTGTTTCCATCCCTAAGATGGCTTAATTAAGGGCCAATAATAGGGTTCACTAATGGCACCTGGGTTGAGCCACAGGCTAGATGAACAGCACTAGAGCTGTCGACCTTCAAAGAAACAAGGTTTAAATGCACACACAAACGTCCTGTTCTCTGAGATTTCATTCAGACTCTCCATTAGCTAGAGGGAAGTTTTTAGATGCTCAAAACCATATAGCTCTTGCCCCAGCTGGAGATTGGCTCACCATAACAAAAGCAACAGCTACTTTTTCTCTGGAGGAAAAGGATTATAAACCAAGCAAAGTACATGTGAGGACTCCAGTAGCCAGAAGTTGGAGGAGGGCCAGAGGGGATGATAAAAGGATATGTCCTGGCAAAGGAGCGGAGAATTTGACCTTGGAATTGTTACATAAACTCTGGGCATAGGATCCCATTCAAGGAACTCTTCAACACTTATTAACTACCTTTACTGTTTACACTAGTGTGGTAGAGACTAAGGTAGAAACAAAGAAATAGATGAGTTCGGGATACTTTATGGTATTGCTAGGCAGGGGCAAAGGCCCAAGATTTATCACCTGATTCTTGTCTTCAATACCCTCCCTTAAAAATTCCCCTGACACCCCACCCCCCTTTCCTTATTCCCATCAGTGGAAGAATAGTGAAGACTTCTGGACTTTGGAGATTCAGTGCGGCCTTTTTGTCTGATATAGAAGAGGTTGCCCATACAAACGTATTTCTACTGCTAGCGTTATCATATATGGGAGTCACAAGGTTTCCCAGAGTACCACAGTCTTTGATCTGAGCAGAGTCTGAACAATGAGGGACTGCTTGTTTTCCCAAGAGGTGCACTTGTGCGCACCACATGCATACAAGTGTCTCCTCAACCTTTTGTGACAGAATATTCATCCTTAACTGCAGACTCCCCCGGACTCCCTGCCCTCCAATTTTGCTGCTGTTTATCAAGCTTGCTGTATCTAGAACTGTGTCTGAATAGAGTAAGAGGCTAGAAGAGGAAGAGCCTCAGTTTCTAAGTGACTAGGTTTGTCTCTAGTTGTGTGACTCATTACTTTTTCTGGCTCAGTTTCTTCATCTGTGAAATGTGCAGTCTACCTCACCCGGCTATAAATATTCCATGGATATACCAACGTTTATGAAATGCCTGGTTAGGGGAGTGGCTTAGTAAGCCTCAGTTCTCAAATCTGGAGTCCTGTTGACTGTATCATTCAGAAAGCATCATGGCAGCTCATGGATCAGCTTCTACAATTGCAGAAGTGAACTAGACACTCCTGGAGCAGCCTATTTTCCAATAAAGGCAATGGAACAGTAATAACAGAGTGAATGATGCAGGCATTGGAGATGGGTGTCACCTGGAGCAAATCTGAAAGGCATGACCTAGGTGATACCTAATGAACAGCTCTGGCTCTTCAAACTGTGTGGGGGAAACTTACTCCAAGCAGGAGTAAGTAATTAAAGAAATTCTTGATGTGTTTCCATCAACAGTACTTGAAAAAACCCCTGGGTTGGAGTTGAATATCTAAGCATAACACATACATAATTGGCACTCAATAAATAGTTGTTATGGTTTGGTTCTGTTTATATTGTTTACCGTTTGGCCTTTGGCTCTGTTACATTGAGCAAGTGTTATACTCATACCTGCATATATGTGTTAGGCATTTGGCACAAGTTAGCACAGAAGCAAAATCTCTTGGGGGAACTGAAAGCTAACTTGTCACATTATAGCAGGTATCTCTGGACCTACTCTCTAATTGCAGAGAAAACAACATCAACAGCAATGAACTTACCTGGCTGAACCTAGAAACAGGTTGCAAAAGCAGGAGGTATAGGCTTGATATGACCCAAATATGTGACCAGATTTAGGCCAGAAATGCCAAACATTTGTCTAGCCATGTCTGTGTTTGTTTAAATTAATGTAAAACTTCTATCAAATTGTACATTCAAATTTAGATGTCTAGTTTTTCTGTTTGTGTAGTTGAAGAGAAGATTCATCAATGTTTTATCTTTTTTCTTTTTAGGATTTATTCATTTTTACTTGTGTCTCTGCCTATGTAAACTTGTGTGCACCATATGTATACAGGTGTCTCTGATGGCCAGAGGAGATTGGGTTCCCCGGAACTGGAGTTAGAAACATTGATAGCCTGATGTCGATGCTGGGGACCAAACTCAAGTCCTCTGCAAGAGTTGAAGGCTTTCTTAACTGCCAACCCAACATAAGGTCTTTAGCGTAGTTCAGTAGTGGCTATTCCATCATTTCTATTGTATTTCCGACTCAACATTAGGACTTATTACTCATCTGACCCTGCAGAAGCCACTGGGGATAATAATACACAAACATTATCATGAATAAGGACTCTTTACAGAATGAAACCAAAATGTCCCTTTACTCATTTGTATCCTCACCCTACTAATTTCCTTTCTTCCCCTTCTCGAACACTGCTCAGTGATTAACCTGTCGTCCTCTGAGTCTGCCCATCTCCCTGCATACCTCCCTACCCAAGTTATCACCTCTTAAATCTTGCTTCTCTTTCTGGAAGAGGACATGGACAGGACACACAGGCTTGGCAAGGCAAACTCCTGTGTGCTTTCATTCGGAGATCTAAGTATTGAACCCTAAGTATTAAACCAGCTCAATCTAAGTTGATTTAGTGAGCTGTTGTGGCAGTCAAACAAATCTAGAAGCACTCTATGAGGGCCTATGTAAATCAGGGAATGCTGAAGTGGGTAACATTATCTCCCCTGGAATGGCCTGGCTCCTGTCTAGATCTAGATTGAAGTTCTGGGATCCAGTTGTCCCATTTGATCTTGATAGGGTATAGAGACTGACGTTGTGTGATAAGTGTGGCTGTGCCTGGCAGCTGGAGTCCAGATTATCTGGCAACTCATGGTGTGGCAGGACTTTGAGGGAGGTGCGCTTACTCCATTCCCAGATCTTTCTCCTAGGCATACTGTAGAAGGCCCTGCTGGGTCCCAGCAATCCCGTCCAAGGGCAGACAGCTCTGAAGAAAGGCCACGATTTACCATTTCTCTTTAGGATTTGGATCCCTTTCCTAGGGAAGTAGGGGAGAAAAAAGCCAGTTTGAGGAAAGGATAAGGATGGGCTAGCTTAGGGCACACATGTCCATCTCCTACCTCAGTCATGTAGCTGCAGAGCTGAGTGTCCCCGGGCTTATAATTTCAAGGGAGAAGATGGGTAAATCTCCATACACTCTCAGATTCGGGGACTAATTGGAAACAGAACGGATGGCCTTGCAGATGATGCAAGGCCAGCAAGAGTTTCATGTCAGACATGGTAGTACATGCTTCTAATCCCAATACTCCTATGGTAGTACATGCTTCTAATCCCAATACTCCTGGGGACAATCAGGCAGATCTCTTGAGTTTACAGCCTGCCATATGTTCTAGTAAGGTGTTCCCATCTGTGTTTGCTCTGATGGAAGGGTCTCCTGGGACTCAAGCCAGGAACCACACAGCTGTGAACCACTGGTATTTCAGTGGAAGGGCATCCTGAGACACCGGGAGTGGGAGGTGGGCAGAAGCCACAGCTCTGAGAGGAAGCCTCAACAGAGGCAATGCAGCTCCAGGGGAGGGTATCCCCAACTGAGTTCAGGAGCCACGCCCCACTTCTTTGCTTCTCTTCATTGCTTCTTGGCTTCTTCCAATGAGAGAGTCACACCAGGCAGCAAATCTCATAGAGATCTATTGGAGGGTCCAGAGTGTGGAGGGACAAATTCAGAGATGGCTACCCTCTGCTCCCAGGAGCGAACAGCCGGGAATTAGACAAAGGGCAGGGCTTATATCAGAATTTTTAGAGGAGTAGAGCATTTCAGGGCAGATTTCCAGATTTAGGATTGGTGGGATTTCAAATCCTGAGCTTGGAGAGCTCAGGGAATGCTGGCTTTTTTCACCTCCTATTCCCTGCATCAAGCTCATGAGTTAGGATGGGAAGTCTTTCCAACCACCTACAGGCAGCTTTTGCTGAGGTGCCATCTCTGTGGAGCTGCTTTGGGAGGCTGGAGAGGAGGTGCTGCTACTGTGGACAGCTCCTGTGGCTACAGCTCCTGCAGTAATTCTTCAAGACTGTAGGCTGAGGCAGGAAAGGCGATGAGCTACCATGGATAGCTCCTGACAGCTGCAAGCTTAGGAGGTGTCATGGTGCCACCATTTTGACAGCTCCTGTGGAGGCTGGGGCGGGAAGGAGAGGTTGGCCACTGCTTTTGACGACTTTTGTGGTGCACTTAGAGACTACACCATCTCCTACTTAAATCCTATGCGTGAAGATCTGAGTATATTAGAAGGCTTAGTTAGGCTTGGACCTCAAGCTTTTGTTTCTGACTCCTGAGCAGGGTCTTGAGTCTCCTTCATTCCCATTGCTTCCCCCACATAGCTATTTGGAATCAAAGATATGTTGCCCCTCACTTCCCTCAACCCCAGACCATTCTTATACCACATCTGTTCAGAGTTGGAAGGTTGAGGAGAGGAGGAGGAGGCTCCATCTAGGGCCATGACTGAAGAATGTGGGAATGAAAACTTTCATTCAGCATAGAAAGATGCTCTGAGCAGAATCTTTGGCCCAGAGGTTCACAGTATTTCCCTATAGTGTCAACCACAAGAAACCATGATGCGGATTCCAACAGGCATAGCTCAGAAACTGTCACCAATGGACCCCAGACTCCTTTGCTGCACATGGGTCCCACCCACACCGTCTATCTCTCTTCACTGGTGTCAGATTCTAAGACATCCTAAAAGTGACAGGCTACAAGAGAGAAACTGAAGCCCTGCTTGCCACGTGAGGCCCCTCTAGGTTTACTAACATCCACTGCTCTCCGGAATGAAGTAAGAGAGACCTTGCCAATGGCTGTCCAAACAGCAAACCCCTTCAAGTACATGCATCAAAGCCCAGGCTCTCCTCTTTTAATGTAGCATCAAAGAGTGAATGAAATGAAATCTAGTTTCTAAGCCAGCAAACTTGCTTTGAATAGTTAGAAGGGAAGAAAGATCTCCTCTTTCTGTTGACTCCCGGTTTCTTCTCTTCCCCTTACCAAACAATTCAATATGAGGGTTTCTAGCTATGGCAGACAGAACTGAGCATCTTATATGGACAATAATACACGGCAAGGTGTGAGGAGTGTTCATTCACATGACAGATGGGCTGGCACAGGTAAAGGGGGAATTAACCGAAGAAGGATAGCAGGAGCAATAAGAGGTTGCTAAACTGCCACTGATAACATAGGCGTGTATGTTAGGGCTAGTGGAAGTCACGTTTTCCTGCCAGGAAAGGAAAACATAAAGGAAAGGAAGAAACCCAGGTGGCTTTTAGGATTAGAACTAAAGATATCAGTAGAGAGGGTCTTCAATAAATGTGTATACACAGAAATAATGAGAGATGCACATGCTATACACATTGTATGTGTATGTTTGGATATTCCCTAGCTCTGAAAGGTCTCAAACCAGTGCCATCCCAGTAATGAAAAGGTTTTAAGGTAATACAAATTAAAGAAAGTTGATCATAGAATAATGAAGACTAAAGAGATATGTGATTAATGCAACAGCTACCAGATCCTGTTTGCTATAGGAATTAGATATTTTAAGTTAGCTGGGAAAGCTGGAGCGGGATCTAAGGTTTTGATGGCACTTAACTTCCTGATTTTGGTGGTGGTTCTTAGGTACGAGAATGGTCTTGTATGTAGAAAACACATACCAAAGTACTCAGAGGTTGCACATTAAAATGTTATTCTCAAATCATGCCGGGAATTTTTTTACATTGGATTCTAATCATTTTTCTAACTTTTTGTTGAAAAATAATTTTAGAAAAATCAGTCTGGACAGGAAGTAGTGGGAAGAGGATCACAAGTTCAAGGCTGTTCTGGGTGACATCACCAGACCATGTCTAAGAGGGGGAGGCTGAAGGGGGAGGGGAGTGAGACTGTAGCTTATCGTCAGTTCTGGCCTTACAGACCCTAGTTTTAATCTCTAGTGTAAAACAGTACATTTACAGACTCAAATAGTATGGTATTTTGGGAATGTTTAATTTAAAAATAGTAGCCTATTGTATTAGTCTGGGTTCTCTAGAGTCACAGAACGTATGGGCAGTCTCTATGTAGTTAGGGAATTTGTTGATGACTTACAGTCTATAGTCCAACTCCCCAACAGTAGTCAGCAGCAGCTGTGGATGGAAGTCCAAGGATCTTGCAGTTGCTCAGTCCCACGAGGCAAGCCAGCAAGGAAGAATGAGTCTTCCTTCTTTCAATGTCCTTATATATGTCTCCAGTAGAAGGTGTAGCCCAGATTAAAGGTGTGTGTATCCATGCCTTTAATCCCAGATGATCTTGAACTAGAATCCATAGCCATAATCTGGGATTAAAGGTGTATGTCTCCACACCTTTAATCCCAGATGATCTTGAACTGGAATCCATGCTTCAAGATCTCCATGCTAAGTCCAGGTCAGAAACTTGTATCTCTGAGCCTCCAGATTAGGATCATAGGTGAGCCTTCCAATTCTAGATTGTAGTTCATTCCACATATAGTCAAGTTGACAACCAGGAATAGCCACTACACCTATATACCAAAAATTGCCACTGTATTAAAAAATAACCTTAATGATTATTAATGGATTACTCATTTATTTATAATCATGCTAAGTTCTGAAAATAAAATAATAGGTGGAATAAGCATCTCAGCCTCCAAGGCTTTTTGTTTATTTGATCTTTGAGACAGGGTCTCATGTAATTCAAGATGGCATTTAACCCACTACAAAGCTGGAAATAACTTTAAACTTCGAATCCTCTTGCCTCCCCGTCCCCCCAATGTTATTATTACAGATGCAGTACTAACCACACCCAATATTTATTCAGTATTGGGGTGCTGGCAATTGGACTGATAGCTCCTTGCAAACTGGTGTAGGCTTTTATTCTTCAAAACCTACTTTTAATAAGGGTTCTTAAGTGTTTTAACCTCCTTTCCAGCCCACCACCGACCAGAGGAAGTAAAAAGGAACGTTTATTCAGATATGGGGGTAGTGGATTTGTTTAGAAATTGTTCTTTGGTGCAAATGCAGTATGCATTGTCTGGATATCAGCAGTTCGGTTCACACAAAGCAGCAGCAGCTCAGTCCACTCACAAACACCAGTGCATGAATCAGCAATGGCAGATCAATCCCCAAGAAACCGAGAGGCTCAGCTGTGTGCTGTTTAGAAGTAGTTCCTTGGGGCTCTTTCAATCTCCCATTGTCAGGATATCAGCAGTCCAGTTCAGTTGTGCCAGGATAGCAAACATGAATCAGCAGCAGTGGCACAGCCTAGCAGAAACACCCAGGCCTTCGCCAAATCAGAGCGAGTCAGCAGGGGCTACTAGAACCAGCAGGGACTCCAGGAGTTCTCTGCTGTGTGTCTCTCAATGAAGTGAAAATCAATAAAGATGCTAGACCAACAAAGCTTTGCAAATAGCTATGCCCGCTCCGTCCCCTACCGTGTCACTGTCTGTCCAGTCCTATTTACACTCCTTCCAGATGTGTCCTCCCACAGATCCTGCCTCAGCAAACCATCACATGAGTCTGTCTTAGCAAAGCTCCATGTGAGTCTGTATCAGCTGACATCCAGAAACTTCCACTTCACTCTGCCAATTGTCCTGAATCTGCAGAAGCAGCAAGAACATCACCAGAATTTTTGTGTGTGTGTGAAATCATGACAAATGGTGACCATTAAGGAATGGCAAGGTGTATCAATACCATCCAGCACCGTCCACTGACTATTGGGTTATATTTATATTCCCTCATAACATCACACGTCCTTTCACATGTTTCCTTTATCTAAATATCCTTTCACCTGTGTCTGCTTCACAAAACATCCCTTCACTTGTCTGTTTTAGCAAAACACCCTTTCACCTCTGTGGCTCAGCAAAACATGATTTGACATAACTGACTTTCTAAAGAAACCAGAAGTTTCCATTTCACATCCCCTTTCTGTTTAAGAATTGTCCTTTTCTTTAACATTAACAACCTACACACAATAGAAATAATCTTAAAGCCATGCTATTTTCAATAAATGGCCTATGTGCAATATTTTCAAATGACAGTCTAACAAAGCAACCTTAAATTTCTATTAATATACAATAAACAAAAAACCTTAAATACCTATTAATATACAATAATACAAACAAAACAACTTCAAATTTCTATTAATATACAAGAATCAATCAAAAAACTTAAATCTCTATTAACATACAGTAATTAAACAAAATGACTTTAAATTTTTACCAACTCCTGATCATAACCAATACCAATCTTCCACCCTAGATGATAATGAACATAATACATCAAATGACTAAACATATCCATCCCACCTTAAGGCACCAGATGACTGTCTTCTTTTCCTGCTGAGCTGGGGGAAGAATTACTGTTTGGGTCCCAAGGAAAAATATGGTTAGTCTGACAAAAGCTATCTGTAGCATTTATTACCCACTCTGTGTTTGTTCAGTCTCTGTATTGTCTGTCCAGTCTCTGTATTGTCCAGTCTCTGTATTTATCCAGTCTTCATACATATTTTGGAGCAATCAGTGACTAAAACAGTCTGTGAATCACCTGGACTATTTGCTTTGTGAAGACAACTACATAAGAGATTTTTCCTGGTCTGATCTAATCTTTATAAGTTTTGTTGGTAGCTATATTTTTCATTCCCTGTAGATACATAAGCATAGCCACATCCCCATCTTAACACTATCGCAGATTTCCTTGTAGTGTTCTGGTTGACCTAGTTCCTCAGGTTTTTCGATAACCCCATGTCTCTCAGCAGCTGCTGTTTCTTTTTTACCAACAGTAAGAAAATTCAGAGTTAACAAAGCATTATTTAGTCTGTCCCTGGGGGTTTTTACTCTCTCTTTTTGTTAAATAAGTATCTCTTTTAAGGAATGATTGGCTCTTTCTATAATTGCTTGTTCTATGGGATTGTGTGGTATACCAGTAACATGTTTTATATTATAATATGCAAAGAATTGTTTCATCTTATTGGATACATATGCAGAAGCATTGTCAGTTTTAATTTGTGCAGGTATCTCCATAATTACCATTATTTCAAATAAGTGTGTAATCACATAATCAGCCTTTTCAGAACTTAAAGCAGTTGCCCATTGAAACCCTGAATACATGTCAATGATATAATGGACAAACCTTTGTTTCCCAAATTCTACAAAGTGGAAAACATCTATGTGGCAGATGTCACTTCTTTTGGTGCCCCTTGGGTTACTACCAGCAAGTAACAGAGTTTGGTTGTATAGGGAACATGTAGGACATTTTAAAAATTATTTCCTTGACTTGTTGCTAAGTGGTAGAAATTATTTTCTTTAAACCTTTCCCATCAACATGCTATTTCTCATGAAGTTTTGAGGCTTCTAACACATTTCCTATTAGTAATTGGTTAATTTCATCATTTCCTTGAGCTAATGGACCAGGCAAACTTGTATGAGACCGAATATGAGTAATGTATAATGGGTAATTTCTTCTTCTGATGGCCTGTTGTAATTGTATAAATAACAAAGTTAATTCTGAGTTATCAGGTACACATTCAGAAGTCCCTATAAGCAAAAAACAAAAACAAAAACAAAAACAAAAACAAAAAAACCCTCTGCATATAAAGAATCAGTAAGTATGCTAATAATAGCCTAATGATAGCATATAATTTTGATTTTTGAACCTATGTATATGAACTTTTGACTACCTTGCTTATATTTTTATCTGACTTATAACCTGCCATCCCATTTTCTTTTCTTTCTTTCTTTTTTTCTTTTCTTTTCTTTTCTTTTCTTTTTTTTTTTTTTTTTGTTTGTTTTTGGATTTTGGTTTTTTCGAGACAGGGTTTCTCTATATAGCCCTGGCTGTCCTGGAACTCACTCTGTAGACCAGGCTGGTCTCAAACTCAGAAATCCACCTGCCTCTGCCTCCCAAGTGCTGGGATTACAGGCGTGAGCCACCATGCCCAGCTTTTTTTTCCAATTAGTTCTTTTTATAAACTTTTTATATTTGCTTTCAGATATTTATTATTAATTTTGCCCAAGATGTTACTGCAAGCTTTTTGCCAGTCCTTATTAATCACCCATAATGACATAATCTCAGAATTTGTAAGAGGTACTACAGTTTCAGCTGGATCTGTTCCTGTCAGTTGATGTAGTCTTATTCTACCTTTTATAATTAATTCAGAAATCTTTTCTATTTATGTCTTCAATTTTTTTGCTTTGTTTATGAGCTAAGAAAATCTATTTCATAATGCTATCAGTTGAAAGTAAAATGACCAGAATATGATCAAGTTTAGAATCAATTTGATCTACATATGCCTCTTGTAGTCTGTTCTACAAGGGGTTAACTCTTTCAGCTTCAGCTGTTAGACATCTTTGACTGCTTAAATTGGAATCTCCTTATAATATTTGAAACAAATTACTTAAGTCATATGTACTTAATAAAATTTTAGATCTGAGCCAGTTAATATCTCCCATTAATTTTTTTTGTTTTTTGTTTATTTGGTTTTGTGTGTGTGTGTGTGTGTGTGTGTGTGTGTGTGTTAGTGTGTGTGTGTGTGTGTGTGTGGTTTTTTTTTTGTTTTTTGTTTTTTGTTTTTTTTTTGAGACAGGGTTTCTCTGTGTAGCCCTGGCTGTCCTGGAACTCACTCTGTAGACCAGGCTGGCCTCGAACTCAGAAATCCACCTGCCTCTGCCTCCCAAGTGCTGGGATTAAAGGCGTGTGCTGCTGCTGCTGCTGCTGCCGCCGCCGCCACCACCGCCACCACCACCACCACCACCACCACCACCACCACCACCACCACTCGCTCCCATTAATTTTTGAAAGTTGTTAAGGGTTTGCACTTGGTCCCTACAGACCTTTTGTGGTAGAATTTTTTGTTGACTGATTTTATAACCCTAATAACTAAGTGAATCTCCTCTTTGTATTTTTTTCTCAAGCAATCTGCAATCCCCAACATGGCAGAATTATTTGTGTTGTCTTAAACATATCTCTAAAACATCTTTGTCAGAATTAGTCAACAGAATGTCATCCATATAATGATAGATGATAGATTGAGGGTTGTTGCACATAATACTGTCATAAAGAATGACTATTTAACATTCCCTGTGGAAGTACCTTCCAGTTGTATCTTTTTAGTGGGTGACTATTGTTCAAAGTAGATATTGAGTAAGCAAACCTTTCTTTATCTTTCACTTGCAAGGGTATTTGAGAAAAAAATCATCTTTCAATTATGATTATAGGCCATGATTTTGGTAACAAAGAAGGTAATGGAAATCTAGGCTGTAAATGACCCATTGGTTGAATTACTTTGTTAACTGCTCTTATACCTGTTATCATCCTCTATTTACCTGTTTTCCTCCTCCTTCTCCTCCTCCTCCTCTTCCTTCTCCTCCTCCTCTTTTTCTTTTTTCTTCTTCTTACAACAAAAACAGGGGAATTCCATATGCTGGTAGACTCTTCAATATTTTGACCTTCCAGTTGCTTTTGTATAACTTCCAGTTGCTGGCAGTTGTTCAAGTGCCGGCAATTTTTCTTTTGTTATGGGCCACTGCTCTTTCCAGACAAGCCAGTTTAATAATCATTTTAAGGGCAAGGTGGTTGGTATGTTAGCAAATTTTATAAATTTGAAAACTCAATCCATGTAATGCCCTGTTTTTTTGACCATGGGCACAGCTTGTGATTGTTCTTTATTGCCCATATCAATAACTTTCCCAGGAGCATCTACCATACTATCCCTAATTTCCTCAATAGCTATCCCTGGAATTGCAAGAATATTCATTTGAGTACCCTATTGTTGTGGAAGAAGGTCTCAACTTGCCTGTTTTCCCTTCTATTCCCACACAGATAATCCATCTGACGCTTTACTATTTGTGATAGCTTTTCCTATAAATTGCATGTTAACCTTCTGAAGTGGCCAATCTGGATTCTAAGACTTTTGGGAAAGTATACTAACATCAGCTCGAGTATCCACCAAATCTTTTATGTCAACACCATTCATTTATTAATTTGGGTCTCTGATCATTAACCAGTTTGCCAGAACATACGTTTCCTAGTGCTCTGAAGAGCCCCAGTTAGTTAAACTGGAGCAGCATTGCCCTTGATGTAAGGAAATAAGAATTGAGCAATTCTGTTTCAACTTGCATCTCCT
Source organism: Apodemus agrarius (assembly GCA_964023405.1). Taxonomy (NCBI): domain Eukaryota; kingdom Metazoa; phylum Chordata; class Mammalia; order Rodentia; family Muridae; genus Apodemus; species Apodemus agrarius. The sequence goes on along the minus strand of OZ030005.1, from coordinate 121,838,696 downwards.
TTTCCACATTTGCTGTGATTTGTATATTTTTCCTTGCTATCCCCATCTACTACACCTGGATAGGTAATAAATATATCCTGGAGAAGTTAATCCACTTCTTCCCAAGATTATTGCCATAGTCCCTGTAAGTAAGGGACCATATACACCATACATTTGTAATGTTCAACTTTTGGGGATAATGTAAGGAGTATCTGTGGCCAGATCTAAAGCTGTGCTTCCATCTGCAGCATGTATAGCATCAGAAATACCTAATTTTTATTTCCTTGCCTTTTGGTACCTCATGACTGACCAAAGGAAAATGGCTCATATTGTTTGCTGCGGGGCCTCATGCTGACAGGCCCCTGGGACTGTTTCACGAAGGTAAGAGGTTACCTTGTGTGTCTCTCCTGGATCAGCAATCCTTTGACCAATGTTTGTACCTTCCACAGTGCCTACAATACTCCGGAGGCCTTTGCGGTTCATAGCAACCAGAACTGGCCTGTTCTCTTCTATGATCACCATATCGTTCATACCTGATATTTTGAGCTCTGAATCTTTTAGTCTTACAAAAGGACAAAATTCACCACAATTAAAACATTGGGCATTTTGATTCATGAGAGCTCTAGCTATTATTTGCCATATGATATTGGCATTATGCTCCTGAGAACCAAGACCAGTTGTCTCCCTTAGCCATTCATCTACTGGAGCTCCTCACACTTTCAATAGTCTGAATGCTCTCATACATTTGGTATTTGCATTTTCAAATGCCAATATTTCTATCAGTGACTGTCTGGTTTCAGGCTCTAATATGGCTCTATTCTCAGCTGAACCCAACCTCTCTAAGAATTCTGTGAAAGCTTCTCCAGAACCCTGTATTGTCTTAGCAAATAAGATGGATTCCCCACCCCACCCCACCCCACCCCACCCCTGACCCAAACTCCTTAATCATATCCCAAGCTCTTAAAGCTGCAGCAGAAGTGCTTGGAGAGCAAAAAGGGCCAGTGGGAGAAGAACAACGCACGTCCAGCACTTCTACCGCTATCCGAAAACTCTCTAAGTGCATAGCCAACTCTTCAATCTTCTCTATGAGAGAAAATTGTTGAGTTTCCCATTAAACTTTGTCAAAATAGTATACACAAAAACTATGAAGCAAAACAAACAAACAAACAAACAAACAGAAACTGAAACATCTGGGAGCAAGGCAGGAGACCTCCCAGTGGCTGTAGCTGCCATTTTGCCAATCTCCTTAAGTAACATTGCTAATCCCTCATAACCTGAAGTTTCCTCTACATTAGAAGCAGAGTTAACAATTATGCTTAAGCCATGTTGGGCACTACCTGTAGGCTTTTATTTTTCAGAACTACATTTTTAAATTTAATTTTTAATTTTTTTATTATATTCAACACTATATATTTTATGCCAATCATAAAAATGATGGGCCCACAACACCTAGAGGGTGCCAGGCCCTCTAACCTGCGCAGAATCATAGGATCAGAGAGGAGGGGGACCCAACATCTATTCCAACTCCTGGAGGAACTGGGACCAGCAGGACCCAGGCACACAGGAACTCCACCAAACCTGTGGCACAGGTTCCTTCCGGTCTGTCTGGGCCAGTGCCCTGAACAGACCTAGGGTGCAAACTCCACAGCCAGTCCCACAACACCCAGAGGAAGCTCTACTGCCAGGCACTCTAACTCCCACAGGATCACAGGATCACAGAAACCTGGTCACACCAGGATATCAGAGTCCCAGACAGCTTGACTCCTAGGAGCTTGGACACACCCAGGATCTCAGGATCTCAGGATCCCAGGATCTCAGGATCACAGCAATAGCTAGACACTGAGGAGTTCTAACACAACCAGGATCACAGGAAGGACAGGCTCCAGTCAGATATAGCGAGGGCAGGTAGCACTAGAGATAACCAGATGGCAGGAGGCAAGGGTAAGAACATAAGCAACAGAAGTCAAGGTTACTTGGCATCATCAGAACCCAATTCTTCCACCATAGCAAGTCCTGGATACACCATTACACAGGAAAAAACAAGACTCAGATCTAAAATCACTTTCCATGATGATGATAGAGGACTTTAAGAAGAACACAAATAACTCCCTTGAAGAAATACAGGAGAACACAGGCAAACAGCTAGAAGCCCTTAAAGAGGAAACACAAAAATCCCTTAAAGAATTACAGGAAAACACAATCAAACAGGTGAAGGAAATGAACAAAACCATCCAGGATCTAAAAATGGAACTAGAAACAATAAATCACAAAGTGAGACATCCCTGGTGCTAGGAAAGAGATCAGGAGTCATAGACATAAGCATCACCAACAGAATACAAGAGGTAGAAGAGAGAATCTCAGGTGCAGAAGATACCATAGAAAATATGGACACAACAGTCAAAGAAAGTGCAAAAAGTAAAAAACACCCAAAAAACAAAAACAAACAAACAAACAACAACAACAACAAAAAAACCTCCTAACCCAAAACATCCAGGAAATTCAGGACATATTAAAAGCAGTAAGGGAAAAAGGTCAAGTAACATATAAAGGCAGGCCTACCAGAATTACAACAGACTTGTCACCAGAAACTATGAAAGCTAGAAGGTCCTGGGCAGATGTTATACTGACCCTAAGAGAATACAAATGCCAGCCCAGGCTACTATACCCAGCAAAACTCTCAATTATCATAGATGGACAAAACAAGACATTCCATGACAAAACCAAATTTACACAATATCTTTCCACAAATCCAGTCCTACAAAGGATAATAGATGGAAAACACCAACACAAGGAAGGAAACTACACTCTAGAAAAAGTAGGTAAAAATCCTTTGGTGATCTGAAGGACATTGAAGTACAGCCTTATTACAATGAACTCCAATGTAAAAATTGTTCTTATTTTGGGTTTGTGCCACAGTAAGAGCCAAGGTTTTAAGCTCTACTAAAAACAAAACAAACAAAAAGATTTTTTTCTTTTCTTTTCTTTTCTTTTTTTCATTTTCCTTTTTGTTTTGTTTTATTTTTTGGATTTAGTTTTTTTGAGACAGGGTTTCTCTGTATAGCCCTGGCTGACCTGGAACTTACTCTGTAGACCAGGCTGGCCTCGAACTCAGAAATCCCCCTACCTTTGCCTCCCAGAGTGCTGGGATTACAGCCGTGTGCCACCACCGCCCGGTGATTTTTTCTTTTCATGTTCATTTAATAACGTCTATCATTCTTTCATTTTTAATTTTAATTTTGTATTATATTCAACACAATATATTTTTTATACCAATCATAAAAATAATGGATATAAAACCCAAGATTACCAGCCCAGGGATAGCACCACACACAATGGTCCCTGTTCCCTTGATCACTAATTGAAAAAATGCCCCACAGTTGGATCTCATGGAGGCACTTCCCAACTGAAGCTCCTTTCTCTGTGATAACTCCAGCCTGTGTCAAGTTGACACACAAAACCAACCAGTACCCCTCCATAGTAGCTAAGCTAAGAGCTGACAGTTCTGCTGCACCAAGGAATGAATTGAAGCATGATTTCAAGACCATTATGTGGTACACAGCAAGACACTGTCACGTACAAGCAAGCAGAGAGTGTATATGGATTGTACAATATTGGACATAGCTTTCCAATTACCAAATTAGAGAGACCACTGGGTATCACCCAACAAATTTTTAATTCTTCATATTTTTTAATTTCAACCAATTAGGATATGTTGATAATGTTAATTTTCATATTAAGAGATATTAAAGAAAAGTGATTGTTACTTCCTGTTATTTTGTTAGAGGTGGAATTACGTTTGTGTGGGTTTGTTGAAAGATTACTTTCTTGCTTTTTCTAGGGTGTAGTTTCCTTCCTATTGTTGGTGTTTTCCATCTATTATCCTTTGTAGGACTGGATTTATGGAAAGATATTGTATAAATTTAGTTTTGTCCTGGAATGTCTTGTTTTGTCCATCTATGATAATTGAGAGTTTTGCTGGGTATAGTAGCCTGGGCTGGCATTTGTATTCTCTTAGGGTCAGTATAACATCTGCCCAGGACCTTCTAGCTTTCATAGTTTCTGGTGACAAGTCTGTTGTAATTCTGGTAGGCCTGCCTTTATATGTTACTTGACATTTTTCCCTTACTGCCTTTAATATGTCCTGGATTTCCTGAATGTTTTGAGTTAGGAGTTTTGTTTGTTTGTTTTTGTTTTTTGGGTGTTTTTTTACTTTTTGCATTTTCTTTGACTGTTGTGTCCATATTTTCTATGGTATCTTCTGCACCTGAGATTCTCTCTTCTACCTCTTGTATTCTGTTGGTGATGCTTATGTCTATGACTCCTGATCTCTTTCCTAGCACCAGGGATGTCTCACTTTGAGATTTATTGTTTCTAGTTCCATTTTTAGATCCTGGATGGTTTTGTTCATTTCCTTCACCTGTTTGATTGTGTTTTCCTGTAATTCTTTAAGGGATTTTTGTGTTTCCTCTTTAAGGGCTTCTAGCTGTTTGCCTGTGTTCTCCTGTATTTCTTCAAGGGAGTTATTTGTGTTCTTCTTAAAGTCCTCTATCATCATCATGGAAAGTGATTTTAGATCTGAGTCTTGTTTTTTCCTGTGTAATGGTGTATCCAGGACTTGCTATGGTGGAAGAATTGGGTTCTGATGATGCCAAGTAACCTTGACTTCTGTTGCTTATGTTCTTACCCTTGCCTCCCGCCATCTGGTTATCTCTAGTGCTACCTGCCCTCGCTATATCTGACTGGAGCCTGTCCTTCCTGTGATCCTGGTTGTGTTAGAACTCCTCAGTGTCTAGCTATTGCTGTGATCCTGAGATCCTGGGATCCTGAGATCCTGAGATCCTGGGTGTGTCCAAGCTCCTAGGAGTCAAGCTGTCTGGGACTCTGATATCCTGGTGTGACCAGGTTTCTGTGATCCTGTGATCCTGTGGGAGTTAGAGTGCCTGGCAGTAGAGCTTCCTCTGGGTGTTGTGGGACTGGCTGTGGAGTTTGCACCCAAGGCCTGCTCAGGGTCCTGGCCCAGTCAGACTGGAAGCCACAACTTACTTTTAATAAGGGTTCTTAAATGCTTTAACCTCCCTTCTAGTCCACTACCCACCAGAAGTAGTGGAAAAGAAAGGTTATTAGGATACAAGGGAAGCCTACCTGTTTAGAAATAGTTCTTTGGGACAAATCCAATCTGTGTTGTCAGGATACTGGGACCCACCCTAGTCGTAGTCACACACAAGGCTTCTTCAATTTTCTGGTAAGTTCACTGCCACTAAAGATATCAGTAGGCTTGACTGCAAGTACAACCGCTGGAATGAATCGAACCTTGAGAAACAGAAAGATTCAATTCTCTGGAGATTCAGGCCAGCTCCTCAGAGAAGGTGAGCTTCACCCAGAAACACTCAATGTCCTCCTCTGCCCTTTTCTACTTAATAAAAAAAAAAGCCAGTAATCCTAATTGCAATATTAATATTGCAGCAATAATATCTAGCAAATAATAATAATATCTAAGCAAGCCAGGTAGTGGTGGCACACGCCTGTAATCCCAGCACTCTGGGAGGCAGAGGCAGGTGGGTTTCTGAGTTCGAGGCCAGCCTGGTCTACAGAGTGAGTATCAGGACAGCCAGGGCTATACAGAGAAACCCTGTCTCAAAAAAAAAAAAAAATCTAAGCAAAGCAAATTTATAAGCAACACACAGTTCCACATGGTCTGCCAGAAGCCTGGGTCTGGGTAGCATTATTTAAACAGAATGGCACATTCTGTTCACCTGCCTTACCTTGGGTGACAATGAACAAGTTTGGAAGTGAAAGAAAGGTGACTATAATAGCATGTGACACTCTTCCTGGGGAGACATGCACAGATGTCTACTCTCCCTAGATAGGAAACCAACAACAGACCAAAGTAAATATATAAAACATCTGATTTGAACCAATGAGTTTATTGGAGTTGCAGGAGGAGTATGAGTGAAGGGATGTATACAGGGTTATCAAAAGCTCATCCCAGCATGGATGATAATTCGTGAAAGGTGGAACCTTAGAGCTCTCTCCACAAGAGGCATGCAGCTCAAGGGCTGAAGGGTCTCCTCAGAAGACTTCACTACTTATATAACCTTGAGAGAGAAAAGCCTGGTGTGTCTGTTAAGTTTCAGGAATGTCCTGAGCGTACCGAATTGTTTGTTTCCTGAGTCTTAAGGAGCCTCCCTGCAGGGTGAAAGGTTTAAGTTCAGAGGAAATTGCTGTGCAACAAATTGGCAAGATAATCTCTTGGTAAGGGGTGCTGGGGAATTCCTTCAGGAGCTCCCGGACATGGAAATTAGAAAGGGACTTTTTTTTTCATGCAGCTATTGGCTGTTGATCAGGAAGTAGAAGTGACTGGGAATTTCCTGTAGTAGTTTACAACTACTACACTAGAGTTGCCAAGTTTGTCGAGGGGCAATATTAAGAGGCTTCCTGATCTCTGGACTGTAACATCACTCTGCCAGCATGAGATGCAGACTCCGCCCACTCTGGACCATAGCATCTGTGGGATGGACCTGAGGAAATACTCCAAGATTTCACTTCAAGTATGCAGCTTCCTTCTTTATCACAACCGATTCTTCAGTCTCAGCTGATGAGTATTAGTCATCCCAGTAAGGCAACATTTTCACTTTAGTAGTTCTTAATTCAAAATACTATAAAATTGCCCTTATACAGGGTTGGAGGAACTCTCAAACTTCCCTCTGGAAATCCACAAGCCAGACATCTGCCATTCGCATTTCTCTCAACTCTATCTTCCATGTTCCTACAGAACAGCCCATTAGGCTCTGAACACTATGGCTTTGCCAGCTCAATGTTCCAAATCTTTTCATAAACCTCTCCAAAATACATGGTTAATATGTGCATGTATATATATGTGTGTGTGTGTGTGTATATATATATAATATACATATGTGTGTGCATGTATATGTATATATATGTGTGTGGACATGTATCTCTCTCTCTCTCTCAAAAAACAGGATTTCTCTATGTAGCACTGCCTGTCCTGGAATTCACTTTGTAGATTAGGCTAGCCTGGAATTTACAGAAAGAGATCTGCCTGCTTTTGCCTCCCAAGTGCCGGGATTAAAGGTGTGTGCCACCACTGCCTGGCCTTGTTCTCACTCTTATTGAAGTTCCTCTCCAGACATTGAAGAGGAGTCTCCCTTCCCTCTGAGGCCCTCATACCCCAAGCTCCATAATTGTGCTGGTTTTGTCTAATGTTTCCATACACCTTGAGGCTCGTTTACTGTAATAAATGTTATTTCTAAAGGGAATTATGTATCTGCCTCTGTTATGAACTGATGGTTCTGTTATCTTCTTGTTATATTTAGCAATGGTCACTCATATATTTGGCTCAAGATAAAATTTTCTTACTATCTTTGAGATAAGACCTGGGTCTTGTATAGGCAGTTCCATATTAATCAATTTACCAAGTATCTTAGTTACTTTTCTGTTCTGATAAAGTACCACAACAAAAGCAATTTAAGTGAGAAAGGGTTTACTTTGGTTCACAGTTCCACAGAGCAGTACATCTTAGCAGAGATGTCACAGTGGCATCAGCCTGAGGGAAATGGTCACACGACTATAGTCAGGAAGCAGAGAAAGGATGCATATACTCAGCTTGCTCTCTCCACTTGATACAGTCCAGGCTCTCTTTCCCAAGAAATGATCCTTTCTATGATTATGATGAGTCTTCCCATATTAATGTATTAAAATAATCTCCTATGGCAGGATGAAGAATTGTAAAAGCCAGAGGGGTGGAAGACACCAAGGAAACAAGCCTTTCAGACACATTTCCACTCTTTGTTCTTGGGAAGGATGTAACCTATCCAAAGTTACTTGAAGCTCTGGCAAAGCTCAAAATTTAATTGGAATTATTTCTAGATGTATTACCAGAGCAGACAGAGTCCTAGAGCCAAAGAGACTTGGCAGAGCCAGAAAGGAGGCAGCAATCTCTAGTTCAAAATTTAAGGGGATCCCAAAGTCAAGGAAAGTAATATTTAATGCATTGCATTTTTGGAGTATTTGTTTAGCTATTTTATTTTTGTTTTTGTTTTTGTTTTGTTTGTTTGGTTGGGTTTTTTGTTTGTTTTTGGTTTGTTTTGTTTTGTTTTGTTTTTTCGAGACAGGGTTTCTCTGTGTAGCCCTGGTTGTCCTGGAACTCACTCTGTAGACCAGGCTGGCCTCAAACTCAGAAATCTGCCTGCCTCTGCCTCCCAAATGCTGGGATTAAAGGCATGCGCCACCACCACCCATCTTGTTTAGCTGTTTTATTGGGTTCATGTACCTACCACCTTTCCAACTCTTACTCAACCCTGATTCCTTTTAATCCCTGAAACACTAAGTAGGAAAGAAAACAGTTAGAAGGGGGGAAGGTGGTATAGAGGTCTGTAGGTTACTTCCTGCTGATTGACAATGTTGGGCTCCTTGGGACAAGTCCAATCTTTGTCATCAGTATATCCAATTTCTTCTTCCCATCTTTTTGTTCATAACCACTTAAACATCACAACAACATGAACCAGCAGCAGCACAGGGAGCAGCAGCTGCCACAGGCCCTCTCAGGACATGTCTACCCTCTCCTGAGTCCCCAGAGGTAAACTATCTGCAGCAGCTAGTAAAAATCACACCCCTGCTAGCACATGAGGCAAATCATAGTCACCAGCTGTGAAGCAGCCTCTTATCCCACACCTGGGATTAAAACAAAGATACATTCACGAAACATAACAGTTTTTTTTGTTTTGTTTTGTTTTTGTTTTTAAAGAAACCAAAACTCACACTACAATTTATTTTTAATTTTAAAAATTTTACCCAAATCCTGACTAGTTTAGCAAGTAACCACAGTTCTCTCACAGAAGCCCACACCAAAACTCTCACGTGTGTTCCTCTGATGCTTAAAATATGTATCTTATTCTCCTTTAATGACCCCCAACTCTGCTCCATACCAGCTCATCCTGAAATTCTTCTCTTCATTGAAGCCCAGAGAATGGGCTATAAACTAAAACCTATAAACTAAACACTTGGGTGGGGTCCCTGGGCAATTTACAGACAGCTATACTATGGAGGGGGTCTAAGGATATGGAGGTCCCTTGATAAGGTACCTCTTGTATAACTTCAGGAAAGCGTATTGTGAAACACCTCTTTTCCTCCGTGAGGGAGTGCGACTAGGTCCTTCTGAAGGGTTCATGTGGGTGATTGACCACAGTTGTTTGGTTTAAGATCACAGTGAACATCTTCAATTCAGAGAGCTGAGATACAAAACAGAAGGACTAAACATGAATAGCCCACAGGGCTCCTCCATATTCTGGTTCAGAGGTAGAAGAAGGATGATTATAAGCTTCAGGATAGCATAGGCTATCTCATGAGAGTAGCTGAGAAACCAAATGCTAGGAACATATTTAGTGGCAGAGAATTCACCCACTATGTGCAATTTCCAGCACAGGAGAAAAATAAGTAAATTTTTTTCTTCCTATGAAAGCTACATACTCTTGTTAATAATATGCTAAAACTTGTTTATTTGTGTATTTTTAATGTATGAGTACTCTGTCTACACACCAGAAGGCATCAGATTCCTTTATAGATTGTTGTGAATGTCCATGTGGCTGTTGGGAATTGAACTCAGGACTTCTGGAAGAGCAACCAGTGTCCTTAACCACTGAGCCACCCTGTCAGCCCTGTTAATAACACTTTATCAGAAACAGGACCACAATTAGAGTGAAACTGGGGTAGAAGGGAAAGGCAAGTGATATATGAGACATGGGGTGGGAAAGGGGCTCTCACCCCCAGAAGTCTGGCTGAAGCTTCTCTCCAGCTTGAAGAAAGAATTTCAGCACATTTTCTGTGAAGGCTGCTTAGAGATAAAATCCCTTATCTATATTATATATTTTATATGAATAATGTTAAAATAGCAATGAACCAGGCTTAAGGCCTGAATATATTTGATCATGGTAGAGCCTTACTTCTCTCCCAAACATTTTCTGGGAAACTTTATTTCGAGTTGAGCTACCCTAACTTCCTGCAGTCTGGTGATCTAGAGTTTTACTGCATCAAAGCTAGGAATATATCTGTCAGGAGCCACCCTGGGATCTCGCTTAGATTTCTTAGGAACACTTTGAAGATAATGACTTCAAATTTTACCAAAATCCTGACTAGTATACCAAGCAAGCACAACTCCCTCACCAAAGCCCACGCCCAAGCTCTCATGTGTGTTTCTCTGATGCTTAAAATATAGATCATAGTCGCCTTTAATGAACCCCAACTCTGTTTCATACCGGCTCATCCTGAAATTCTTCTCTTCATTGAAGCCAAGAATTTCCTCAGGGCAGCTCCTGTGATGCTGGGGCCCTTGCCAGTGCCAACAGCCCTCCCTCAGCTAGGGCTGGGCCCTGTGTGGAGACTGGAAGGATTCCACTGCTAGTTTGCACCTTTGGGAGCCTGACTTGTGAAGGCGTGGGATCTCACATAGTACCACATGAAGAAAGGGGTGTTTGTGAACATCTTACCCCAGAGTGTTTAGTTGAGATAATGCATTGTCTCAACATAGACACTGGGAGCAGTAGAGCAAGCGATTGCACCACTCATTTTAGCTTTCCCTCGTCTATTTGTTTCTTGGAACACTGATATCCCATTAGCTAGATCCTCCCCTTAGTATCTCAACTCCTTCCTACAAGGGTCTTAAGTCTTCCATCAGACCAAGGCCTTCCCCACCCCACAGCTGTCACCACATACACACTGGCATAACCACCACCTTCAGGATCAGCTCTTTGTCAGACCTTGCTACCACATCATTTTGACAGTGATCCTAGCGGAGGCACTCATGTAAGTTCTGACAGTTTTAATGATTCATGTGTAGTCTGCCCACATGCTGACAGCCTTGGACACCTTAGTTTAGGGACTTGACCTTTGTTCACATGTTTATCGACATCCTGGGACCTCTTTCTCAGAGAGGAGCTTCAGTAAAGATGAGCCTGTGGGACCAGAGAGCCATGCGACCAGGGTAGCTAGTTCAAACAAGAGTGAGGTCATTGTGTCCAAAACCCAAAAATCTTGTCCTGAGACCAGCAGAATAGAACTGTTTTCCTCCCTGCTCTGGGCCTGTGCGTCCCAGCTTTCTTAGGCCTTGGGACCCCCACCTCTGTCACCTTGAAGGAGTTTCTCTCTCCCTATAAGGACATGTGCAGCAAGCCTCTGGAATTCCTCTTCATGCAAATGAAGCATTTCCAGCACCTCAGTTCCACCCCCACCCCCAGCCCCAGCCAATGATGTACCCCCAAAACCCCTACCCACCCCCTAAGGTTTACATAGCTCTTATTCCTCTCCAATAAGAGAGTTGTTTCACCAGAAACTATCTCAAGAAGGCTGTTTCTCCCTGGCATTCACTGCTGACCAACGTTCTGAAGAACTCATCCGGCCATTCTGTTATGCCCAGATTGTGAAAACCCCAAAGAGGCCACCAGGAATCACAGCCCGCTGTCATCACAGGAGGGTCTCTATTCCAGCTTGAGCTTGGGCCACCGACCTTCCTGATGGGACAGGAAGGAGAGTGGCTCCCAGGTCTAAGTGAAGGGGGTTCATAAAGGAAAAAACCGCAAGTGGGGTGTCTTAGTCAGGGTTTCTATTCCTGCACAAACATCGTGACCAACAAGCAAGTTGGGGAGGAAAGGGTTTATTCAGCTTACACTTCACACAGCTGTTCATCACTAAAGGAAGTCAGGACTGGAACTCAAGCCGGTCAGGTAGCAGGAGCTGATGCAGAGGCCGTGGAGGGATGTTTCTTACTGGCTTGCCTGAGTTCCATTCCTGACTTCCTTTAGTGCGGAACACCAATGTGGAAATGTAAGCTGAATAAACCCTTTCCTCCCCAACTTGCTTTTTGGTCATGATGTTTATGCAGGAATAGCAACCCTGACTGAGACACGAGGTTTCTGAGCCTTGGCATTCCATGAGAGGGTAAAGGAATGCGTCCTTCGAAACTGTTAACGTTTGTTCGGACAGCGGGGCGGGGCCATGCAGCTGGAAAGGGCCTTTCTGACCTGGGAAAAGTAATTTGTGCTATGAGAAGCTGGTGTACTTTTACAACTGGCCACAGCTGTCTGGGAACACTTAATTGCTTTTTTCTCATGGCCAAAAAGTGGGGCACTTATCTTTTTCAAGGATGTTTGGTTCTTTTATCTCAAGGACAGGAGCCATCCGCACCCGGGAAGTACTAGTTGTCTATGGCTATGGAATATGTATGAAAAGGGGGGATGGCGATATTCTGGTGCCAGGTTGGACTTTCTCTGGTTGCCCCTCTGAAAGGCCTGAGGTATCTGTGCTGGGAAAGGGGGGCGGGGGAGAGGAGCCTCGCCCCAGTGGCAGGAAAGTGCAGCGGCGGGGCTTCCTGCATCTCTTCCATTCCTTTTGAATAACGGTGCCTGGACACCCCCATAAAGGCAAAGGGAGATCCAGGCTAGCAGAGCTTACGAGGTTTCTGAGGGCAAACTGAGTCCTTGCCCTTGGAGGTTTCAACATTGGCCAGTTACTGTTGGTACAGCCAAGGCAAAACAATTTTGTAAATGTCCTGGGTAAATCTGTTATACAGCTAGGCTAGAGGACTACTACATTAATCCCTAGAACCGGCAGATGGGCCCTCGCGGGACGGGTAGAGCCCTGCCAGAGGACGAGCACCTTACTCTATCCCAGAATGCTGCTCAAATTGTAGCATTTGCTTGCTATCCCGCGCCACCGCACAGGAAGCTCTGTCCTACTAGAACAAATATGCTTTGCAACCTACGTAAAGTAACTGAAGGACGAAGAAGAAAACAAACCCCACCCCACCCCATCCCACCGCACCTCTACTCCACCCCCAATAAAGGCCACGTAGAAGACATGTAATCTAGAGGTAAGAAAAAGAGAGCCTGGGCTAGACGGGTGACAGGGCTCATGGGAGGGGACAGCGGTGGTGGCACAGACAGAATGGAGGGGTTGGTGAAGGGGAGACGGAGTAGCAAGCTTTGGCATTCGTCAGACATGACTAACAAGCTTACTAAGGAAATACTAGGTGTGTCAGAGTAAGAAAACAGTAACTATGTGTGATCTGGGACAGCAGAGCTGAAACAGAATGACTGGCTGATGGTGCCTGCTTTTCTAAACCTGCTGTGTTCCTTCTTTTTCTGGAAAAGAGCATAGACAGCGAGTTCTGTTTGCTAAATATAAAATTGCCTTAGCTAGAAACCTGCACATTTCAGCTTCTGTAAAACTTGCTTAGCTCAAGGAAAGAAAACCTCCCTTGGGTGGGATAAAAAGATTACCTTAGGATGGCCAGTGGCCACATGGATGATATTATGCCAATGCCTAATTCTATATAAGCCCCGGTTTCGGCACCATATGATGGGTTATAAAAGAGAAGTGGTATTAGAGAGTGTGGCACGGCGGCGTGGGGGAAGGGGGTGCCTAGGCGGGCTCATGTCCAGGCACCTCTTCCCCCTGAGGAACCACACACACACAGACATGGTATAGAATAGAGTTTATTCAGGGAAGAGGATGGAAGTTAATGATATAGTGGAGGCAGAGAGAGGCAGAGAGAGAGAGAGAGAGAGAGAGAGAGAGAGAGAGAGAGAAGTAGAGAGAAGTGGAGGCCGGCCATGACCATGTGGAGAGGGGGGGAGGGGAGGGGAGGCCAAGAGAGGCAGAGAGGTGAGAATGCAGAGAGGTAGGAGCGATGAGAGAGAGAGAGAGAGAAGGGGCAGGCAGCCACTATAGTGGGCCAGATCTATGGGGCGGGGCATACCTGGCTGTTGCCAGGTAATTGTGGGGTGGAGCTTGGACAGAGTACCAACACTGAGCCCTGAGAATTCCTTACTGAGAAAGGGTGAGCATCCTCCTTAAACAAAGGAGGCCCCAGCAAGATTACCTCCATGCCAGCCTTTGAGAAGCTGCTTAACCCAGTCTTGGAAAATGAAGAGAGAAGCTCCCTGAGAGTATTTTGGAACTTCCTTTGAAAGGCTCTCTGACTCCCTGATGGCTGAGCTCCACCCTACTGTTCTTTGGAAGATAAAGGGAACTCACCATGGAGCCTGCAGGATGAGGTAAGATGCGGCAGGCAGGGAGGACTAAGCCAGAGGCTCGGCTTTGGAATCCCAGAGCACAAAGCACACCTGCACTGATGCAACTCCTCCCGACTTTATTTTTCCCAAATACTTCCCAAATAAAATGAATTTTTCAGGTTGCCTGCAGGCACACACAATTGATTATGGGTATAGGCTTTCAAGTAGGTCCAGCCCAAGAACGCCTAGACATCAATAAAAAAAAAAAAAAATAAATAAAATAGGTACCTCTAGGCTTAGATTTTTTTTTTCAAAACCGACTTTATTTAGGGTTCTAAAATGCTTCGACTTCTCTTCTAACCCACTGACCAGAGGCAGGAGAAAAGGGAGGTTAACAGGAAAAGGGATTTGTGGACCTGTTTAGACGTAGTTGTCAGGACTGCTTGCTGGTAAGCAGTCCAGTTCAATAGCAAACACCAAACATGATTCAGTGGTGGCACTTGATCCAGCAGGAAGTGGAAGTGGCCAGGCTCAGCTGGAATACCACGAGAACTTCTTTGGCACCTTTTTTTTCTCCAAAAAGCAAAGACCGGCAAAGACCAGCGAAGTGTTGCACAGTGTAGCGATGTAAGAGCGCCCTCTCATTGTTTGTGGGGTTTTGTTTTCCTCTCAAGTGTCTGCTTTCAGCAAAGCATCACGTGCCTTCTCACAGGACAGTGTCCAGAAAAACATCACAGGACACAACTGAGTTTACAAATTGGGACCTTGGTGTGTGTAGCTTAGTTGGGCAAGGCCATTCCAGAGACTCGACTCCATAATCCTGTGGCCATCAGTCACGTGCGGCCATGCCCCACGCCCTAGTGTGCTGGCTGGACTCCACCTCTGTAGTCACCTGGCCACAGCCAGGCTTTCCCCGCCCCTGGGTTACCTGGCTGTTGCTTACTATAAATGGAGGCTCCCCGCCCCTCCTCGATCTCCCTCTCATTCTGCTCCCTTATTTCTCTCTCTCTCTCTCTCTCTCTCTCTCTCTCTCTCTCTCTCTCTCTCTCTCTCTTCTCTCTTCCACGTGGTCATGGCCATCCCTCATCTATCTTCTCTTTCTCCTTTTCTCATTCTACTCTTTTAATAATAAAGCATAAAACTACGAACTGTCTCTTTTATTAAATCCGCGGCGTAAAAGCACGGAGCAAGCCTTAGCATTTCCAGCCACCATGGGAAAGGACCAGCCACTTCGCAGCCAAGCAGCGATATCTTAACAGGTATCTGGGGCCATGCGAAGGGCCCCCGCGCTCTGGGCAAATCTTCTCTGCTAGCCAGGCAGCTCCCCGCCCTGTGCGCCTTCGCCTTCTGCCAGCTCTCCTCATCTCCCTAGTAGCGCGTTTTGTCCTGCTGGTTTCCCGCTCCCTCAGGCTCTGTGTGCCGGGCTCTCCTGCCGCCTCCGCTGCGCTCCTTCCCCTCTTTTTTCCCCACTTACAAAGAAACCAGATATTGCCACTTCAGATACCTCTGTTTGATCCTGAATGTAAATTGCCACGCACCTACGATCTTATAGATCTACAGATATCTTATCTGTAAATTACAGATATCCGGAACATTTAAATATCAAATGTTCCATTTCTTACAGTTTTCTCAAAGAACGATGCTGTCTGTCTCTTGTGAGTCCCCATCAGACCTGGCAGATAAGACACATTTGGACGACTCTACACAGAATAAAAACAGGGCGGGTGTTTTGGGTCCATATAGTTGTTGTTGGACTCAACAATGAGTTTGTTAACCCAATATAAAGCACTGGGTTCAGTTTTATTTTTAAAATGCCTTTGGGCGTAGATAATGTTGGTAAATTCCCATATGCTCTTTAAGACTGCTGACGAGCTGGCTGTGGATGTTAGATTTGACCTGCCCACTTTTGACCCAGTTTTGTCTCGTTTCTTCCCAGCTGATATTATTAGATTGTCCTATATATGTAATTTGGATTCAGCTCCCTTTTATGAAGAGGATGTTATATTGTATCACTAAGATAAACAACTGACATCTTAAATCGTCACTTGTTCCAGCGTAAAATGATCATGGCTGGGCTTGTTAAATCTTAATATTCCTTCATGGAAGGATAAGATGGACAGGGTCGTTGACTTCCACCCGAGTGTCCAGTCACGCTTCTCAGCCAGGTATGTGAGTTGGGACCTAACCACATACAAGCTCAAGGTATGTATTTTAGGAAAGACTAAGAAAGGGGGTTTTCTATCTCTGCAGCTATAGGGGAGCTGGCATACATACTAGATGAAGAGTCTAATAGAAGTAGATATTTCTTAAGCCACCCTTTTAGGAAATCTGAGAACATATAGTAAGCTTATTTGTTAATCACATTTCATTGTATAAAAACGTGTTTTTCAGAAAAGGACTTAATATATCAAAGTTAAGGTGGCTGGATGTTTCCAAAACTGAGACAGAAAATAAGAGGTAATATTTCACATTACTTTTAATGAGGAAAAGAAATCATGTATATGACATGTCATCTAAACATACTGTCCTAGTCAGGGTTTGTATTCCGGCACAAACATCATGACCGAGAAGCAAGTTGGGGAGGAAAGGGTTTATTCTGCTTACCCTTCCACACTGCTGTTCATCACCAAAGGAAGTCAGGACTGGAACTCAAGCAGGTCAGGAAGCAGGAGCTGATGCAGAGGCCATGGAGGGATGCTCCTTACTGGCTTGCTTCCCCTGGCTTGCTCAGCCTGCTTTCTTATAGAACCTAAGACTACCAGCCCAGAGATGGTACCACCCACAAGGGGCCCTCCCCCTTGGTCACTAATTGAGAAAACGCTCCACAGCTGGATCTCATGGAGGCACTTCCCCAACTGAAGCTCCTTTCTCTGTGATAACTCCTGCTTGTGTCAAGTGGACACACAAAACCACCCCAGTACAATTGACCCCTTGTCAACTTGACACATAAACACATCACTATTAAGCCTCAACCCTTACTTTCTTTTTAATTGAATATATTCTTCATTTACATTTCAAATGTTATACCCCTTCCCGGTTTCCCCACTCCCCAAACACCCCTGTATTAGTCTGGGTTCTCTAGAGTCACAGATCATATGGGCAGTCTCTATGTAGTTAGGGAATTTGTCGATGACTTACAGTCTGTAGTCCAACTCCCCAACAGTAGTCAGCAGCAGCTGTAGATGGAAGTCCAAGGCTCTTGCAGTTGCTCAGTCCCACGAAGCAAGCCGGCAAGGAAGAATGAGTCTTCCTTCTTTCAATGTCCTTATATATGTCTCCAGTAGAAGGTGTAGCCCAGATTAAAGGTGTGTGTATCCATGCCTTTAATCCCAGATGTTCTTGAACTAGAATCCATAGCCATAATCTGGGATTAAAGGTGTATGTATCCACACCTTTAATCCCAGATGATCTTGAACTGGAATCCATGCTTCAAGATCTCTATGCTAAGTCCAGGTCAGAAACTTATATCTCTGAGCCTCCAGATTAGGATCATAGGTGAGCCTTCCAATTCTAGATTGTAGTTCATTCCACATATAGTCAAGTTGACAACCAGGAATAGCCACTACAACCCCCAACCCATCCTCCCACCCCCTGCCTCCAAGAATATGCTCCTCTACCCAACCCACTCTCCCACAATGCCCCCCCCCATTTTCCCATGCTGGGGCATCTAATGAACCTCCACATGACCAAGGACCTCTCATCCCACTGATGCCCGACAACGCATTCCTCTGCCACTCTTTTGGCTGGAACCATGTGTACCCCTTGGTTGATGGCTTAATTCCTGGGAGCCCTGAGGCATCTGGTTGGCCGACATCATTCTTCCCATGGGGCTGTAAACCCCTTCAGCTCCTCCAGTTCACCCTCCAACTCCTCCATTGGGGACCTCTCACTCAGTATAATGGCTGGCTGCTAGTATCTACCTCTGGCAGGGCCCCTCCCAAAGACAACCATAACAGGTTCCTTTCGGTACACATTTCTTGTCACCCATAGTAGTTTCAGGGTTTGGTGAGTGTGTTTAGGATGTGTTGTTGAGCTCCATCTGAGAGAAATGCACAACAAAACTTCTGGTGGTGCTCTGACAGCTTCCTGCTGCCTCCATGGACTCAGGCTGATTGGCAGAGTGATGTCAGCTGGGACGGACTCACATCGAGTTTTGCTAAGACAGACTCACATGCTGAGGCAAGACCCATGGAGGCCATGTGATGTTTAGAGGGAGGATAAATAGGATTCTGCGGACTGTGAGAGAGGCTTGCTTACCTAGCCATCTTTGCAAAGCTTCTTGGTCTCATGTCTTCTCTGATCTTTGCTTCGTTAAGAGGCACAGCTAAGAACTTCTCCTGGTGTCCCTGGTGGTCCTGGTCACTCCTGCTGACTTGTGCCTATTCGGGGGAGGCCTGGCTGTTTCTGCTGGGTCATGCCACAACTGCTGATTCATATTTGCTGTCGACACTACTGAACTGGAATGGTGGTATTTTCATGAAGTGTTTGTGAGTGGATTGAGCTGCCTCTGCTGATTTCCCAACAATGCAGATGGGATTTGCCTCAAAGAACAATTTCCAAGCAAGCCCACCTCCCCACATCCTAATATCCTTTCTCTTCCACTACCTCTGGTAGGTGGTGGGCTAGAAGGGAGGTTAAAGCATTTAAGAACCCATATTAAAGTAGGCTTAAAAAAGACTAAGATAACAATATAATAATGGACAAAACAATGCAAACTTAAAGCCAAGTCACAGAAGGTCTGAAAAAGTAATATAAGGTTTATGAGGAATGGGACTTAATGAAACATTTACTGATAAGAGTTTATTAATGTTCCCAAGGTTATAACAATCTGGTCATGATAGTAAAAACTTAAAGTGTGTGTCTAATCACTTATGTATTTGCTAGTTTTATTAAATCTCGGCCTTTGGGAAAACTGAGTCACAGCAGCAGTGATGACAGTGACTCATTGAACAGTTTTATTCCTGTGAGTGTCTTCTTAGAAAATCAATCCGATCCGCTCTCCTGAATTATGCCCTTTATGAAGAAAATGAGCTTGCTTGAGAAGAAGATAATGTCAGATGCTGATATTCCAGGAAATCTCACTTTAGAAATGAGGATTCCAAAATAAAAGAAAATGCCTGTTTGGGGAAAAATGAATGCTAAGAAGGGATTAAGACACCTTTCAGTTCGATAATATAGTAAAAATCAAAATAACTTCCAACTTTAAGAGTTTCTGAAATGGTTTTTACTATGGAAACTAAAACATAAAATTTATATTAAAAACCCACATACTTAATGTATGATCTCGTAAACTTATACAGGTACACTATAAAAGAATTGTTGAAATGAGGTTCCCAGTTACTCTGTAGCTTATATTTAAGGTTTGAAGTTCATGTCAGTACTAAAAGGAGCTTCAATTCAAAATGTGTTACTTACTAAGGCTCAAAATCTTAACAAAGACAAATTACCTCAATTTATAAAATGGTAATCTTATGGGAGCATCTAGCTTATTATTAATTCTTAAAACAAAGATAATTAAAGTGTGAATTAATAATCAATCACCTCACAAATGATTAAATGTTTTTAATAGTCATTTTAAATATAAATGCAATTTATTTACTGAGAAAGGATAGGAGGCAGGGCTAATTTATACCTCTCATTAAACGGTCTTCTGTAAATGTCATAAGCGTATAAAAGTAAAGCCTAAAATTGGCAAGGCAGAGCAAGTTCGAAAGTAAACTTGAAGTTTGCCAATATGAAATAATATTTAGGGCTGGAGAGATGGCTCAGCAGTTAAGAGCACTGACTGTTCTTCCAAAGCTCCTGAGTTCAAATCCCAGCAAACACACGGTGGATCACAACCATCTGAATGAGATCTGATGCCCTCTTCTGGGGTGTCTGATGCCCTCTTCTGGGGTGTCTGAAGACAGCTAGTTACATATAATAAATACATTTCTTTAAAAAAAAAGAAATATTTAAAATGGAATATTTTAACAATAAATATAACACCTGGTTTGGGAATTGAATACTTGAGTCAGATAGGTTAAATTTACAATGTGTGTGCTCTGTAAGAGTAATTGACTGGTATACATTCACAGCAGGACACCCCCAGGTTTAAGTAGTAGCCTTTCCTTTGCATGGACGAGGACTCCATCAGAGTGAGTTGCATTCTAGCTTCAGCACGAGACACAGAAGCACAGGGAAATAAGACTTGCCCGAGTCTATTATTCCTGTCCTATCTGTAGGGAAGATGCTGGAGCAGAGAAACTTCCTCCTATCTGTAGGGAAGATGAATTACTCCTCATACCTCACATGATGGGGGGACAGATTCTCTTACATAGTGAAGGAGCTTGGAGTCTCTACCACATCCTAAAGATCTCAAGCAATGAAGAACAGCAGTTTTGTTTATGAACAAACATTATCACAAGATAATGCTGTAAACAGAGGAATGTGGTCCCTAAACCTACCGACCAGCTGGTATGGGACCTGTGTGTAGTTCAATTGTCATTCCTACAATAAGCATTCAGTTCCCCTCCCCTTAGCAAAGGTTATCCCAGTGCTGAGAGCCCAATACCTGGAGAGGGTTAGTATTAAGTTGTCTTTCTAGGGAATATAGAAATGGTCATATTTGGAACAGGGGGGAAATAGAATTGATTATATAGCCATAATCTCATTTGGTAGAAATTTTATAATTGTTACTAAGTTCAAATCATAAGTTATTTGGTACAGCTTTCATTTTGATACAAAATCAAGGTTTCCATTGGTATAAATTTATTCTATTGATACATAAAATTTAAAAGTACAGGGCTTGGATCCAGTCCTTCTTTGCTCTTATTATAACAGATATGAGATATTAAACAAGCCTGTGAGTTCAGGGCCAAATAGCAAATAAATGCTCTGAGTTTATTGTTATGGTGTTTTCAAAATCTTAATCAGAAACAACTGAAAGTAGTTAATAGACATCAGTCCACATTACTTTACATTCAAAAACATCAGAAATCCACAGAATGTGACATCGTTTAATGTTATTTATATACTTGTTGTTGAGACTAGTCTGCTCCTGTCAGCTTCCCTGTCGTCTTGAATTCAAAGAAGAAATTGAGCATCTGTGAGTTACTCCAGCTGTGACAAGACAGCCACTAGACAAAACTTGCCTCTTTTCATCTACAGACAAATACTATTCAAAGAAAGGGCACACATACAGGCTTAGGACAGCTTAAATCTGCCGAGACGGAGTAGGTGAGTCCTTAATTCCTGTTTCTCTAATGTCTGTCAGATGTTCATGGGCCAGAAGGCTGAAGATGGATGTTCCAACTTCCTGACTTACTGGGGCTGTATAGGTAGGCAGCTGTCTCTACAGTTTGTCTTGGTTCTGGAAGCTGCGTTAGGCTTCCTATATATTTTCAGTTATTATTGGTCACTCTTGGATTTCTGATGGGATTGAAGACTGTTGGTCTCATAGTCAGCCCAAGCTGTTTAGTATTGAGAAAGCTGATATAGATTTAAATAGACGGTTTTCAGATGACATACAATTTATAGCCAGGACACGAGTCAGGTGTAAAGTTATAGTCTTTTAAAATAGAATAGATGACAGAGGTTCTGTTTGATTGACAGAGATGATGGATTGGGTGTTAGGTCTATCTTGTACTTTATAATTTACAAAATGGTAATAGTTTTGCTCAATTTATATTTGGAGAGAAAGGATTTTTGTTTGTTAGCTTGGTTGGTTTTTTGTTTTTTAATTAAACAGAAAGGGTGAAATGTTGCAGGATATTCCATATCCAGTCACACTGAGGCAGTGAGAGGCCTGTGATTAGAGAGGAAAGAGGAGGCAGAGCTAAGGTTGGGAGGTCAGAGGGAGCCATGGGGGAGAGAAACAAGTTATCAAGATGGAATCAGATGTTAGATTACCTATAGGTTAGAAATTGGGATAAGACTTTTATCATTGTAAATTGGAATCATGTAACTGTGAGTAACATAAATACAATCGGCTAACTAATTAAACATTAAGAGTTTTGATTTACTTGGTTACTATACTGTGGGTCTGCCAATGGCAGAGAACTGGCGGCCCATGGTTACCGTAACTTGGGCCGCTGTTTACAGGGTCTATGGCAGAGAGGACACACAGCTGGGAGAGATTAGCTCAGTGACAGCGGTGAGAACCGAGAACCGTGCTAAGTGGAACTCTGCTGGGACTTGGTGCGGAGGCCTGACGGGGCAGGAGAGTTGGTGGGGCAGGAGAGTTGGCGGGGCAGTCCTTTTTTAATAAGTCCCACTACAAGGAGTCCCCAGGACAGTTCCAAGTCAGTATAACACAGATGCTCTGCCTAGGACCAGCCAGCACAACAGGCTGAACTCTGGACACTCATTTAAGCACCAAGTCACAGGTGTCATGTGGACCCACTGAAAAGATAAAAAGTACAGCTCTAACTCCAGCCTCCTAAGAAGCCCTAAACAACTCAAATTCCAGACCCTGCTCTTTGTTAGAAACTAGATAAAAAGGCCTTGAGTATGTGATCCCGGCCCCATAAGAAAAAAACGAGCTAACTAGGTGCTATCAGGCTTCTATAGAAAGCTGATTGATCCTTGGAGTGCAGGCTTTGATAATTTAAACTGATTGGCTTAGAAGCTATGGAGTGGTACAAATCGATTGGCTTGCAATGTGCTTTGTTATGAACTTATAAAAGCTGCCCCAGTTCTACACCCTGCGTGGTGTAAGACTGTGAACCCCAGAGCCTCTGGAATAAAAATCCTCTTGCTGTTGCATCAAGACTGTTTCTCGCGAGTGACTGGGGTGTCGCCTTCCAAGGCATGGGGTGCTGGGGTACCCTCATTTTTCTGGGTCTTTCACCACCATGCCTGGGTAAAGACAGCAACCCCAACTGAGGAAGGAGAGACCTGGACTGCAAAAGTCCAGTCAGACCAGGCTCTCCCGGTCACCATCCAGAGATGGAGGCAGACTCACCAGCCCGCTCTCACCACACCCAGAAGCTGGCTGGCTAACACATGGCAGACGTTTGAAGAACTGTACAGCCCTGCTCCTGTTGCAAACCCAGAAGCCGGTGGGTCTCTGCACAGTAGGATCTTGAGGAATTCAACAGGGAACAGTTGGAAGTGGTGATCACAGTGCCTTTGTCTTCCCTTTGGACTCACAGTATTGTTGACTTTAATGTTTTCTATAGGCCTTATCACCATAGCGCCAAGGTGTGAAGCCTGGCTCAAAGAATCGTGTTAACCTTGCTCTACCTGTGACAGACAGACATTCTGGGGGAATTATTTACTTTCATTAGTGATTTATGCCTGGCTACACATCCAAATAACAGCCTGTCATTGAAGATGAATGTTCTCTAAAAAATTATATAGGACAGAGTATGTGTGTGTGTGTGTGTGCGCGCGCGCGCGCGTGCACCACATCTGCCTTTTCTTCTGAGTCTGATTTTCCCACTCACATGTGATTGCTTTTACAAGAACCCACAAAATGTCTGCTAACAATGCTACGTAGTGCCCTGAGGCACAGGCATAAGAAAGCCTGGCGTGGCTCACCCCGCCACACCCTGCATCGTTTGCCACCACTTGGCAAATCCCTAACAAGAGGCGTGGATGTCGCACAGTGGGGCTTAGCAACTGGTGAACGTGGTGACACTTTTAAGAATTCTGGAATTTTGGTTTCTTTTTAAAAACACAGAAAAATTATATGAATGCGATGTTTTAATCCCAGGTGTAGGGGTATGAGGCTGCTTCTGACAGTCCAGAGCAGCTGACTATGATTTGCCTCATGCTCTGGCAGAGGCATGGTTTTGCCATGTGACATTTTTGAATCCTGGGAACTTTTCAGAGGATACATAAATGTGAGGGCCTCAGAGGCAGGCTGGGCGAGTGTTAGTCATTTAGGGGGGTTGGTTGTGGTTTGTTAGTAGTCATGGTCAAAGAAGAAACAGAAGGAAAGAAATTAGATTCAGAGATTTCCCTAATTCCTCTCTCCCCTCTAACCTTGTTTCTCTTTTATCTAGTGTTAGGGAGTAAAACCAGGGATAGAAAAAGAACAGCTACAGATGAGCTTGTTTTTTCTCTGCCTGAAGTAAAGAACAAATTTCCAGGAATGGGAATCTAACCAATGCATGGTTCAAGGGTGCTAGAGTTGCTACAGATGTTACAGATGCAGATGCTACAGTTCTCACACACAAACAGTTAAGACAAAGGCCAGCTGGATGTGGTGGCATGCATCTGGAGAAACAGCACCAAGGAGGACTTAACCAACCAAGGCAGGTAGGGGTATTCAGTGAAAACCAAACAAAAGGAAGGAGAAAGGAAACAGGGTCTGGGAGTGTGAGCTTGCCTTGTGTGCCTAGCCTCTGGGTTCAGTCCCCAGCAGCACAAAAATCAAGGGAACACAGAAACTAAAAAATCGTCAAGTAAAAATCTCCAGGTACGTGCACAAGTACACCACACGATGGCAGTAGAGGACAGTAGTGACCTTTGCAGCACTCACCAAGTGCTGCAACAAGCAGGGAAGGCAGGAACGGAATTCTCAGCAAACCTCTGAGAGGCTACTTAGGAGGAAAGGGGCACCTAGAGTCTCTAAATAAAAACGCCTCTCTTTCTGTTTTCTTCAGTAGCCATAAGGGAACTAAATAGGGAGGAGATTAGAGGGAACTGTGTATGGGGGGCTGGGGTGACAGGAAAAATTAAAGTCTCATTTCCACAGCAGTCCCCAAATCCAACAGGGCAAAAGTGACTATGGGAAGAACTTCTAACAGAAGGAGGAACCTGGGTAGGTGAGACTATTCCGATTCTGTGACATTTACTTCTTTATTTGTGGAGGCATGAGTATCTTTTACCTTGTGGGTCTTGGGGATCAAACACAGATTGTCAGACTTCCCAGCAAGTACCCTTACCTGCTGAGCCATCTCCCTAGCCCAAGTTTAAAGTAAATAAGAGGTATAGGTGTAGAGCCCTTTCTTGAAAATGTACCTTACTTACTTTCCTTTTATAAGTGGATTAGATACATCAAACTTTGCTCAGAGCTAGAGGCATCGTGTTAGACTGTAAATCTGAGTATAGTACAATCCACACCTAGAACCACGGCACTTATGAAACTAATGCAGGAGGGTCATGAGTTCGATTCCAGCCTAGCCTGCATCGTGAGAGCCTATCACAGAGAGAAAGAACAGAAAATCTAATGGCTGAGAGGCTAGCTTGGGCAGCAGAGGTCCGGCTCTTACAGTCTCTTCTCCCCCGCTGCCTTTAAGCTTCTAGGGCTGCCTAGAAGCTTCTTGGGCACCTAGTGGGCAAAGGTGCTTGCTATACAGCCTGGTGACCTGCTCTTGGCTCCCAGAAGGAAAGAACAAACCATGAAGTTGTCCTCTGAGCTCCACATCCATGCCATGTGTGATCACACTCACCAATACAGAGTAAAATACAGCAACAACCAACACTGAGCTCAGTGGAGGAACATTTAATTAGCATGCACACAGCCCTGGGATTCAATTCCCAGCACTGATAAGTAATCTTTAAAATGGGCACTTAATTAATTTTACGCATATTACATGTCTACTCTGGGCTAGCCATTGAGGTCAGAATGATATTAAATAAAATCGTTCCCCACCACTATGAAAAATAGTACATATTTATTTAGCTAGGCCAGCGTAGCCCAGGACAGCTTTGACCTTGGTATGTAGTCCAAGATGGCTTTGAACTCTTAATCCTTCTGCCTCCATGTCCCAAGTGCTGGCTGGCATTAAAGATAAGTGCCACCACACTGGGCTTGTGTAGCGATAGGGAAAGAACTCAGGGCATTATGGGTACTGTAGGCAGACACTCCAGGCATTGTACCAATCGAGCTACATTCCCACCTCCACCCCACCCCAATGTAAAATTTTGTTTTTAAAGACAAGGTCTATGTAGTTTAAGCTGTGCTCAGACTCATTAAGTTGGCAACAGTGGCTTTGAACGCCGATCCTCCTGCCTACACATCTCAAGTACTGAGAGAACAGCCTTGGGTCACCAAGCCAGGGGCGTATTTCGCTTTAAATCTTCTCTTGCCAAAATAAAAGACACATTGCATCAGCTGCCTGAGGAGGATCTCCTGTCAGTCAAGACCCACTTTAGATAGAGAAAGCCCCTAAAAATAGCCATCCATGTGCCGGCTCAACAGGTGATTGGCTCTGAGAGGGGAGGAGATTCTCTAGACGGGGTGAAGGAGACAGAGAAGGACAGTGCCAGCCTCAGCCTCCCTTCGACAATGGCTCTGCCTCTTAAGGTCCTGAGTCGGAGCATGGCCAGCGCAGCCAAAGGAGACCATGGCGGGGCAGGAGGTAAGTGGGCCAGGCCTGACTGGTTTAGTAGCCTAGCCGATCTGTTCTCTTGCCCCCCCACCCCCACCCCCCACCCCGGCTTCCCCCTCCGTCCTCCGTCTCCTGGCTCCCCTCTTCCGATCTACCAGGCACTGATCTTTGAGCCCAGGGATAGCTTTCGCCTATGAATCTACTCTCACCCCACCTTTGCTCCCCCAGCCAACACCTGGCGCATCCTGACCTTTGTGCTGGCTCTCCCCAGCGTAGCCCTCTGCTCCCTCAACTGCTGGATGCACGCTGGCCACAAGGAGCGCCCAGAGTTCATCCCTTATCACCACCTCCGCATCCGAACCAAGGTATGCCAGAGGCTGAGGGAGGGAGGGAGAGCATGCAGGGGAGCCGCGGGGGAGGGGCTGTGGTGACCGGTCTGCCTTCTCTCCGCAGCCCTTCGCCTGGGGGGATGGTAACCACACACTTTTCCATAATCCCCACGTCAATCCTTTGCCGACCGGCTACGAGCACCCTTGAAGGCTCAGCGGATGCACCCTTCCAACAGCCTCCAAATTGACCTTCTGGCCCCTGAGGTTCCAGCGGACAGTTCCAAGCACAATAAAGGTGTGGAACTTTTGTGTCCTCTCCTTCCTTGGGAACAGCCTGGTGGAAGGGCTGGGCAGGCTCTAGGGCAGTTGGTATCTGGGTTCAAGTTGTTGTTGGGTTTTTGTTTGTTTGTTTTTTGGGTTTTTTCGAGACAGGGTTTCCCTGTGTAGCTCCGGCTGTCCCGGAACTCATTCTGTAGACCAGGCTGGCCTCGAACTCAGAAATCCGCCTGCCTCTGCCTCCCAAGCGCGGGGATTAAAGGCGTGTGCCACCACCGCCCGGCTCAAGTTGTTTTTTATATAAGGAAAATGTGGTTTCCCCTGCATTTTAATTTTATTTTTTAAAGATTCATACAAGCATCAGATTGACTATTGAGTGTGTTCTCCTCAGTCTGTATTGTGTGTAATTCACACAGTAAATTTATGCTGACCCCTTTCCTGCTCTTGCAAAAAAAAGGGATCAGCACTGGAGTCTGACACCTGGGCAAAAGCATAAAAATCTCCCAGCTCAGGAGGTGTGGCATCATGCCTGGGCAGTTTCCCAGGATAGTCCAGAGCGGTAGAGAATGTGTTTTCATGCCAGGAGATTCACAGGCAAAAGCAAGACCAATGTCTTCGTCATGGAGATACACAGGAAAGTGGATTCCTAGGATGTAAGGTGTGGAGGAGTCTCATAGTCGAAATCTGCCTGGCTGGCTGTGTCAGCATCTGCGGGCTTACCATCCAGCATTTCTTTGTACTGACGTTTGAAGAAGCCAAGCTATAAAATGTAAGAAAGTCAGAAAAACTGGGTAAGAGGGGAAGGGAAGAAAGTTGGGAAGTTGAAGATGAGAGAACTGAAATAACTTCCAGCTGTGTGCCAGAGCAGTCGCGCGCGGACAGCCGGCACGCATCGGGGAAGACCATGCGCCACGCTGTCCTTACACACTTCGCTGTGGGAGAAAGGCACAGTGCCCACGTGGCCTGTCTGGCTCGCTTCAGCCATTCTGGGATGTACGTTTTATTGCTGTTTCCAAAAGGAGGAACGGAAAAAGGCCAAGCAAGAGTGATAGGAACAGGACAGGTGGCCAAGCCTGCCCCACAACCGTGATCCGAGTTCTCACCATCCTTTCCTGTGCACGGCAGAGCTGGTGGTGAACACTAGTAGTGTTAGAAAAATGATGTGAAAACAGCAATTCACCTTGTACAGTGCTGCTGTGATGAGAGCCAGTAACAGCAGACCTCCCACCGAGCTGCCAGCCACGAGGAAGACGGGATCATAGACCACGTATTCTTCTAGCATCGTCTCCACCTGATTTGAAAATCAGTGAGTGCCCATTCTTTCTCACACACGCACACAAACATTTGTACACACACTCAGGCACACCCATACACACACACACACACACACACACACACACACACACTCATATACACATGCACACATGCACATATGCACACATGTATACTTTACTTATCCCCCTCCCTTGCCAATGCCCTGTTCCAACCATTGAGCTGCAGAATCATTCACGCACTCTGAGTGTCTAGGAACCTTCATTCATCCTCCCTCCAGGCCCGCAGACCCCCAGCCAGCACTTTCGGAGCCCTCTCGCCAGCCTGGCTCCCGCCTGCCACAGTCACTACCTGGGCTCTCAGAAATGCCTCCTGCCCCGGCAGCTGGGAGTACACGGAGGTGTTGAATGTGATTTCAGCCTCACTCAGGAGCAACACCTTTTTCTGCGATGTCTGCAAAAGGGAGGGTGGGGTAAATCTGGGAACTAGATCTGGGGAATCTCAGGGTTCAAGAACCGCCCTGACCCAAGGATGCCCCAGACCATCATGCTCACGCGGACCAGGGGGCGGGGCTTCTGCTATTGGCCACGCACCTGACTGATCCAGCCAAAGCTGAGGTTGCCCTTCAGGATGAAGTCAAGCTCATCCTGGATACCCAAGGAGGGGACGTCACAGCGGAGGTGCAGGCAGTCAGCAATGGAGCAGTCCTGGGGACAGATGGGGAATAAAGCAGAGGAGGGGGCCCCTTACTTAGAAAGAGACAAAAAGATAAATAAAGGCTAACACTGAGTAGAGAATGTAAAATCGCAGGCTGACTACGCAGCTCTGGTTTATCAGTACATCCCTATGTGTCCCCCGGTACATGGGCTTCTCTCACCAGCACAGAACGTCTTTGAATCTGGGTCAGAAAGTCGGAATGCTGAGGAGGTTTCCTCTGTGACACACAGGACACACCCTAGGAGTGGGGGAGATTTTCCTGATAAGAGCATGGCATCATTTATGGAAAGGGATCCTGGAGAGAGAACTACCACAGGCTGGTACCTGTGCTGGGCTCCTCAGAGTCACATCCCACACAGCCACACCGTTCAGAAGGATGGGGACCCAGAAGTGAACACTGATAGCCAACTTCAATGGACTCAGGTTATTCACCTGCAGGAGCGGAGGCCAGGTATTGGTATGATTCTAGAGCAGCCCTATCTATGTCTTACCCACGGTCCTCCAGCCTTCCCCATCTTGAGCTGAGACCGACATGCATATTCTCTAGCTTCTCACACGATATCGATGTTCCGCCTCTTTCCTTGTCCCCCCGTGGGAAGATGAGAAGTTGAAATGCTTGGTGGAATCTTCCTGCCTGGAGAAAATGGCATGTTAGTGAAAAACAGCTCAGACGCCATCTTCGTTTGAACCACAGCTTGCTGTAGAGGGCTGGAGAACGACAATGGTCTTCAAATGCACCTGCAGCCTCCGTTCCCCCCCCCCCCGTGTCCCCGTGCCAGCTTCCACTCTGGCCTTTGCCAGGCACTGGAGTTACCAACTCCTCCCTAGAGGCACTGACTTCTTTATACCCCCAAAGATCTGTTCCAGCTATTTCTTTGGCAGGAAATGTTCTTAATCAAGTTCCAGCGATTTTCACTTAGAGACC
This sequence comes from Apodemus agrarius, assembly GCA_964023405.1. Classification (NCBI taxonomy): domain Eukaryota; kingdom Metazoa; phylum Chordata; class Mammalia; order Rodentia; family Muridae; genus Apodemus; species Apodemus agrarius. The sequence continues at coordinate 121,808,911 of OZ030005.1, read as the reverse complement.
CAAAGACTGCTTGTTTCTTGTACTGATCACCATTTCCCAGTGGTGAGAAAACGCTTATATGCCTCCTTTAGCTGATAGTCCAGCAGGCAGGAAGTGGCCTCTGGAACTCCTACTAAGTCTTCTGCCAGAATAAATAAGCCTATGGGGGCCCTATGAAGGGAAGGCCAGATTACTTGGGACAAATGTAGTGAACCCATCTGTGGTGGCAGACGTGAAAGCAGATATAGTCATATTGGAGCAGGCGAACACAAGTAAAAGGCCCAGTAACTGATGCCAAGAGGGTCCCTGAATGCCGACAGGTTTCTGTTTGTTGTTGTTGTTGTTGTTTTGTTTTGTTTTTCTTTGGTTTTTTTGTTTTGTTTTGTTTTGTTTGGTTTGTTTTGTTTTGTTTTGGTTTGGTTTGGTTTGGTTTTTTTTTGTTTTGTTTTGTTTTTTGTTTTTTGTTTTTTTCGAGACAGGGTTTCTCTGTTTGGTCCTGGCTGTCCTGTAACTCACTCTGTAGACCAGGCTGGCCTCGAACTCAGAAATCTGCCTGCCTCTGCCTCCCAAGTGCTGGGATTACAGGCGTGCGCCACCACACCCGGCTGCCGAAAGGTTTCTATCTACTGGTTCCTCTTTTTTTTGTATTTGTGAGATAGATTCAAGTCATAGCCTAGACCAGACTTAAATTCACATCGACACCTGCCTTCCAAATGCAAAGATTACAGCACATATGGCTTACTCATGGCTTTCAGTGGACATTAGCTATGTTACACAAGAGGGTAGGGAGGGGCACAGGAAGAGTAGGAAGGGAGTAGGTTGTGTAAATACATTACTTATATGAAATTGTCAAAAATTTAAATGTAAATTAAATAATGAAGAACATATTTGCTTTTGAAAATGTATTATCGAATACCACTGCTCACATAAATAAAATGTCTCACACACAAAAGTCTTTTCGAGGGGTGTTTGGATAGTCCTGAGGATTTCGGTAGTTAAGTCCTGGTCCCTGCCTTCTCAATGCTTGGTGATGTCTCAGATCTCAGTAGAATTAAGCAGGAAGGCATAGTGGTGCCCAGCACTTGGGAGGCAGAGGCGGAAGCAGAGGCAGAGGCGGAAGCGGAGGCAGAGGAGGAAGCAGAAGTGGAGGTGGAGGCAGAGGCAAGCAGGCAGGCAGACAGATCTCTGTAAGTTCGAGGCCAGCCTGGTCTGCACGTGAGTTCCAGGACAGCCAGGGCCACATATGAGACCTTGTTGGTTTTGTTTTTTGGTTCTTTTTGTTTTGTTTTGTTTTGTTTTGTTTTTGTTTTTTAAAAAGAGCTGTGTTCTAAGATGGCCAACGTGCTTCATCAATGCCAGAAGCAGAGTGTCCACCCAGAACTTCTGCAGAGCCCGACAGTTTCACACTCCCAACTGGACATTTAAGAACACAGAAGAGATGGAGATGTGGCTGTGTCGGGCACTTGCTTAGCAAGCTCTAAGCCCTGGGTTCGGTCCTGAAAACTGAGGTACTGCTGAAAAATTGCCCAGGTTTGCACCTCAGACCCCCCACTTCCTACTCAACAAAATAACTTGAAGCATAGGTCATTTAATCTCATCGGAGTCCTGCGGGAGGGCGGCGCCCACACACAGGAGCTCTCTGTAACCCTTGGGAGTTTCTCTTAGTTGGGATTCCTCTATACCTCCCAAACCTCTTCTGTCTCTGCTTCCCTTTTCTTTAAAATCTCAAGCTCTAAACCTCTTTTCTTTTAAAAACAATTATTTTACATTTATTTGTTTATCTGGGCGAGGGCGAGTGCCACCACACACATTAACACTCTCTGCCTCTACCCTGCGGCCCAGGCATCAGGCTTGGCAGGGACTTCACCCTCTGAGCCATCTCCCCAGCCTCAACTTCTTTTCAAAGCTGAGTAGAACACTCAGCCTTCCTCAGCCTTGAGACGTGTGTAGCACATGCGCCCGGGCACAAACCCTCTCTGGAGGAGCCCCTGAGCTCGCCTGTTTGCCTTGGGCCACATAAGCAACCGTGTTCCACAGCACGGTGGCCTTGTAGGAGACATTCAGTGTGGCCTACCTGCTGAATACAGGGGCACATTATTAAACCTCTTGACTTTTTTATTGGTAAAAATAGAGATAACAATGTGGTTATCCAGAGGATTAAGTGAAATTACTATGAAGAAGAAGAAGAAGAAGAAGAAGAGGAGGAGGAGGAGGAGGAGGAGGAGGAGGAGGAGGAGGAGGAGGAGGAAGAAGAAGAAGAAGAAGAAGAAGAAGAAGAAGAAGAAGAAGAAGAAAGTAACTCTTTCCAAGCCCCACTATAACAAAAAATATGCTTGAAATATCCCTAGTATATTTAACTGTAAGCTGTGTTTTCCTAGGGAGAAAGAGGAAATTCATACATGTGATCCATGGGTCATGTCACTGAAAGTGACACATTTGATCCCTACCCCTCCAGTTCTCCTGTCCACTCAGCAGCCACAGCAGCAAGCCCCACCCATGGGTCTCTCTCAAGCTTCCCAACCGTTCTCCACTCTACAGAGTAACAGTCCACTCTGGGAAGCCCCGTGCTTGCTTCTAGCTTACCCCGCCCCTGCGTTCACTTAGGCACCTTCAAAACCCATAGCAGCAGCTTTGCCCTTGACTCTCCTACCAGCTCTACCCTCCTCTGACCTGGCTTGGCCCCTGTGTGGTGACAGACCTATCCTGTTAGGTCAGGCTCCCCAGCATGCAATGCCCAGAAAAGTCTTGCCCTCAACCTCACAGTTTCATGCACCATCTGGCACTGTGTCTAGCACCGAGGAAAGCTTTGTAAGAAAGGAAGACTGAGTAACAGAGGAAGAAGAGTTAAACAATGGTGCCATGTGCCCAACCGCAGACCAGTATATCAGAGCACTATACAGCTCTTCATGGTGTGTTATAGATGATATAGATATATAGATTAGACAGAGACAAAGATATATGGCTGGAAACCCACATAAGACTTTCTGCAGGAGGAAGCTTAGAGGCTGCTCCAGACTGGACACAGTTTGAGTGTGTTCTCCAAGGGCTGGTGTGTTGGAAGCTTGGCCCTCAGGTGACAATGTTAGGAAGGGGTGAGACCTTTGTGAGGGGAGAGCCTAGGGGGAAGTTGCCCGACTGGCACTTCCTCCTCTGCTTTGCCTCCCTATCCTAGCTGTGTGATCATCTGCTAGCTCACCGTTCTGTCATTGGCACGGCCTCTGCCATCTATGGTCCAGGGGACTCTGATCAAATTTGGCACTGTGCTGCTTAGACTGTCACCCTCCAGACTGTGAGCTAAAGAAACCTCTTCTTTATAAGGACCCTGCCTCAGTCACCATCACGAAACGGGCTGATTCAGAAGCCCATTACACAAAGAGCCAGCAGGACTCCAGGCTTGGAGGAAGGTCAACGGCCCAAGGAAAGAGCTAAGGACTCTTACCTACTGATCACGGTGTAGACCGTGTACTTCACCGGGAGTTCCAGCTGGAAGGCAGTCTTGCTGGTTTCAGGCTTATTATTCTCACTGGAAAAGAGAGGAAGACAACTGTAAAGATCCAGGAAACTGAAACCCAGCCGGGGCATAAAACTGGAGTAGGAGTGACATATCATAGCTCTCCTGGGCTCACCTGCTTGCATTGGCCCTCAGAAGCAACCTGTCTCCCAGGAAGGTCTTGTAGGAGACATCAAATGTGATCATGAAGGTGGCCTGAGAGGAGAGAAAAGAAGACATGAAAATAGAGAGGATCATGGGAAAGTAAGGGAAAGGAATGGGCTGGGATAAGGGGGGCCAGTGTGGAGGTCTGGGGCAGGACGGGTGTGTGTGTGTGTGTGTGTGTGTGTGTGTGTGTGTGGAGATAGCACTGACCTTTGCACCTTCTCGGAAGATGGGGTGATTGATGCTACAGCTGCTGCTCCTCAGGCTCTCCTGGCCCGTGGGCTCAGACTCACAGGCCAAGCGTAGTGGGTACTGATGAGGTTGCTTATAGGAGAGGAGATGAATTCAAGTTACTACATTAGGTGCCTTCCTGTTGCTATGCTTAAATAGAACAACTATGGCCAAGGCAACTTAAATAGAGAAGACTTTACTTGGTACAGTTCCAGAGGGAAACGAATCCACCACAGCAGGGAGGTATGGCAGAAAACAGCAGGCATGGCGGTCAGAGCGCAGACTGCGGGCTCACTCTCTCAGCCACGCAAAGCTGCAGGCGCAAGCTACAAGCAGCCAAAAACTTCTGCTCTGGAGCAGACCCTGCAGGTGCTCTGCACCCACAAGGCTGCAGCCCCTCGCCTCCCAGACAGTACCGCCAACTGAGGACCAAGGGTTAAACCAGCAAGGTGCGGCCCCTCGCCTCCCAGACAACTGAGGACCAAGGGTTAAACAAGACTGGGCAGTCAGGGGAGGGGGCGTTCATCCAAACCAGCACAGTTTTGGAATATGTACATATAGAACTGACATATGACAGTGGTGGCATTGCAGAACAGTTGGGGGAATGACAGATTTCTCAATAAATCATACCAAGAAAAATCATCCCATATTGAAAACTAAAAGTGCAGAAAGAAAAATGAAATTGGATCCCTACCTTATTTTACGCATTAAAATAAACTCTAGTACTTTAAAAGACTTATCTGTACAAAAGTGAAATTATAAAGATTTTAAAAAGGAATATAGCTCGTTATAACCTCACTCATGCATGTTAGATGCATTCTCTAACACTAATTTTTATTTTAATTTTTATTCAATACAATATATATTTTTACACCAGTCAAAAAATGATGGACATGTTATTAAATGAACATAAAAAGATGAAGTCTTTTTTTTTTGTTAATTTTGTTTGTTTGTTTTAGGAGAGCTTAAAATCTTGGCTCTTACTGTGGTAGAAACCCAAAACAGGAACAATTTTTAGACCTTGGAATTCATTGTAATAAGGCTGTACTTCAATGTCTCTCACATCCCCAAAGGATTTTACCTCTATAGTAACTAAGCTAAGAGTTGACAGTCCTGCTGTGCCAAGGAATGAAATGTAGATACAATCATTTGGATACAGATTTCCTGCTTTGATCAAAACTATTTGACTTGAGTGATTGTCATCATTCTCAGCCCACAGGGAACAGGTTACATTCATATAAGAAATGGTGTGTGTATTAAGATAGTCTGTCAATGAAATCATTCATCAACTGTTTCAATGAACCATGGTTCTGCTTGGACGGTGGCACAGACATTAGGTGAGGGTAAGATTCTGGTTCATTGGCTGTGATGATTTTGAAAAGCGTTCATCTCAGAAAAAGAGTAATTTATAAAGTCTTCTTCAAGATTACTACAATAATTATAAATACCAAGCAAAACATTCAGTCTCACTCTTTGTTGTTCTCTTACAAGCCACCTCCCAAACTAATTGTCTATGTGTTTTTTGGCTGTATAAATAATTTTGAAATATGTAAGCTGTTCTGAAAACCATAGTGTATAAACATCAAATAAACAATCTTACTAATAGAGAGGCTGAGATAGGAGAAGCATGATTTCAAGACCATTATGTGGTACACAGTAAGACACTGTCACATACAAACAAACAGAGAGTGTATGTGGATTGTACAATATTGGACATATCTCTCCAATTACCAAATTAGAGAGACCACTGGGTGACAGCCAACAAATTTCTAATTCCTCATATATTTGGATTTCTATCGATTAGGATATGATGGCAATATTACTTTTCATATTAAGAGATATTAAGGAAAAGTGATTGTTACTTCCTGTTATTTTTGTTGTTAGAGGTGGAATTATGTTTGTGTGGGTTTGTTGGAAGATTACTTTCTTGCTTTTTTTAGGGTGTAGTTTCCCTCCTTGTGTTGGTGTTTTCCATTTATTATCCTTTGTAGGGCTGGATTTGTGTAAAGATATTATGTAAATTTGGTTTTGTCACAGAATATCTTGTTTTCTCCGACTATGGTAATTGAGAGTTTTGCTAGGTATAGTAGCCTAGGCTGGCATTTGTGTTCTCTTAGAATCTGTATGACCTCTGCCCAGGATATTCTACCTTTCATAGTCTCTGGTGAGAAGTATAGTGTAATTCTGGTAGGCCTGCCTTTACTTGACCTTTTACTTGACCTTTTTCCCTTATTGCTTTTAATATTCTTTCCTTGTGTAGTGCATTTGGTGTTCTGATTATTATGTGACAGAAGGAATTTCTTTTCTGCTCCAGTCTATTTGGAGTTCTGTAGGTTTTGTGTGTGTTCATGGGCATCTCTTTCTTTAGGTTAGGGAAGTTTTCTTCTATAATTTTGTTGAAGATGTTTACTGGCCCTTTAAGTTGGGTTTCGTCACTCTCTTCTATACCTATTATCCTAAGGTTTGGTCTTCTCATTGTGTCCTGGATTTCCTGGATGTTTCGGGTTAGAAGTATTTTGCTTTTTGTGTTTTCTCTGACTGTTGTGCCAATGTTTTCTATGGTATCTTCTGCATCTGAGATTCTCTCTTCTATCTCTTGTATTCTGTTGGTGATGCTTCCATCTATGACTTCTGATCTCTTTCCTGGGTTTTCTATCTCCAGGGTTGTTCACTTTGTGATTTCTTTATTGTTTCTAGTTCCATTTTTAGATCCTGGAGGGTTTTGTTCATTTCCTTTGCCTGTTTGATTGCGTTTTCCTGTAATTCTTTAAGGGATTTTTGTTTCCTCTTTAAGGGCTTCTAGATTGTTACTTGTGTTCTCCTGTATTTCTTCAAGGGAGTTATTTGTGTTCTTTTTAAAGTCCTCTATCTCATCATGAGAAGTGATTTTAGATCTGAGTCTTGCTTTTCCCATGTATGGTGTATCCAGAACTTGCTATGGTGGAAGAATTGAGTTCTGATGATGCCAAGTAACCTTGACTTCTGTTGCTTATGTTCTTACCCTTGCCTCCCACCATCTGGTTATCTCTAGTGCTACCTGTGCTCACTGAATCTGATGGGAACCTGTCCTTCCTGTGATCCTGGTTGTGTCAGAACTCCTCAGGGTCAAACTGCTGTGATCCTGTGATTCTGGGATCCTGGGTGTGTCCAAGCTCCTGGGAGTGAAGCTGCCTCTGGGACCCTGATATCCTGGTGTGGCCAAGCTCCTGGGATCCTGGGATCCTGGGATCCGGGTATCCTTCCTGGGAGAGTTAGAGCACCTGGGAGTGGCGGTTCTCTGAGTGTTGTGGGACTGGTTGAAGGGTTCTTGCCCAAGGTCTGTTCAGGGCCCTGGCCCAGATATACCGGAAGGAACCCATGCCACTGGTCTGTTGGAGTTCCTGTTGTCCTAGGTCCTGCTGTTCCCAGCTACTCCTGGTGTTGAGACAGATGTTGTTGTGTCCTCACCTCTGATCCTATGATCCTGGGTGACTTAGAGTGACTGGGAGTGGAGCTTTCTCTGGGTGTTGTGGGACTGGCTGTGGAGTTTGCTCCCAAGGTCTGCTCAAAATTGGGTGTAACAGAACAAGCCTGTAACTCTTTATTTCAATAGTTCAAGATCAGTCTGGGACCATGACACCTTTTCGTCACTCAGTTCCTGATTGGCATCAGAGCTTGCTGGAGTTGGCAGGAACAAGGAGAGAGCGTGACTACAGGAGGGGAGGTAGCGACCCTTGGTGTATGAGTCTGGGAGAAAGTATGGACTTGGAGAGTGGGCTAAAGAGCAGAGCCCTGAAGTCTGTGGGCAGGTGGGCAGGTGGGCACACACAATGGGGCACTGGGATGTGATGGAGCATTTCTTAAACAAGATACATATACGAAAATACTAAGAATAAAGGGAAAGATTGATAAAGTGAATTCTAGTTGAAACACTATCACTAGCACAGCAGTAGATCAGGACCATCAGAGAATGTAAAGATCCCTTGCAAATCAGTGTTTGAGACTTGGTCTCCCTAGGTAGTCTGGAATGGCCTAGAACTCACTGTGTAGACCAGGCTAGCCTCAAACTCACAGAGATACTTTTGCTTCTGCCTCCCAAGAGTTGTGACATTAAGGGTGACTGCCACAACAACCAGGTTTTTTTGTTTTGTTTTGTTTTGTTTTGTTTTTTGAGGTTTTTATTTTTTTTATTTTTTTTAGACAGGATATTACTATGTAACTCTGATTGGCCGGGAACTCATTACATAGACTAGACTGACTTCAAACTCACAGAAATCTGCCTGTCTCTGCCTTATAAGTACTGGAATTAAGCGCTAAGGGGCTGGCCAATTTTTTAAATATAGGAAAGAACAGAAAAAAGTATGTAGATAGAAAGACCCAAAGGATCATAAGATATATGTCAAGTTGCACAACCTCTCAGGAATATTCCAAAAGCCGTAAGGAAATGCCAAGATCACATTGACAGCTGAGAAGTCTGACAGACGGACAGGCACAGGTGCTCTCATGTGCTGCTCGCAGAGTATAAACAGGTAAAAAACACATCTGATACCAGCTGAAGAACAGTCATGGCTCAAGTCAGGAAAACAACTCTCAGTTGTAGAACGGATAGGCTGTGGGCATACTCACACAGAGGTCTCATGGAGCAGTGAAACTGTTCTACTGTTGCCTCGGGCTTCAGATGGCATCTGTTTATATACTTTGTCCTCAGGGATAATGCAGTGTTTAGGGGGGGGCAGTTGTAGGATGCTGGGGCCATACAACCCAGCCGGATGATACAGTTTATTCCTAATCGGTCTTGAGGCATACAACATCCTGCTTGAGCTCTGTTTCTTCTTTGCTGCTGAGGTATGACTGGCCCCTTACACCACAGAGGCCATGCTACAGCCCCTGGGCCTCCCCTACCACGACCAGACCTTACCTTCTGTGACAGATGCTAACCTTGGTTGTCAACTTGATTACATCTGGGATCAACTAACAACTAAACCCCAAGCTGATGGGCACATCCGTGATGAGATTTTCCTCATATGACTGAGATAGGAAGTCCCACCCTAAATCTGGGACACACCTCTAGTGGCACTTGACAGAAAAGGACATTGGAGAAGGAAACTCTGTTCTTTGTCTGCTTGCCCTCACTTCAGTGTAATAGGCCATGAGACCTGTGCACAGCTGATACCAGGTTAAAGGCACCATTTTGACCTTAAAACCCAGCACATAGGCCACAACACCTGCCGAAACCAGAACAAAGGACTAACCTCTTGAAGACCTAGACCATACTTTCAGGATCCAGAAAGGTCTCTAAATGGACTATGCTTTATGGTTCTTGTAGTTTCCTCTTTGCTAACTGTTCTTGCTAACCAAAGTGTATTAGCCAGGATGTGGGTTTTGTTCACAAAAGAAAAAAAAAAAACAAACCAGTAAACCTCAGGGCTGCATGATTTTGGCAAGTTCCCTGTGTAGTACCAGTTGGCAACACCGACTTTGTTTTCAGCTTTATGAGTGTTAGTGTGCTCTCTGGTGGAATTACCTAACGGCACTAGCTAACAAGGTCATCCACCCTGCTGCTTTGGCTAGTACTAAACCCACCTTTTCTGGGATTCAAGCACAGACTAGAGACCAGCAGCTCTCCAAGGAACCTCCAGGACACTAGTACCAGACTGAGACTGACTCCTGATATCACTTTCATGACTGAAATTTACATGTTCTCTGCCTTGCTGTCCCAAGTCAGCCGTTGCTGGGGCTTCCTGGACAACATGCTAGAAGCTAGTCTAATAGTTTCCCTTTAATACATATTCATTCCATCAGTTCCATATCCTTAAAGAGCCCTGACTGACAGGTATACCTTCTAAACTATGAGCCAAATACGCCTCCCTCTTTTAGGTTGAACCTGGCAGGTATCTGGACATAGCTTGCTACCACACGCTACATGCGGCAACATGGATAAATCTCACAAGCAATGTCAAAGGAAAGGGTTAAGACACAGAAGAGCACACACAACATGCTTCCATTCACATGAAGTTTAAGCACGGGCAAAACTGAACAGCATGATTTAGGAACACACTCATGGATGGCAAATCTACAAATACTTGGAAATGACTAATGGGAGTTCAAAATAAGATTATCTTAGGAGAGAGAGTGGAGTTATAGAGAGAGAAAGATACAAAGTTGGGACTCTTTGAGGATGCTGGTAGCTTTTTATTTTTGACTAGGTACTAATTTATGGATATTTGCTCGGTAGTTTATTAATTGATACATATGCTCAATATACCTTTATCTGTGTAGTTTTCCATTGTCTATGATGATAGTTAATACTATATATGTGGTAGAAGAATTCCAAAACAGGAGGTTAGAGGGCAGGGGAGAAGCATTTTGGTTTGAAGATGGCCTGACTTTCTCAAGATTTTATGTGTGAAGCTTTTACGTGTGTGGACATAATCCTATTGTGAGATACTAAGAAGATAGAAACTTAACCAGACTGTGGCATCTAAAAGTGGAGCGTTTGGGAAGTGATTAAAATTCGACAAGGTCATTAATGTGGGACCTCATGATAGAAGAGAAAAGACGCTCCCCACGTCTTTGCCATATCATTCCTTGAATGCCTTGAGTCTCTGCCTTGAGACTTCCACCAGATGAGTCTCTTAGGTTTGCACTTCCAGAATCATAAGCCAAAATAATTATCTTTTAATATTTCTTTTCAAAATAATTCTTCATAACTTATTCAGCCTATGGTATTTGGTATCAGGACCAGAAAACGATCTAGTAGAGTCCAAGGGACCAGCTTACCTGGGCTCTCGTCACCCGTCGGTAAGACAATCCTGCTGGGTAGTAGAACTTGATTACGGTTCCATAGCTGTCCTCACCCTCATTCCACACCGTTACTGTCACAGTGAGCTCTGGGGAGCTTCCCACCACCAAGACCTGCAGGCTGGGGAGAGAAGGTCAAGCCAGAAAGGGTGACTCCACTGGAGACAAGTGGAAAATTGGATCAGGGCGGAGGCAAGATGGTGGGAACCCTTGAGCTGATAGTTTTCCAAGAGAATTCACCGTCACAAGTGCTTCATCACATGGAAGGAGACCGCACTCACCCTGAGAAGTTAAAGCTGACGCCCAGGTCCCCCTCACACTGGAGTTCCTGCTTACAGTTCTTCTCAAACGGGAGCTGAAACAAAATGGTTTGCTCATTTTTCATCCAAGTCTAGAGGAGTCTCTGACCTTGCTGGACTAGTAGCACACCTCGCCTCCATGGTTCTCACAGACACTAGCAAGGAATGGACATAGGGCTGAAGGCTGGAATGATCTTGCCTTCACCACAAGAAGCTTCAGTTGGATCAATATGCACCCAGCAGCTATCACAGACATTAAATGCCAGTAACAGATGCAAGTTTTCCACAGGGTGGAAGTCTGGGGAACTGAAAACTACATGTGACTTAAATATGGCTACAGTGCCCACAAAATGTGGATCCACGACAGTCACCAGGGCAGACGCAGGTCATTTCCGCACCTAGTGATGCCGCTTTGAAATGGGATAGTCATAGTGGAGTTGGGGGCTGGGGAAAACCTGCAAGGCGGGAGACACCAGGTGCGATCAGGAGCTGAGGTTGGCACTTAACTTCAGACAGGGAGAAGGAAATGGTTTTCAAAGGAGAATTACAGCAGACAAAGGCTCTGGGGTAAGCATGAGAGCAAAGAGGCCGCGTGTTGAGTGTGTTTATGTCCTGGCACAGTGGGACTAGCTGGGCAGGCATCAGGGTACTCTGGGCCTGAGAAGCTGAGGAGGCATTTTGGATTCATTGCCAGTGGTGGACGGTGAGAATCTCTTGTGGGATGTTAAGCATGTGGAGACACGATGTAGCCATCCTGTCCCTGGGACTCCATTGGTAGCTACTCACAGAAGCTGTTGTGTGGTCTTGTGAGCCCACAGCCAGCACAGGACGAAGGTTCTTGGATGAAGCAGCATCTCCTGCCAGGGAAAAGTTGAGGCGCAGGATGATAGGGCTCACAGCATCCTCCACACAGTCCTGAGGAAGAAGGAACTCTGAAGAACCACCATGGGTCTCCCCCTTCATCACGGGCTCCTCCTCCTCTGCCTCCATGCAGCACCACATGCAGGCTGTGGAGCCAGGCTGTCCTCCCAGCAGTGTTCTCTCTGACTTCACTGTCCTTGCTCCTCCCATGTCACACACGAGGGAGCCGGGAGCTGGGCCCAACAAGCTAGCCTTGGTTCCTCCCCGACCAATCCCTGACCCCCGGCTTTCCCCAAACCCAAGTCCTCACCGGCAAAAGCAGCTTCACCGTCTCACAGTGATCACCAAGCCCCAGAGTCTTCCTTCGAATCAAAGTGCAGTTCTTCGTCTCAGCAAAAATGGCACGAGAAATCAGACGGCCTGGATCCAACGCCAGATCGTACCTGACAGAGCTTCGGACATCACCTGAGGTAAAGGGAAAATGTAAAACCAACTAAAACTTCCTGTTTACGTTTATTTGTTTATACTTGCTGAGCACTTTCCATGACTGCATCAAGTTTTGGGAATATACATGGGGACAATAACAGATGTTAGATAGATAGATAGATAGATAGATAGATAGATAGATAGATAGATAGATGACAGATAGACAGATGGACTGTCTATTTCACTCATGAATCTCAGTCTAATAAAGGAGCTAAACATGTCCGTGGATGAAGTGTGGGAGGAAGAACGCCCCCAGGGTTTGGTAGACCTGAGACTCTTGGGAGGGCTATGCTAGTACATTCACAAAGGCACATGGAGGAAGAGGGGTAGACTGAGGTGAAAGATTCAAGGATGGACCAAAGCCAGCATGGAACTACAGGAAAGGATTTGGGTTTCTATAACTTAAGACAAAGCAGTTTAGGGTGGTTAGGGTTGGGGCGAGAAGCCTAGTCTCACATTTTGGGATCAAGTCTAGTTTCTCATCAGACAGAGGGTGAGAAGGTATAAGAATAGGTGTGAGGACCACTGAAAGAGTCTCTGCTTCGGTGGACCTAATCAGAGAGGTGGTAGCTTAAGTTGGGGCAGAGGCTGAGGCAGGGAGGAGGGGAAACAGGCTGCAGGTCTTCCTGGACGGGAGCCCAGAGGCCTGGATGCATGATATCTCAGGCCCGATTCGGGCAGCTGAGGAAGGGTTGAGAGATCTGTGTTCCTGGGCTTGCTCTGCCTTGAGCATAGCTTTAGAGGCTTCTAATAGGGTGATGTTGGACCCACATTTAGGAAGACACTCACCTAACAGGTCAGGTGAACCTTTGTGGACAGTGAGACAGACAATGGCCTCTCCAGCTTCGAGGACAGTGGGAGTCCTTTCCCAGCACTGGTACACAGCCTTTGCCACCTCCGTGGGGGCAAATCTAATGGAGATCGCCACTTTCAGCAAAGGCAGACTCCTGGGGATATAAATGGTGGTGAAGGCATGACGCTGAGAAAGGACCAGACAGGTGGACACAGTGGGCAAGGGTGGCAGGTAGGTGACCTCACCTAAGCAGTAGCACGTGCCCCTGGGCTCCCACAGCCAGGTCCACCAGGCCATCCCGTGTAAGGTCCTGACCCCCACTTAATGACTGCCCAAAGTATTGGAGCCTCAGGGAGAGCTGGGAGCCAGTGACCCGCTGATCAAGAAGGGAAAGGAAAATAAAAACCAATAAATGATGGTATCCAGGGATTGGGAAAAATAAAAGAAGGGTCTGGAGTTAAAGCAAGCAGGGTGGGTCTTAGGGGACGTTTAGAAAAAGAGAAGGGGACCCTGTTACAAGTCCTGCTTGTCCTGAGGGTTAAAGCAGAAATGATATAGAACTACAGCCGTAGGACTAAAATAGACCTGTTTGTTCATCACTTGTACAGTCACCCAAGAAAATATTTGGTACATGGAGTGCTTAACACACTCACGGTATTATCTTTACAGGAAGGATCTAGCCTTACCAGTTTTATTTCTCGGGAAAACAAAACAAAACAAAACAAATAAACAAGGCAAAAACTATAAAGCTTGCAGAATGTATGTCCATCGTTTAGACAAAGAACACAAGGCCAACGAAGGTGGCTGTTGCTAGGGTCTGACTCAAGACTTTAATGTCCAAGCTTTGTCTGATACTCAGAAAGCTGTCCATAACAGAGTGGAGGGTGTGTCGATGCAAGGATGCTTTGCACTTAGTTCAAGGAAACAGACTACTAAGAAACAGAAAAGCAACAGTGCTCTCGCCAGAACCCAGAGGCTGAATTTAGCCAACCCAAGACACGGAGAGGGAGAAGGAGTGAGAGCAGACTGACGACAAGGCCTCACCTGGCTGGGTGAGGGAGCGACGTCCCGTCTCGAGGCCCCATGGAAGATGTAGACAGCGCCTCTGTTCTCCTCCTCTCCAGGTGCACCAACAGCCACGTCCGCCACGCTGTCCCCATTCACGTCCCCTAGCACCGCCAGAGCCGCCCCAAAGCGGCCCCAAGGGTGGCCCTGCTCCCCATGGAGGGTGGCCACACACTGCCACCTGCTCCTCTGCAGAGCAAAGGCAGTGAGTGTCACACCCAACCTGGCCAGACCTCTGCCCATGCCTGGATGCCACCAGCCAGGACCCTTAACCACTTACCACACCAGGCATGGGGCACACCGACACCTGCCCCCCTCGGGTCTGCTCATAGTAATGGGGGACTCCGATCAGGACCAAGTCAGTGCTGCCATCTCTATCCATGTCCACAGAACAGAGAGATGCCCCAAAGTAGGAGCCGATCTGGGGGCCGAACCCGAAGTCATCTAAAGATGCCCGCTCCAGTCCAGGTCCTGCTTCTCTCCCAGCACCACAACCTCCTCCACAGGCCCCTAAGCCCCGTCACCTCCTCCTCCACCCTGGCCACACTGCCCAGTCGCACACTCCACTCTGGCTTCTTCCACACCAACCTGTGTCCCTCTGACTTCAGACTTGGGCCTCCAGTGCCCGGATTCCTGGGCAAAGATGACAACCTTCCCCGTGTGCTGGTGGCGAGGGGCCCCCAGGATCAGGCTGTGGGCCCCCTTCCAAAAGGCCAGTGCGGTGGAGTAACCTGAGGGGCCCAGACTCAGCACCAAGGCTTCTCCTGTCTTCAGGCAGCTCCTCCCCCACCCCACAGCCGCCTCTTACCCAGGTAAGCGTCCCTCATGTCCACACTCTCCTGAGACATGTTGATGAAGGTGGGTCTCATATTTGGGGGGTATAAGAAGGCACCTCCAGACCAGCTGAAGCTTCCCACAGCCCCCAGAACTGGTCCATCCTAGAAGGAAAGGATCCCAGGGCTGAGTAGGCTGGGCCAGGCTGGTGCAGGGTGCTCTCCTAATCCAGAGAAGCCCGCCCCAAACCTCTCCTCATTTCCTCCCTCAGTTCTCACAGGTGGTGTCTCCTTTAACTCCTGTCTCTCCACACATTGCCCTCGTCCTCGTCAGCCCTGTTTCCTTCCTGCCCCTCCTGCCTCTTGGGTTCCTGGCACCTGTTCTTCCTTCTCCTGTCCCAGCATAAGGCCTGCTCAAACTTAATACCATTAAGTCCCCCATTCTGCTGGGAAGCCACCACCAGTCCCCTTGGAATGTCACCTGAGTCCTTTCACAGTTGGACCCTGGCTGTTTCTCTGTTCCCAAACATAGGGGCCCTTCACCCTCACCCCCGACCTCTCTCAGCTCTTCAGTGACAAAGCCAACCCATCAGTGCCCTCGGGGACCAATGTCCATGCGTTCCAGCATTCCTTACTTATGCCTTTAGACGTTTGATTATAGAGAACTTAGAAACATAAAAACAGCCCTCAAAAAAGTGTTTAATGACCTTCCAAGCACCTCTGACAAAGTTCCCATGTCCAGTTCAAAATCAACCTGGTTTCATTTCTGCCATACCCTGCTCAGCCCAAAAGTATTAGAAGAAAGTCTCTTTCGCTGCTCTGAACACACTTCCTCTTTCACACTTCCTCTCTGCACTGTCAGCTCTCTGGTCCGTGAGGTCCAGGCCCTCCTACCACCCCCTTGCTGCCCCTCGCTTGCCCCACTCCTGCTGCATCCAAACGTCTTGTTTCTCTGTGTGTAGCACAACAGCTTGGCTTCTGCCCCACCCCCTTTCAGTTGCTCTTCCCTCTAACTGCAGAAACTGTTTCCAAGAGTTTCCCGGGGCTAGCCCTTTCTCATCTCAGTGCCAGCTGACCACCTTTATTTTTCTATCCCAATACCCAGTGCAGTCTGGGAATTCTTCCTGTGTGGTCTCTACCCACTAGAACGTGTGTTCTGTGAAAGGGTGTTGGCTGTCTCCTGCTCTTCTTTATCCCCAGACTGTGGATTGCAAGGATCAATCAGAGCTTAAGGACAAAGCTGCCTTGACCCCATCCCGCCCGCAGAGGGCCGGGAATCGACGCCCATTCATCAGGCACATGTTCCACCCACCGTGGTGAGAGCTGAGCTGAAACCTTCTTGTGACATCTCGTGCTGAAAGGAACTGCTTGACCTTGATTGGGTTCCTGTGGGTAAACATGTCACTTAGAGTCTCCAAAGCCAGGAGAGCATTGAGGAGTCAGAACAGAAGGGAATGGGTTTGAGGCCCGAGCTCTACAGAGAAAATTTTGGGTGACTTTTGATAAAGAAGGTCATCAGGACTACAAGGTGGCAATCCCCTTGGCTCCAAACGAGCTCGGAGCTTGTTCCCACTTACCCTCAATGGCAAAGATTTTCTCCTGAAGTTGCCCCTGGATGTTGTGAAGTGCTACAAAGTTGCCCACCTTGAACACGTGGTCCTGTGGGGGCGCTGAGCCGATCGTGTTCAGCTCCTGCAGGGCAGTGGGTTCCCGGAAGGCGTCTCCCACCTGCAACAGAGTGGCCTCTAAACAGTAGAAGCCCCTGGACCTTCACTGGGTAAGGAGAAGGCAGGCTCTGTGAACCGAAGGCAGAGGGAGAGACTGTACCCCAATAGCGTATCGAATGACGCCAGCTTTCTCTGCCTCGGGGATGACGTCTCTGTACTCCAGGGGGTCTCTGTATTTCTGCCCATCCGTGATGACAATTAGGATCTTCTTGGCACTTTTGCGGGCCCCATTCTTGCTAAGAAATAGCTCTGTCCTGTGAGAGAATAAAGAGAAATGATTATCGAGACACAACTGATTCTGGAAAGACAATTTGTGAAGGCTTTAGTTCTTCTGAATATGTTTGGAAGCCCAGGACATGCCAAGCATGCTGTAAAAATTATTCAGAGTTGTCAATGGTGGCCCAGGTGTGCGATCCAAGCCTTTGGAGGCTGGGGCAGGAGGAGAATGAGTTCCAGGCCAGGCTAGGCTACATAGCGAGATATGGGACACACACACACACACACACACACACACACACACACACACACACAGACTCTAATACCTATCCCCTTAACTCTTACCAACTCCATTTTCATCACCCCAGAGAAGGGGGAAGAGGGGAGGAAGGAAGGAGAAGAGAAAGGATTCCCTTTTGGAATGCTATTCTGTTAAGAAGTGGTTTGGAGAGCACCTCGGAGGCAGCAGCAGGCAGGAAGGACTCACACCACTTTCCGGATGCCCGTGGCTGTGAACGTCAGGCCTTGCAGCTGGACGATGGCATCCACCAGGCTCTGGGGGCTCGGGCTGCTCTTGAATTCCGTGAAGGTAAAATGGGTCTTTAGGATGTTTGAGTATTGCATCAGGGAGAACTGCAAAAGCCAGCAAAAGTCCCAGTCTCAGGACTCCCCCACGGTTCCTTCCCTCCTTCATCCCTCCACACGCCCTCCCCTCCCCTCCCCTTCGTTCTCACCCCTTCTCTGAGGGGTGTGTGTGTGTGTGTGTGTGTGTGTGTGTGTGTATGGTATGTGTGTGTGGTATGTATGGTGTGTGTGTGGTGTGTGTGATATGTGTATGTGGTATGTGTGATGTGTGTATGATGTGTGTGGCATGTGTGGTATATGTGATGTGTGTAGTGTGTATGATGTGTGTATGTGGTGTGTAAGTGTGTGTATGGTGTGCGTGGTATGTGTGGTGTGTATGGTGTGTGTGTGTGTGTGTGTGTCTGTGTGTGTGTGGTATGTGTGTGTGTGGTGTGTGATGTATATATGTGGCATGTATGATGTGTGTATGTGGTGTGTAAGTGTGTGTATGGTGTATGTGGTATTTGTGGTATATGTGGTGTATGTGGTGTGTAGTGTGTGTGATGTGTTTATGTGGTGTGTATGTGTGTGTATGGTGTGTGTGGTATGTGTGGTATGTGTGGTGTGTATGGTGTGTGTGTGTGTGTGTGTGTGTATGTGTGCTATGTGTGTGTGTGGTGTATGTGATATATATGTGGTATGTGTGATGTGTGTATGTGGTGTGTATGTGTACAGTGTGTGTGGTATGTGTGGTGTGTGGTATGTGGTGTGTGGTGTGTGTGATGTGTGTATGTGTATAGTGTGTGTGGTATGTGTGGTATGTGTGTTGTGTGTGTGTGGGTTATGTGGGGTGTATGTGAAGAATATGTATGGGAGGGTGTGGTGTGTGTGAGATGTATATGTGTGTGGTGTGTGTGGTGTGTGTATGTGTGCACGGGCATGTGTGGTGTGCTATGACATGTACGTGGAGGTCAGAGAAAAGCGTTCCGGTGTTGATTCTGTCTTTCCACTACAGGTTCCAGGGCCGGAACTCAGGGTCTCAGGCTTGTGCAGTGAGTGGGAAACATCCCACCAGTGGCCCTCTGTTAGTTTCAGTTAGTCTTTTCTCTTAGAATAATTTTGGATTTAAAATTCCTTCCCTGTGTACTTTAAGATAAGGACATCATTGATTATATGGAAAACACAGTAAGGGAAACCTCACTCATTCGCTTGAATTGTCTACAGTGAGGTTTCAGAGTTAAATTGTTGAATCGTTTTAAAAATCCTTTTCTGCTGTTGTGTGTTTGTTAGCTTGGTTGCTCTTGGTTGTGTGTGTGAGTGGGGAAGGTGGTGTGGAAAAGGTCATGCTATATTGTTCAATTGAGCCTGAGCTCACATGACCCTGCTGCCTCAGTGTCCCAAGTGCTGGGATCACAGGCATGCATGACTATGCTCAGCTCTTCCAATATTTTTAAAAAGTGTGGAGCATGTGGACGTGCATTAAATGCCACAGGAGAACCTCTTGGATTAGAGCTTAAATGAGCCCTGAGCTGGCACGTTGCCCGTGGCTTAGCCCTGCCACGGTCTCTTCCACTGGACTTCCTCCCCCACCAGCTGGGCTGGGCCTCCTCCCAGCATCTGTGTCACCGGCTCACAGGCCACAGCGTCCAGTATTTACCAAGGTGCCGGTGCCTGAAAACTGGTCTATCAAAGCTTTGACAAAGTTCTTCATTTGGTTAAAGTCACTTGGATCAATACTGCCAGAACCATCAATCAGGAAAGCAATGTCCATCTCTTGTCCTGGACACTCTGGGGTGAAGGAGAGAGGAGTCAGATGCACGTGAGGATCTCAACCATCTCCTGGGTCCCTGATACCTTCTTACTCAACAGAGGAAGGAGCCCCCAGTCTGCAATCATTCACGCAAATCTTCATTAAATACACACTCTGGCACCAAAGTGCCTGTCCCTGCCACTTCTAAGCTGATGAGTTTAGGCAAGCTGCTTAGTTTCTCTGGACTCCAGCTTCCCTCTCTCTAAGATGAGGATTATAGTAGTGCCTACCACACCGGATTATTGCAACAGCAAACATCTACATTAGTACAGGGGATGACGGACTTCTGTAAGGACTGTTGCCCCTACAATCGCATAAGCCAGGAATTCTTGAGGCTTGCAGAAAGCACCAGCAGAGAATAATGGGTAAGCCACCAGGTTCAGCCCCTTCCAAAACTACTGCATTCATTTCCAGCTACACAGAGCTGACCAGCAATAGCTCTCAGGGTCCCAAGAATCCCTCTGGACAGGTGTGTTACTAGGATTACACCCTACATATGGGGTCAACCATTGTCCAAACTCCCAGGTCCTGGGAGCATCTGTAAGAAGCACATCACCATTCTTGCAGTTGTGTGACAGACCTTTCCAGATGCAATCCAGAGTCACCCCAGAGAGGGAACCACAGCAGACCAAAGTAACAATTGCCACACAGTCCAGTTTAGAGCTTCTAACAGGAGCATGGCGAGTGGTCCCTGACAGGGGTGACTCAAAAGCCACTGTATCACCAAAAGGCCCACCCAAGCACAGGAACTCTGCAGGCTTAGCATTCTCTGCACACCTTGCAGGCAGCTCAGGAGCCTCTCACCCCTTGCTGCAGAGACTGCTTCCCTGAGAAGGGAAGTGCTAACCGGTTCTTGCCTTCTACCCAGGCAACTGTCGTCTTGCTTACCAGCATTACTCTCAAGAACATTCTCAAACCTCAGAATCTGTTTCTGGGAAGATCTGGCTGCACAGCCCTAACTTTCAAAAAGATACTACCTCTGATCTCACGGAGGTCACACTGTAAGGAGAAAGCAGTACCTCATGCACGTACATAGGCAGGGCCTTTCACTCGCGCTGAGGTCATGGGCTATGCGCACGACTCTGCTGTCGCCCCCACTAACACCAACATCCTGTGCTATGCACGGGGTGGTGAGCAAGCTCACCAACACAACCCTGAGGTGTCACACCCAGGCCTCAAAGTTACAGCTTACCTCCCACCTGCCCTCACAGGGAAAAGGCTTTTTCCTCTCTCTGCTCCCCGATCCCCCATCCCTTCTCCTCTCACCAGAGCCTGGGGGATGTTGGGGGAAGTGGAGGATCACCACTTCCCTTTCTACTTCTGCCATGACCACAGTCTCTGGGTTCCCATCTTCTGTGGGCCGAGGGAGTTCTGGTGCGTGTGATGACGGGATCAACAGCTAACCTTACAGAGTGCCGCCGGACCCTGGTCTCATCACCTCATATACATATTAGTAATCTTATTGGTCAGTAACTTAATGCAGTAGACACTACCACATCTCCCCACCCCCACCCCACCCCAGCACACACACACACACACACACCTGAGCAGCCGCTGTCCTGTATTGCTGCTCATTCTTTCAGCCTATAATAAAATAACCGTCCTTGTTTTCTCTCAGGCTAATGGCAAGCTCTGTCAAATGTCTCCTCTGTTTTTTTTTACCCTCCCCTTCCTTCCTTCCTTCCTTCCTTCCTTCCTTCCTTCCTTCCTTCCTTCCTTCTTTCCTTCCTTCCTTCCTTTCTTTCTTTCCTTTACATCCTGATCAAAGCCCTTGCCTGCCTCCTCTCCTCCCCGTCCCACCGTCACAAATCTCTCCCCCCATTACCCCTTCCCCATCACCTCAGAGAAGGGGAAGACCCCTTGGGTACC
The DNA here is from genome assembly GCA_964023405.1 of Apodemus agrarius. Lineage (NCBI taxonomy): Eukaryota > Metazoa > Chordata > Mammalia > Rodentia > Muridae > Apodemus > Apodemus agrarius. The sequence continues at coordinate 121,787,803 of OZ030005.1, read as the reverse complement.
ACCCAGCTCTGGGATATCAAGTTGCAGCACAACTAAATGCGTCCTCTCCAGCAGCAAGTGCCTGACTAGAGCCGACCATCTCACAAAGCGATAAGCCAGCCAGGTGAAGGACGGCTGAGCTCTGTGGCCTCTTTCTATCAGTGGGCCCCTCTGAGTGGTTTTCTCACCAGTTAAACCTACCCACCAGCCACCGGCCTTATAGAGAGGCAACTAGAAGATGACCCCACCCCCACTGCCAGCACCCACCGCTTCCGGGTCACAGATGGTAGACAGTTCTTTCTAATTCTACCAAACCCGCCCCTCTTGCACCTACTTTATGCTCCTATGTTCTTGGCAGCCAACCTTGTGACATCTCGGGACGTCTCTGAATAGACAATGACCCCTGTGGGTTGTTGTCATTGCTGCTGCTCTAACGTGGACTAAATGGTCACTGTTGGTGGCATCGTGGCCTCTGCAGTCTAAAGCACTTCTCTAGGTGAGCATCCTGTGTGGCCCCTGGACCCGTCCATAGGTTAGAGATCAGGCTCTTTATCTGTACCTGACCTTCAATGCAAATGCAGAATATTTGGCAGAATATTACTAATAAGGGTTATCACATGCTCTGTGCCAGGCAGGGATCTAATCATCTTGCGTACCTTAAATCCTTTCATCTTTTTTTTTTTTTCCCGAGACAGGGTTTCTCTGTGTAGCCCTGGCTATCCTGGAACTCACTCTGTAGACCAGGCTGGCCTCGAACTCAGAAATCCACCTGCCTCTGCCTCTGCCTCCCAAGTGCTGGGATTAAATGAGTGTGCCACCACCGCCCTGCCAAATCCTTTCATCTTTATAACTACATGAACACTAACCCCATTTTATCTATGAGTATGCTAAAGTCCAGAGAAAGGTGCTATCACTTTGGATATATGAAAAAAACTTGAACCTAGATACACCACAGTTATGAAGACTGACTCTCAATGAGACAACACCAAGACCCCATTTTCCCATGGACACACCCAACACGCCCACACTGTCCATTATACTTCTTGCAACTCCTCACCCCCACCCTACTGAGAGAAAGTTGGGAGAGTCCTGGGGACTTAGTCAGGAGCCACCCACACTGTCTTCCTCGTGGACTTCTCTTCCTTAAGGTATGTTTTTGCGGAAAGAGGAGTGTCTAGATGCCTGTAGCAACTGTGAGACCTTCACACCCTGCTCAGCCAGCAAATAAGCTCTCCTCCGATTCCGTCACAACCAACTGGACGTTCCTGTCCTCTTCGCTTGCATATGCTCCCACCCACCTCTTGAGCTTGCCAAGGCTCCTCCTAAGTCTCACACAGCCCTCCAGAAGGGGGCAGGAGCAGTCCTAATTCTCTAACCACAGGATGCCAGCTCTGCTCCCCAGAGGCCTCATCTCCAACAAACCCACCTGGCATGGTAGCAGGGACTGCCCGGATGAGCTGCAAGCTGGAGCCTAGAAGGAGGCAGGAGCCTTTTGCATACATGTTCTTTGCACAAGCTCTCTGTGCAGTTGGACCACAAGCCTGGAAACAGAGGCCGCCTCTGTGAGCATCGCTTCCAGGGCATAATCATCCTCCCCAACACCCGTCCGTAACCCCAGCCTCTTCTCACGACTTTTCTGGGACACAGAGAACTCACCAGCAGCTGGGAGTTATTAGTGGCAGCCACCAGAGACAGGCCCAGGGACATGTTCACTGCCTCTAGGGGAACTGAGAAGGCAGATACACACAGTCACACTCAACTGTGTAGCTTCATTAAGGGGGACAGTCTTAGCTGGAATCTGCTAAGAGGAACACATCAGGAGAGATGGGGCCCTGGCCCCTGGGACAATCACTCACTGTGCAGTAAGATGGGCCGGCACATGCCAGTAGCAGGTGCACAGTCATACAACTGTCCTGTTTGGTTAACTGCCACCGCCTCCAGAGGGGCTCCCACCACGAGTCTAGGGGAACAGTCACAACACACAGTCATAGTAGGAACAGAGACACATTGAGTACATGGAACTGTCTTGCCGTGAGGAAGTAAGACTTTGTGGGGAAGGTCTGCACTTCTCAAGAGGCCATTTAGAAACCAGTCCTGTGTTATATCCACATGTGTGCAAGGAGTGCTTTCTGGTTTGTTTTTCATATGCATGCATGTGTATATTCTTTCACATGCATGAGTGTGTAGATATGTGTGTATCTGAGTGAATAGTTTGGGTCCTCCCCCCAAAAAAAAATTTGCACCAAAATGACATTTCTCATCACTTTATGAAGCTGCTATTCTGTGCCACCTGTGAGAGAGTCACATCAAGTTAAATGGGACAACTTCCTGAGGTCATAAGCAAGGAATTATAGTCAATTGAAAAATGTAAGTATGTGTAGACCAGGTTGTCCTCGAACTCAGATTCGCCTGCCTCTGCCTCTTCAGCATACCCTACTGGCCTGTGCAAAAACTGTGTGACTTCCTGGGGTTGGAGATATTTTTTTCTCCTAGTCTCTTGGCAGTTTTAAGCACCCCTCCCCAAATTCCTCAAGCTCTAAATACTTTTGGGGTAACTTCATCAACCTTAACCATGCCCAGCTCATGCCAGGAGAGGCCGGCACAGTGGCCACTAGGCAGATATGGAGTAGCTCTGCCGAGACACGCTGAGAACTAAGTGGCTTTTGTGGGCTAAGACCTCCAGCTCCCAGAATTCTATTCTTTCCTTCCAAAACACAAATGCAGAGGTGAAACCACTAACACTACTAGGAGCCTGAGAATAGAGCGCTAAGCTGTGGGTGTATAGAGTGTGGATGTGGTGTGATTACACCAGCCACACACACAGACGCCCCGCCCCGGTGAGAGGTCAGGTTCAAAGGCTCCTGTTCAAGGCCAGGTCTTACCTATACTTTTATGGCCTTTCCTGGGCCCATTAATAATAAATGAAGGTGTCAGGAGCCCCAGAAGAGCCATGGAAGGACTGTTCTCCCACCCAAGGTGCATTTCTCCCAGCTACCTCCAGCAGCTACTGACTCTGTACCCTGAAAGGAATAGACATAAGAGAACAGGCCGGGCTTCCTACCGAGATCCACCAAACTGTACCACCGTCTGTCCAAAGCTGGCTGCATCCTCTCTGAAAACGATGGGCTTCTCCACATCCAGGTTAGACCCATGACAGCAAGCCAGGACTGGGGAATACAGTAGGAGGGTTGGAAGTCATCAAAGTAGCCAAATCCCCAGTGGCCTCCTGGTCTCCTGATACACCACCCCACTCTAGTTTTGGATGTCACCTGCACAAGAAAACTATCCTGCCTCCTCCCATGGGCCTCCACTGTGGTTCCAGGCTAACCCTTCGTGTTGTCCTCATCCTTCTCCCTCAAAAATGTCCAAACTCAGGCCAATGACATGGCTCAACTCCCTGCCACCAAGCCTGATGATCTGAATTCAACCCCTGGGATTGTCCCCACAGGGGAAAGAGCGAAATGACTGGGTAAGTTGTCCTCTGACCCTTACCTGCATGCCACACCCACACACATACATGAGCTTCCCCAATACATACATGCACACAAAATAAATAAAGATGTAACACTTAAAAATAAACCAATAAAAGCACCCAACAAATGTGGTAGATCATGCCTCTGATGTCAGCACTTGGGAGGCAGAGGCATGAAGATATTATAAATTTCATGCTGGCCTGGTCGACATAATGAGTTTCGGGCCAGCCAGAGAGCCATGCAATACCCGGTCTCAAAGAAACAAGACAGTGAACACACTGCTGCAGATGCCAACAGTTTTGGAAAATGTCCCCTCCGAGCTATTTCAAAGGACATCAGGATCTGGAATTAGGCCGTCCACTGTTAGCTCTGGCATGCCTCCTCCCCCTTTTAGGGCTGGAGATTGAGTTGGACCTTTGGACACATGGCTTCTCGGACTTTTGGCTAAGATCAGGTGTAGAGCTTTGGATGTGCTAGGTTGTCCCCGCAGCTCCCCTCAACAGTATGGCCATGCTAGTGCGCTAGTGCATGCCGCATCTCAGCATGCTCTCCTGACCCTTAAGTCGCACTCCCCTTTCTGACGACTAAGCCCAAAGCCTCAGTGGGTCTCTACCTTTCAGAAAGCCTTTCTGCTCCCTCATATCCCCAAGCAACTGTCTTTCCTCCGCACCCCACCCCCACTCCACCCGCCCCGACTCCACTAGAATTCCCAGCTGTCTCTGGATTCTGGAGTCTACTCCACAAAGTCAGGAACAAGGACACTCCAAAATGGTTATCTGTGTGGGTGCCAGAGAGACATTTGAAAAGACATTTGAACCTGGAGTTCAGATGTTTAGAGAACTGGGACCGTGTGGCTACCTGCTCCTTCCTGCCTCCAGTGACTCCCCTTTTTAGCCAGACTGAAACCCTCAGGGGAAGATGAAGTCAGCAGGCACCAGGGAACAGAGAACCCACTGGGTCTCTTTCTAAGGGTGCATCCATGAGCAGGCCCAGTACCCAGACCTGACATCTCTAAAGAGAAGCTGTAAATCTGAGCTTCTGTGTGAGTCTGATTTTTAAATGATACACTAATGTAGTCCCAATACAGACTTTCAAATTGTGGCTATTCTGATAACCTGCCTACTGGAAGTCAAGACTTGGAGAACGCCCAGGTCCTGCGAGGTGGAACCCAACCTTGTCTCCCACCTGGTGGAGACAAGGCTTCGGCTTCCTTTCCTGTATACTCTGTGTACGAGCCTCGGCCGTTTGCTCTGCACACGCTCTGCTCACGAAGGCAAGCTACCCTTTGACTCAGGCCCCTGCCCTGTCCTTGACTCTTCCTAAGAGATGACCAACGGTGCCCAGTTAACCCGCCGGGCAGAGAGGACCCACAGACCCCCTCCGCCACTTACCCCAGCCACACAGGAGGAGCACAGCCCCACAGGCCATCACTGAGCGGTGCACTGGGAAGTAGAGAGCTGTACAGCCGGCAGGGTGCTAAACCTCCTTGGGGGTAATTAAAATAATGACTCAAGACCTCAAGGGGTGGGAGGAGGGACCTGGTAGGGGAAGGGCTTTGGTTAATAGAACAGATATGCAGGGCAGAGGCAAAAGACACCCCACAAAGAAATGTCCAGTGCTTTCCCTCTTGTTACCTACTGGAAGCTTGCTTCCTTCTCCTGGAGACTAGCCTCTTCCAGCTCTAGTTAGCCAGGCGGTAGTGGGATTTGGTACTAAAGGGGTGTAGGTATCTGCGGCCTCAGGGTTTTCTAAGGCTGCATAAGAGTAGAAAGGGAAGAAACTGGACAGCCAGCCAGCATGGAGGCTGTATAGTGCCTGAATGGGAACCAGAAGACCTTGGGGGCTACCCCAGAGAGTCAAGTGGTAAGGACTGGGGGTTGGAGGGGTCTGCCCTGGGTCAGGTGTCGGCTAAAGAATACTTCGCATACAGATTATGGTTGTGTAGTCTGGTGTTCTTATGAGACCCCTAACAGTGGGGGTTGGGGGCATCTCTAACGCTTCCACCCGTTCTTGGGACCCTTTTCCTCCTCCCGGGCTGCCTCATCCAGCCTTGATGTAAGGGTTTGTGTCGAGTCTGATTGTAACTCGTTCTGCCATGTTTGGTTGACAGCCCTGGAGTGCCCGCTCTTTCCGAAGCGGAGGGGTGGATCTGGGGGCAAAGGGATATGGTGGGAGGGCCTGGAAGAATGGAGAAAGGGGAAACTGTCGTCAGGATGTAATATCTAAGAGAAGAATAAATAACTTGAGAAAACAAAGTACACAGAGTCTTTTGCTGGGTGTGGCGGCCCAGCTTGGGATCCCACCACTTGGGAAACTGTGGCAAGAATCACTACTTAGAGCTCAGCCTGGCCACACAGCAGAGCCTAGGCTAACCTGGGCCACACATGTGAACAAGGGGAGATGATGGAAGTGTAAGCTGATGGGCGGACGGGTAGCCTACAGCCGTCCAGGGGTCAGGAGAATGGGCCCAGTGCCAGCTGCAGAGATAAAGCGCAGGAAAACCCAACCACTGGATCCGGGAGCAGTCTCCTCTGGGGACACGAGGAGGGGTGTGTTTTATCTCTATCAACATTTGTTAAATTTAGTAATTGATACTTAATGTCTCGACATTTACAAATGGGGGAGGCGCCTGGCAGGTAGAGAAACGCATGCCAGAATAGTGACATTAATTTCATTTTCTTTCGTTTTCTGCATGCTTGAGCTTCTCTGCGAGCAGGCATCAATGGTCATTTTCCAAATGGGGGAATGTCGTCGACGGAGAGGCTTGGGACCAGACGTGGATAGTGAAGAACATGTCAGGGCCTCTGCCTGTAGCACACGCTATGTTGTATGTGTCCGGTTGACAGTTATTTAAGTGTCAGATATAAGCAGAATGAAATTGTTTTCCTTTGGGTTGTATTTGGTTCTGTTTTGTGCTGCTGGAGATTGACCCCAGGCCCTCATGGGTCTGAGACAAGTACACTCTAACAAGGTGTACACCCAGCCCCTACGATCACTTCCCTTTTTAAAACTTAATTTTGTCTATCCTTCTGTGTGATGGAGGGGTGCGAGTGCTGCTGCACACCTGTGGAGGTCAGAGGGTAACTGTGGTGTCAGTTCTCTCCATCCACCCTTATGTGGGCCCTAGGAATTGAACTCAGGCCATTGGGTTTGCACGACAAGCCCCCCCTCCCCCCCCCGAGCCATTTCACTGGCCTCCTAAAATCACTTCCTAAACAAAAACACTACCTTACTTTACTTGAACTGATGTTCAACAGCCGGAATATTGACTATTTAACTGTGTGGATGGTCCCCTTGCAGGGAAAATAGAAATATTTTCTATTATCAACTCCTCACCCCTTTTTTGAGGCTAGGTCTCAACATGTAGCCCCGACTGGCCTGGAATGTGGTATGTAGACCAGGCTGGCCTCAAACTCACAGAGGTTCACCTGTCTCTGCCTTGCAAGTGATGGGACAAAAGGAGTGCACCACCACGTCTGGTCAATGTTGCCTTTAATGAGAAGATATGACGCGCTCTCAGTCTCCTCCTGTGTCACCATATCTTTGGGACACAGTCTGGAATGGTTCTCATTTCACCCATGATTGTTATTCTGAACTTCCTTCTATAAACTCTTCCTGAGGCCAACATTTTGCTGATTTCACCAACCATGCAAATGTCCAACTTTGCCTTGGTTATATTACCACTTGCCTCAGCAAATGTGTTTTGTTTCCTCGCATTTTTAGAGAACAAGAGTATCTTAGGGTTTCTATGGCTGAGATAAGACAACATCACTAAAAGCAGCTTAGGGAAGAAAGGGTTTGTTTCAGCTTACAGTTCCACATTTCATTATATCCTCGAAGGAGTCAGAGCAGGAACTGCGAGCAGGAACCCGGAAGCCGAGGCTGTGCAGGGGCGCTGCTTACTGGCCCTCTCCTTATGGTTTGCTCTGCCTGCTTTCTTATACAACTCAGGACCACCTGCCCGGGAGCAACACCACCCACAGTGAGCTGGCTCCTCCCACATCAATCAGTAATCAAAGAAATTCACCATAGACTTGCCCATAGTCCAGTCTGGTAAGGACATTTTCTTAGTTGAGGTCCCGTCTTCCAGGAGAGTCTAAGTTGTGTCAAGCCGGAAACCAAGCGTGAAATGTAACATTCACGTACTCTCAGGTACCATGTACCATGGTGAAAATATCTCCCTCTAGAACCAGGAGTCTGACTCTCACAACTGTTCCAGTGTTATCCCTCAGGGGACTTCAGGGAGCACCATGACCAGGAGATCCACAAACCCTAACAAAGCACATACTTGTAATCCCAGCCATCAGGAAGCCAACACAGGGAGATGCAAAAGCCAAGGCCGGCCCGAGTTACACAGGAGACAGTCACAGAGAAAACAAGTGCGGGTGTATCTCTTGGTACAGCACTTGCCTGGTATATGCGAGGTCCTGAGTCCAATCTCCAATGCTCGAGAATTGTTTTGTTTTGCCTTGTCTTATTTTGTCTTGTCTTGTCTCTTCTCTCTCTCTCTCTCTCTCTCTCTCTCTCTCTCTCTCTCTCTCTCTCCCTCTTTGAGACAGGGTTTCTCTGTGTAGCTCTGGCTGTCCTGGAACTCACTTCATAGACCAGGCTAGTCTCCTCCCGAGTACTGGAATAAAGACGTGTGCCACCACAGCCTGGCCGCAGAAGTAGTTTTAATAGCACACAACATATTTAATAACTGTTGGGAGGATTTTTGCAACCTTTCACCAGCGCAAGCCATGCCCGCCCCAGCGATGGGAAGTCTGGCTCATAAGTTTCCCACAGATTAAGTGCCATGCTCCATGCTTTGTGTCTTTTCTTTTCTCCACCCCTTTGCTTGCTGTCTGACTTATGGTATTCATACAGTAGTCCAACTGTGCATACAACATGTATCCATCAAGTTAGGGTAATCATCAATTGGCACAAGAAAGCTAAGCTTTCATGTCAGTGGTTCAGGTCCCCTGTCAACCACAGCTGATTCTTCAGCCCCAGCTAACCAGAACCCACAGACTTGTAATTCAAATATATCACACAAAAGAAAAAAAAATGAAAAGGGCAAATAACATGTAATTCCACTTGATTTGAATAATAGAAATTCTACTTAGGTTCAGCAGACAGACAGATGCTCTGAGACAGATTTCAGGCAATCAGTCCTTTAATGACACCAGTCACTTTCAGCAAGAACTCAGAGTCCTTATGCTTATACATGTCAGAAAGCCAAGGGCCTGTGAGCTCAGCAGATTAAGGGAGGAGTTAAACAAAACAACAAGCAGTACTTGAGAGACTTCATCTTGTTATTCCACCCTACCTTGAGGCTGATGCATGCTGGGAGTATGGCAGCTGAGAGAAGGTTCGAGACAAGGTATGGCTAATCCCTGCCCTGGAGCAGCCTCTGTGATCTAAAACTGCTAATACAATTTCTGAAAAATGAAAATTAATAGAGAGCGGTGGTTCTCAACCTGTGGGTCATGACCCTTACAGGGGTCACATATCAGATATCCTGCATATTAGATATTTACCTTACAATTCATAACAATAGCAAAATTATAATTATGAAGTAGCAATGAAATGAATTTATGATGGGGGGTCATCACAACAGGAGGAACTATACTAGAGGGTCTTAGCATTAGGAAGGTTGAGAGTCGCTGATATAGAGCAATAGAAGACTCAGTAGTTGCCTGAATATGTAGAATTAGAAGTAAGAGATTAAGAATCTGGGAACCCAGCCGGGCGTTGGTGGCGCACGCCTTTAATCCTAGCACTTGGGAGGCAGAGGCAGGCGGATTTCAGAGTTCAAGGCCAGCCTGGTCTACAGAGTGAGTTCCAGGACAGCCAGGACCACATAGAGAAACCCTGTCTCAAAAAACCAAAAAAAAAAAAAAAAAAGAATCTGGGAACCCAAAAGAAATACTAGAGTTGTATCCTTACCTTACCCCATACAGAAAAATTGCTTCAAGGAAGATCAAAGATTTAAACATAGCAAACTAAGCTTTTAAAAAGCTCAGAAGGTCCTCAGAATGTCAGATGTGACAATGATTTCATGGCTAATACAAGAAAAATAGGACAAAAAAAAGAAATAAAAGAAAAACTAGATAAATTAGAGCCAATCAAAACTAAAAGTCTACGCTTTACAAGAATCAACAGAGCGAGAGAAATGTTTGCAAAGTTTATGTGATAAAGTTTTCCTATGCAGAGCACTTAAAGACGTCCTAATAACTCAACAATCTAACAAAAATGACCTGATTCAAAAATAGACACATGGTCAGACAATGGCGACACACGCTTTTAATCCCAGCACTCAGGAGGCAGAGGCAGGTGGATCTCTGAATTCAAGGACAGCCTAGCAGACAGTGAGTTACAGGATAGCCAGGAAACCCTTCTACACAAAGAAACACAATCTCAAAAACAAAAGCAAACAAACAAACAAAGCCTTGCTGTGAGGGGATGTGCCTAGTCTTGTGTAACCTGACATGCCATGTTTGGTTGATATCCATGGGAAGACTGCCCTTTTCTGAAGGGAAATGAAGGAGGAGTGGATCAGAGAGAGGGGAGGTGGGGGAGAAGGGCTGCGAGGGGAGAAGAGAGGAGAAACCACCATCGGATTGTAATATATAGAGGGATGTTACTTACTGGCTTGCTTTCTTATAGAACCCAGGATGACCAGCTTAGGGATGGCACCACCCACAATGAGCCCTCCCCCCTTGATCACCATCTGAGAAAATGCCCCACAGCTGGATCTCATGGAAGCACTTCCCCAACTGAAGCTCCTTTCTCTGTGGTAACTCTAGCCTGTGTCAAGTCGACACACAAAACCAGCCAGTCCACCATAACTGCACCAGTAGCATACAGTAGGTTAACCAGTACATGCTCTGGTCTCAGCACGTCTAGGTAGGTATCTGAATGAATTGTAGTCAGCATACCACAAAGGCACCTCACTTTCATTTAGCTGTGGCTCTCTACACAGCAGCCAAGACACAGAACTGTTGGAGCACATGGTGTGAAGGTGTGTCTCTGTCTATTCAAACTGGTAATTCTGTACCAGCAGAGAGCCAAATACTAGCCGGATCTTGGTATTGTTTTTTCTATCCCCACCATATCTTGTAAATATTTGTTCCTTCCTCATATGTCTAAGGCAACCTAGAATTGTATCTGATTGGCTTCAGTAAAGATCCAGAGACCAATAGCTGGGCAGGAAGTGGAAGGTGGATCTTCCGGTCAGAGGCAGGGAGAAGAAGTCAGAGGCAGGAGGTGGACAGATGGACCACCATGGAGCAGAAAGGTAGACCTGGCCACATGGCGGGACTCACACATAGGCCAGGGTTAGTCATAATAGAGTACTTGGAAGACTGCCCGGCTAAGGCCTAACCTTTAAAACACTAATAAGCTTCTGTGCCATTATTTATATCGCTGGTGTTCCTGAGAAAGAACCACTCTACCAAACCAAGATGTCCACCAGAAGATGTACGGACAAAGACCATGCGGTATATATACATACCGCAGAGTCTTATTCTGCCTTAAAGAACAAAATTATGTCATTTTCTGGAAATGAATGGAACTGGAAACTATCAGTTAAGCAACATAAGCTGGACTCAGAAAGATAAATATTGCATGTTTTCTCTCCTAGGTGGAACCTCATGTATCCCAGGATGGCCTCAGACTTGCTATTTAGCCAAGGCTGGCCCTGAATTCCTGATCTCTTGCCTCCATACATATAATGAAAATAGCAGAGGAACTTGAGTTTGGGAAGGAAAGGGACTTCTGGGAAGAGGAACGGGAAGCAAGAGCTGGTAAGAGGAGGAAGGAAAGGCAGTGTATGTGGTTCTTTCACATGTGGTATCTTGATGTGACATATTTACATATATGAGTCATAAAATCAGAGGTGAGGAAGCCAGTGGAAGCAAGAGGTGGGTGAGAGGGTAGCAGGGTGAGTGCGGGCAAAGTGTAGTTCTCTACATTTGTGATATCATCATGAAACCACTGTTGTCTACACTACTTAAAAACTTAATGAAAGTCAAACTGACAAAGTCCTCCATATTGTAATCCCAAGTGGACATGTTTCTTTTTGACATTAAGGTGAAAAACAGTCTGCTCCTTGTTTATTTCTCCACAAAAACACTGAAAACATGACTTCCCGGCGGCCACCATTTTACCTTCTCCCGCATTTCGGCATGACAGAAGGCTTTGAGCCCGTGCAGACTTTGGTGTGAAATAACACGTTTATTTTCAGTCAAGCCTTTGTTGACCAAGGATGGATTTTTCTTCAAGCACCATCAGCTCAGCCACATTCTTCCTGTCAGAAACAGCTTCTTCTTTAACTTGTTTTTATTGTGAATTTGTCTGTGTGTGTTTGAGTGTGCGTGCACACATGTGTGCATGCAGTTGTTTGCATGTGTCCATGTTAGGAGGGTACACATATGTGCGTGTACGCAGAGGCTGAAGTCAGGCTCATGTGCTGTTCCTCAGGAACCATTCATTACTTTTTTTGAGACATGGTCTCTCTTTGGGACCTAAAGAGTCGCGAAGGTCAGGCCACCTGGCCAACAAACTCAAGACACCCTCTGAGCCTCTGTCCCTCAAGCGCTGGAATTATATTGTGCCTGGACCTGTAGACGATGCTAGGGATCAAACGACGAGGCATCTGCCCAGGCCCCTCTAGTTATTAGGCCACAAACACCGGATGAGTGCCTTCTCAGAACTCCACATAACAAGAGGACAAAATTAATACTGGCCTAAAGGATATGAGAATACATGTAAATAAATTACCTCGGCCAGAGGAGGTAAGAGGAGAAACTGCTCTTCCTGCCTGTGCTCCAGTGTTAGAGACTAATTACTGAGAACTGTGATGGCTCTTGTGTAACCATAGGGGCTGGTGAGGACAGAAGCTCTCATGAAAAGGTGGTTAGAAGTTAGGACTAGGACTAGAGAGGCATCTCAGTGGTTAAGACCATTGCTTGCTCTTCCAGGGGACACAGGGTCAATTCCCAGCACCCACACAGCAGCCCACAATCACCTATAATACCAGTTCCAGGGGATCTGACACCCTTTTCTGGCTTCTGTGAGCAGTGCACACATATGGTACAAGCCACACATTCAGGCAAAAGACACACACACACACAGAAAAATAATTTAAAAAAATTAAAATATTTTAAAAGTTGAAATAGTGTGGGGTTTTTGTGGTGAGTGAGGGGGTGGTAGGCTTCCCAGTGTTGCCCAGCCTGACTCACATATCCGGAACTCGAGCGACCTTTCCACTTCAGCCTCCCACGTGTCTGGAACTACAGGCACTTGGAGCCGTCTGCATCTAACAGGAGCCAGTGCACTAACACACTCCTGTGTAAGGCAGTTATGTTCCTCTACACTTTCCTGTCTGCCACGTGTAGTAGGCACTGGCAATCTTCCTCAGCTTGACATGTGCGACTTGTCTTAGTTTTGCTAGAGAAACCTCTCTGCTCTAGGCTGCTGTAGCTCTGAGTTCCTCTCCATGCTCGGCGCTAACGCTCTCCGAGCTCAGGGGCTAAGCTTTGTGTTACTCTGTCTTAACCCGTTTCTGATCCTTTCCTGAGAGGTCATTTCTCTTATTTTGAAATGACTCAAAAGTTTTACAGCTTCAGAATGGGCAAAAGTGCCACAATATACACACAGGCATGAGTTGAAAACTCAAAGCCATTTTAATTTGCATTTTCCTGGTGACTAAGGATGTGGAACATTTCTTTAAGGGTTTCATGGCCATTTGAGTGTCAGCTTCTGAACATGCTCTGCTTAGTTCTGCACCCTATTTTTAATTGGGTTGTTTTTTACTTCTTCATATACTGTAGACACTAACCCTCTGTCAGATGTGAAATTGGTAAAGAACTGTTCCCCTTCTGTAGGCTGCCACTTTGCCCGAATGGTGTGTTCTTTCACAGAGAGCTGTTCAGTTTCGTGAGGTCCCATTTAGTGATTGCTGCTCTTGGTCCCTATGCATTGGGTGGCTATTCAGAAAGTCCTTTCCTGTGTCAGGGAACTCAAGCATGTGGAACACTCAGGGTGTGTGGTCTTATGTTCAAGTCTATTTTGGAATTGAGTCTTGTGGGGGGACAAATAGACTTATTTGCATTCTTCTGTGTGTATCCATGCATCCATGCATCCATCCATCCATCCATCCATTTTGAACAGCACAGTGTGTTAAATATGCTCCCTTAGCTCCAGTGTATTTTTGTAGTCCATGTATGTGTGGTTTTATGTTCAGGTCTCCAATCCAATTACCCTGATTGACATGTCTTTTTTTTTTTTATGCCAATGTCAAGCTGTTCTTATTACTATAGCTCTGTAATACAACTTGAATCGAGGAGTAGTGATATTTCAGCAGTTCTTTTATTATTAGGGATTATGTTATCTATCCTGGTTTGTGTGTGTGTGTGTGTGTGTGTGTGTGTGTGTGTGTTTCCATATGAAGTTGAAGGTCGATTTTTCAATTTCTGTAGTAATCTCAGTCGCTATTTCACTGAGTCTGTAGATTGCTTTCAGTAGGATGGCCATTTTCACTGTGTTAATCCTACTGATCCATGAACTTGGATGACTCATCTTCTGATATTTCCTTTCATTTTTTCTCTTTTTTTAATTTAACTTTTTATTGATTCTTTGTGAATTTCATATCACGCATCCCAATCCCACTCAGTTTTCCATCCCTTTGTCCCTGCCCTCTGACCTTGAAACCTTCCCCAAAAAGAAAAAAAGAATCTCATTGTGAAAACTGTGGTGTGACGCAGTGTGTCCCACAGTACACTCTTGCCCACACTTCTTTACTTGCAAATGTTCATTGCAGTAAGTCACTGGTCTGGTTCCAGGCCTCTGGCTTCTGCTACACTGTCAATACTGGATCCTTACCAGGACTTCCCTTGGCTATTTTGTTGTTGCCCCCGTATCATGGAGATCCTGCAGCTTTGGATCTGTAGGACCAGCCCCTTCACATGCTCCAGCAGTTCATAGGTGGGATAGATGTTGGTGTGGGCCAACTCAAAGCCATGAATCTTGGTGTGGGGGTAGCTGAGCTGGTCAGCCCATAGCTCTCCCACACCCACCAGGGCAGGCTCTCCAGCACTGCCCTGGCTAGCTCATCTAATGTCTAAACCAGGAAAGGGAAGAGTCAGCTCTCCCGCTCTCATGCCATCAGGGTCACCTCGATTGTGCTGCGGCAGACAAGGGGTGGGGCCAGCGCTCCAGCTCTCATGACCCCGAGGCCAGTCCTCCCACCTACCACAGGTAGTAAAGGGTGCCTGGAAGGGAGGAGGGCATCTCTCCTTTGCCCATGTTACTACAAGGCAGGCAAGTGTCAGGGCCAGCTCTTCCATAGTCACGCACTCAGGGATGGCTCACTGATGTCCCCTGCCACCAGGATCAGCTCTGTGCTGCCCAAGTGAGGAGTAGATCCCACTCTCCTGCGTGTGACAGCGGGTGAGGGGCAGGGCCAGATCTCCTGCTCTCACGACCTTGAAGCCAACTCTCCTGTTTGTCATAAGTGGGAAGGGGCAGAGAGTAACGGGGAGCAGGGCAGCCTTCATTTTCTCCAATGTCTTAAAGTTATATTTATACAATCTTTGATTTGCTTGATTAGAGGTGGTGGTGGTTGGTTATTTTTGGGGGGGGGTGGTTTACTTGTTTGGTTTTTTGAGGTTAGATATGTTTTAGGCTGTTGTGAAAAGTACTATTTCTCTGATTTCTTTCTCAGTCTATCATTTGTATATAGGAAGGCTACTGAGTTTGGTGTATTAATTTTGTATCTTTCTACTTTGCTGAAAGTGTTTAAGATCTGTAGAAGATTTCTGCTGGAGTTTTTAGGATCTATAAGTATAAAACCATATCATGTGCAAAAAAGACATTTTAATATCTCCCCTTTCTATTTGTATCCCCTTGATCACATTCAGTTGTCTTACTGTTGTAATTAAAACTATAGTTTTTACTTATTGAATAAGTATGTGGAGAGTGAACATTCTTGTCTTGTTCCTGATTTTAGTAGAGATACTTTGAGATGCTTAGGTTGACATTGGCTGTGTGGTCTCGCTGTAAACTGCCTTTATTATGCTGAGGTATATCCCTTGTGTCCCTAGTCTCTCCAGGACTTTTATCATGAAGGGTTGTTGAATTTGTGTCAAAGGCCTTTAAGGAATCTAATGAGATGATCATGTTTTATCTTGTACTTGTTTGTGTTACTTGGTTACAATTATTGATTCATGTATAGTGAAACATACCTGCATCTCTGGGATGAAGCCAACTTGATCATGGTGGATAATATTTTTGATTTGTTCTTGGATTCAGTTTGCAAGTATTTTGTAAAGAGTTTTTGCATGTATATTTATGGGGATATTGGTCTATAAATTTCTCTTTTGCCTGGTCATTGTGTGGTTTTGATATAAGAATGACTTTGTAAAAAAAGAATTAAGCAAGGTCAGTTTCTATTTTGTGGAATAATTTGAGGGGTGTTGATATTAATTCTTCTTTGAAAATCTACTAAAGTTCTGTGCTGAATCCATCTGGTCCTAAACATTTATTTTTAATTACTGCTTTTATTTCACTAGAGGTTATGTCTATTTAAGTTACTTATCTGATCCTGATATAATTTTGATAGGTTAAATACATCAAAAAAATCTTATCCAATTTTTCTTTATGTTTTACAACAGCGTTTTAAAGTGTTTTCTCTGGATTTCCTTGGTGTCTGATATGTCTGCCTGTGCATCTCATTATTTTTTTAATTTAAATTTTTATTTTCTATTTTATATTCTATGTTTACATTCCAAAGGCTTTCCCCTTTCCCAGTCCCCCCCCCACCATACGTCCCATAATTCCTCTCCCCCCTAACTATTCCCCAATCATCTCCCCCACCACCACCACCACCATGATTTCTCTGTTCTGGGTCTACAAAACTGGATCCAATCTTTTCAGGCCCAGGGTCCTCTCCTTTCTTCTTCTTGGGAATCATTTGACTTGCTAATTGTGCCTTGAGTATTTAGGGCTTTTGGGCTCATTAATATCCACTTATCAGTGATTGCATTTCATGTGTATTCTTTTGTGATTGGGTTAACTCACTTAGGATGATATTTTCCAGATCTAACCATTTACCTACAAATTGCATGAATTCATTATTTTTAATTGCTGAGCAGGAAACAAGCTGGAGTAGCCATTCTAATATCAGATAAAATTGACTTCCAACCTAAAGTCATCAAAAGAGACTCAGAAGGTCACTTCTTGCTGGTCAAAGGCAAAATCCACCAAGAAGAGCTCTCAATACTGAACATCTATGCTCCAAATGCATAGGCACACTCACTTATAAAAGAAACCTTACTAAAGCTTAAAGCACACATTACACCTAACACAATAATTGTGGGTGACTTCAACACTCCACTCTCCTCAATGGACCGATTAGGAAAGCAGAAACTAAACAGGGACACAGGGAAACTAATTGAAACTTTGGACCAATTGGATTTAACAGATATATATAGAACATTTCATCCTAAAGCTAAAGAATATACCTTTTTCTCAGCACCACATGGTACCTTCTCCAAAATTGATCATATAATTGGGCATCTCATTATTAATTTGAATCTTTTCTCTTTGTCTTTTAATTTGGCTAAAGTTTGCCAATCCTACTGATTTTCTCAAAGAACTAACTCTTCTGTTTCCTTGATTCTTTTAAAAAATGTTTTTTTCTATTTTACTTATTTCAGTCATAGGCTTGATTATTTCTTTATGTCTACTCTTCTTAATTTTATTTCTACTTGTTGTCTAGAGCCTTCAGGTATGCTATTAAATTACTAATACAAGATTTCTCCAAATTTTTGATGCAGGCACTTAGTGCTATGAACTTTCCTGTTAGAGCAACCTTTACTGTATCCTATAGGTTTGGATATATTGTATTTTCTTTTTTTTATTATTGGATATATTCTATATTTATATTTCATTTCCCTTTTCCTGGTTCCCTGCCCCCCAAAGGTCCCACATGCCCTTTTCCCTCCCCCTGTTCCTCCATCCACCCCTTCCCACTTCCCTGTTCTGGTATTCCCCTACACTGATGCTTTGAGCCTTTCCAGCACCAGGGTCCACTCCTTCCTTCTTGTCGGACATCATTTGGTATGTGGATTGTGTCTTTGGTGTCCCAAGATTCTAGGCTAATATCCACTTATCAGTGAGTGCATACCATGGGTATTCTTTTGAGACTGCGTTACCTTATTTAGTATGATGTTCTCCAGCTCCATCCATTTCTCTAAGAATTTCATGAATTCATTGTTTCTAATGGCTGAATAGTACTCCATTGTGTATAGATACCACATTTTTTGTATCCATTCCTCCGTTGAAGGACGCCTGGGTTCTTTCCAGCTTCTGGCTATTGTAAATAAGACTGCTATGAACATAGTGGAGCATGTATCCTTATTGTATGCTGGGAAATCTTCTGGGTATATGCCCAGGAGTGGTATGGCTGGGTCCTCCGGAAGTATTGTGTCCAGTTTTCTGAGGAACTGCCAGACTGATTTCCAGAGTGGTTGTACCAGCTTGCAGTCCCACCAGCAGTGGAGGAGTGTTCCTTTTTCTCCACATCCTCACCAACACCTGCTGTTTCCTGAGTTTTTAATCTTAGCCATTCTAACTGGTGTGAGGTGAAATCTCAGGGTTGTTTTGATTGGCATTTCTCTAATGACTAATGATGTTGAACATTTTTAAGGTGTTTCTTAGCCATCCGAATTTCTTCAGGTGAAAAGTCTTTGTTTAGCTCTGTACCCCATTTTTGATAGGGTTATTTGGTTTTCTGGGGTCTAACTTCTTGAGTTTTTTTATACATTGGATATTAGCCCTCTGTCAGATGTCTGGTTGGTGAAGATCTTTTCCTAACTTGTGGGTTGCTGACTTGTCCTTTTGACAGTGTCTTTTGCCTTACAGAAACTTTGTAATTTTATGAGGTCCAATTTGTCTATTCTTGATCTTAGAGCATAAGCTATTGGTGTTCTGTTCAGGAACTTTCCCCCTGAGCCAATGACCTCAAGGGTCTTCCCCAGTTTCTTTTCTATTAGTTTCAGTGTGTCTGGCTTTATGTGGAGGTCCTTGATCCACTTGGAGTTGAGCTTAGTACAAGGAGATAAGAGTGGATCAATTCTCATTCTTCTGCATGTTGACCTCCAGTTGAGCCAGCACCATTTGCTGAAAAGGCTATCTTTTTTTTTCCCCCACTGGATGTTTTCAGCTCCTTTGTCAAAGATCAATTGGCCATAGATGTGTGGGTTCAATTCTGGGTCTTCAATCCTATTCCATTGATCCACCTCCCTGTCACTGTACCAGTACCATGCAGGTTTTTTTGTTTTGTTTTGTTTTGTTTGGTTTGGTTTGGTTTTGTTTGGTTTGGTTTGGTTTGGTTTGGTTTGGTTTGGTTTTTGGTTTTTGGTTTTTGGTTTTTGGTTTTTCCAGACAGGGTTTCTCTGTATAGCCCCAGCTGTCCTGGAACTCACTCTGTAGACCAGGCTGGCCTTGAACTACCATGCAGTTTTTAACACTACTGCTCTGTAGTATTGCTTGAGGTCCGGGATACTGATTCCCCCAGAAGTTCTTTTACTATTGATAATAGTTTTAGCTATCCTGGGTTTTTTGTTATTCCAGATGAATTTGAGAATTGCTATTTCTAACTCTATGAAGAACTGAGTTGGGATTTTGATGGGGATTGCGTTGATTCTGTATATTGCTTTTGGCAAGATTGCCATTTTAACTATATTAATCCTGCCAACCCACGAGCCTGGAAGATTTTTCCATTTTCTGAGGTCTTCTTCCATTTCCTTCTTCAGAGACCTGAAGTTTTTGTCATACAAATCTTTCACTTGTTTGGTTAGAGTCACACCAAGATACTTTATATTATTTGTGGCTATTGTGAAGGGTGTCATTTCCCCAATTTCTTTCTCAGCCTGCTTATCCTTTGAGTATAGGAAGGCTACTGATTTGCTTGAGTTGATTTTATAACCAGCCACTTTGCTGAAGTTGTTTATCAGCTGTAGGAGTTCTCTGGTGGAGTTTTTTGGGTCACTTAAGTATACTATTATATCATCTGCGAATAGTGATAGTTTGACTTCTTCCTTTCCAATTTGTATCCCTTTGACTTCCTTATGTTGTCGAATTGCTCTAGCTAGTACCTCAAGTACTATATTGAAAAGGTATGATGAGAGGGGGCAGCCTTGTCTAGTCCCTGATTTTAGTGGGACTGCTTCAAGTTTCTCTCCATTTATTTTGATGTTGGCTACCGGATATTGTATTATCATTTTCATTTAACTCTTAAAGGGTTCTAATTTCCTTTTTGATTACTGCTTTTATTCATTTTTTATTCAGTAGTGAGTTGTTCAGTTTCTGTAAGTTTTTGTGTACTCTATAGTTTCTCTTGCTGATGTCCAACTTTAATCTATGGTAGGTCAGAAATGATATGGGAATTATATCAATTTTTTTATATCTATTGAGACTTGCCTTGTGTCCAAGTATGTGGTCAATCTTGGAGAAAGTTCCATGAGCTGCTGAGAAGAAAATATATTCCTTTGTGTTTAAGAGAGATGTTCTGTAGATATCTGCTATGATTTATGAAGCTATTTAACTTCAGCATTTCTGTTTAGTTTTTGTCTGGATGACCTGTTTATTAGTGAGTTTGAGGCATTGAATCACTCGCTATGACTGTGTGAGTGTCAGTATGTGATGTTAGATGTAGTACTGTTTCTTCTATGAACTTGGATATTCTTGTGAATAATGTTTAGAAATGCAATATCCTTTTTGTGAATTTTTCCTGTAACTACATGTAACGTCTTTCCTCATCTCTTTGGATTCTTTTTGGCTTGAAGTCTAGTTTGTCAGATACTAACTATTCTTGCTTGCTTCTTGAGGCTATTTTCTAGAAATGCCTTGAAGTAATTAATGTCTACCCTTGAGGATGAAGTCTATTTCTTGCATGTGGCAGAAAGATGGATTCTGTTTTCTAATGCAATCTGTTAGTCTGGTTCTTTTTATTGAGTTATCAATGAGAAGTGTTTCTTGATTCCTGTTATTTTGTTATTATAGTATAAATTTCCCCCTTCTTTTGATAGGTACCTCTGGGATTATTTATTCCTTGTGTCTTCTTGGGTGTGATTAACCTCTTTAGTCTGAAGTTTTCTTTCTAATGTCTTTTGAAGGGTTGCATTTGTAGATAGATAGTACTTACATTTGGTTTAATTGTGGAATGTTTCTCTCTCTCTATCAATTGTGTTTGGCAGTATTCTGAGTATTATAGAGTGAATTGGCATCTGTGGTATCTCAAAGCTTTTAGACCATCTTTCCAGGTCCTTCTGGGCTTTAAAATCTCCATTGAGAAGTCAGGTGTTATTCTAATAGGCCTGCCTTTATATGTGACTTGATCTTTTCCTCCCGCACGTTTTGATACCCTTTCTTTGTTCTGTACATGCAGTGCTTTAAGTATTGTGTGTGGTGGGGAATTTCTTTCTCAGTCCTGTCTAGTATTCTGTATCCTTCTTATACCTTGATAGGCATCTACTTCTTTAGGTTGGAAATTTTTTCTTCTATGATTTTATTAAAAAATATTTTCCAGTATCTTTGCCCTGGGTTTCTTCTTTTTATTCTCTGTCTTCCTTATCTATAGATTGGGTCTTTTCAGAGTGCCCTAGGTTTCCTAGATATTTTATGCCTGATTTTTTTTTAATTTAGCATTTTCTTTGGCTGATCTATCCATTTCTTCTACCTTATCTTCAAGACCTGAGGTTCTGTCAGGAGCCATCTAAGAGAGGCTAAGACTAGCAGGTGACTTTCCTGGAGGTGGCCCATCATTTTTGCATGACTGACGATGCGTGAGCTCTAAGAGGCAAGGTCCCAAGAGACTTCATCTCAGGATTGCTTCTTGCAGCTGATATGCCTTTCCCTATCACTATTACATAGTCTAATGATTCCTGGGCATTAGCCCACCCTATTGGGCAGATTTGCTGCAGATCAACACAAAGATGCACTTTCATGAATTAATACTGTTTAGATGAATTAATGATTGAATAGAATTCCTGATATGGTTCAAGTAATTTTAAGAAGAAAGTTTTAAGTGATGATTTTAGTTGTTTTGCCAGAAAGATAATAATAAGGTTAGAATCAAGAATAGAATGTGCCCACTCCTCATAGAATAGTAAGTAAAGGCTGTGTAATAAGAAATACAATGAGCTTTCACAATTACACTAAAAAGAGAAATAGGATTGGGACACATTTGTGATCAAGGAAAACATTCAATCTAGGTCAGACCCAAGGATGAAGGCACGGCTGTGCACTATGATAAAGCGAGGCCATATAACAAGGAGTTTATGGAATAAAACTACTTTGAACTTACCCATCAAAATCTTTCTATGAGAAAAGAAATAAAGTGGTGGCATGTGGGGCTCTACCCCATCCACCCACAAAATATATGTGTGTGGTTTGGGGGGGGGTTCTGTCCCATCCATAGAATGTATATATGTATGTCTGCTTGTCTATACATAAGTATGTAGGTATTTGCGTATGTATGTAAGTATACATGAACAGTTGTGGAGCTGATAAGACAGGCAGTCGGGCCTGGTGTGTGTGTGTGTGTGTGTGTGTGTGTGTGTGTGTGTGTGTACTAGTGTGAGGGTCTCTGTGACCACCAAGGCCATCAGAGTAATGATCCTCTGAGGCAAGAAGGGAATCCAGTTCAACACAACTCAGGAGCCTGTGTCTGTTCAACCTTCTAGCGTCTGACACCCAGATAGTTTATTTGGGCTTAGTGTAAGCACAGTACATTTTGGAAAATGTTTCCTGGTGCAACACAGTCTCATGTACACAATGAGGCATGATTATATCTAAAGTTTTTCTAAGTACATGCCACTTCCTCCATAAAGATCTATAGGTAGGCTACGTGTGTTATCTAAAGGCCTCAGGGAGGGTCTGATATGGCCTCCATAATACAGATAATGCAAAGGTCACCTTGGTCTATTAACCACCTTCAGTACCGCTTTGTGGGAACTTGAGGGAGCCAAATGTGACCTGGTCATACAAATAAAGCAGAGGTCAGCAGGCTATCGATACCTCCATTCCCAGCAGGAAGCAGGTTGTACATCTCTTCCTTCTAAGAGACAACCCTGTGTGTTTAACAGTCCCGTCTCCCCTAGGCTTCTCTGTGAGTGAGTATAAGGGCCTATGTGCTCCCAACAGTCTAGGTATCTGGAATTATGATCTTTGAGGTGTTTCTTGGTGTTGGTATCTTGTTATGTCTTTGCTCGGCCAGTGTTCTATTCTTTGGTTAGTGTTACCCAGTCTGAATTCTTAGCAAGTGTGGTGTCTGTGCTGTTCCTGGTGGAGAGTGCCTCTGTAGGTTGGTGAATGGACCAAGAGAAAGAACTAAGAGAATATCTTGGTCTGGCACAGCAACTGCACGAGCTGCGGGGCGGGAGTTAGGCTTGCAAGTGTAGAGAGAACACAAGAGCAGTGAGGGCTGGGGAATCCAGCAGGCAAAGTTGGTGTGCAAGCTGCAGGAGAGCTAGGCCTTCCAGGGTGGAGAAGGTATGGGCTACACGCCAATTCTGCTCATCTCCTCATCCTCTTATTCACCCAACCAACCCACCAATCCCACAAGTCCCATCCTACTTTTATGTGGTTTTGTTTTGTCTTTTGATCTTGGTTTGTGACCCACTTGGTTTAGCCAAGGCAAGTGCATGGGCATGGGTGTAGAGCTGTCCACTGAGGTGTGGAGACATCCTGAAGGCAATGACTTCTCTTCCAGCAACCTTGGAATGCCACTGCACCCCCAGGTAGGGCAGGGAGCCTTCTCTGAGTATTGACTAGCAGGCCCTATGCAGACAATTGCTGCTGCTCACAAATGCCTTCAGACAGCCTTTCACAGCCCTTCTCTCTGCTGTTTACTCTTTCATCCTTTCCACGCCTTCCTCTGTGATGTTCCCTGAGCCTTGAAAAGGGTGACATAAGTGTCCTGTTTAATGCTGAGCGCTCTACAGTCTTCTGGTCTTAGCAGAAAAGAAGAAAAAAAAGAGCCATGAGTCTACATTATCCACACCCACTGCAAAGACAGGCTGTAGACAGGGAAGGAAAATGTTTCCCTATATAATGCTAATCCTCAAATGCCCCTAGACTCAGGACAGCATCTGAGAGAACAGTGAAACAGCAGTTAACAGATTTGAAGGAAGGCACACTGCATTTGTATGGAAAGCCATTCCTGGGAGCCATGGCTTACTTCACTATGAGTTAGTAGTCAAAGATATTCCTGCTGCCCCAAAGCCATAAAAGTTATTGCCACTATATTAGTTGTGTGTTAGAACTCAATGGATTAGTTCATATTGTTGTTCCTCCTATGGGTCTGCAAACCCCTCCAGCTCCTTGGGTCCTTTCTCTAGCTCCTCCATTGGGGACCTTGTGCTCAGTCCATTGGTTGGCTGTGAGCATCAACTTCTGTATTTGTCAGGCACTGGCAGAGCCTCTCAATAGACAGCTATATCAGGCTCCTGTCGTCTAGCACTTGTTGGCATCTGCAATAGTGTCTGAGTTTGGTAAGTGTATATGGGATGGATCCCCAGGTGGGGCAGTCTTTCCTTCAGTCTCTGCTCCACACTGTCTCCGTATTTCCTCCCATGGGTATTTTGTTCCCCCTTCTAAGAAGGATCGAAGTATCCACACTTTGGTCTTCTTTCTTCTTGAGCTTCATGTGGTCTGTGAATTGTATCTTGGGTATTCCAAGCTTTTGGGCTAATATCCACTTATCAGTGACCCCCAGAGCTCCTGGGGACTAAACCACCAACCAAAGAGTACATATGGAGGGATCCATGGCTCCAGCTACATATGTAGCAAAGGTTGGCCTTTTCAGACATCAATGAGAGGAGAGGCCATTGGTCTTGTGAAGGCTCGATGCCCCAGTGTAGGGGAATGCCAGGACAGGAATGTGGGAGTGGGTAGGTTGATGAGCAGGGGGAGGGGGGATGGGATAGGGGGTTTTTGGAGAGAAAACGAGGAAAGGGGATAACATTTGGAATGTAAATAAAGCAAATATCTAATAAGTAAATGAATAAATAAAAACCAAAAGAACATACCTGACTTTAATTGGTTTTTTAGTTAAAATTGTGGGCATTTTTCTTCAGTTTAACTAATGAGAAAAGGCTGTTTGATACATTGTTTCTTACCCCCATCATTTTACTAATGAAAGTGTTAAATAAAAAAGAAAAGAAAAGAACTCAATGGGAAGTCTCTACTGCGGAAGATACCACATGATGGCTGTAAGGCGTGGGAAACCAGGCTGGAGCTGAGCCGCAAGCTCCCTCTTTGCTTTCTAGACAAGACTTGTGTGGAATAGCTTCTTTGGTCTTTTATTCATGTTCTATCTTGGGCAAACAGATGTTTGTTTATGTCTTCCCCCAAAAAATGTCACACAGCAAAGTGTCATAGGTCTTTTCTGACCTAGAACGATACTAGAGCAATGCCCCCCACCAAGGCAATAGGGCGGTTCCTCCCAGCCAGCAACACTGATGCTAGAATCCAGTTCCACCAACTACATTGCCCAGATGTTTCCTTGCTAATTCAGTTTGAGAAAGCTGGGATTAAGTGACTCCGTGAAAAGCTACAACCCGATGTTAACAATACTTTACTAGAAATGAGGATAACATGTCAGCACGGGGCGTCCCCGGCTATCCAAAGCTCCCCTCCTTGAGACAGAACGCAATTCTAACATCCTGAAAGTAGACAGGAGGCCCTGGGCTAGACAAGGATGAATGGCTGCTTTCATTCTTGATCACAGAAAGCTCCTTAGAGGCCAATGAAACAAGGGGCTACCGAGCTGCCTATGTATTCCTAGGTAGAAATTCCCACAGAAGGTCTCTGGGCCATAGCAGAGACCCCGTGTTCCAAGTTTCTAGGTAAAGTTTTGACCAATGGCCCTTCCCAAATAAGACACAACGAGCAAAGTTGGCCTGGTCCCAGAATTCCTGCTTCTTTACCACCGTTGGGGCTGACTTAGGGGACAGAACAAGATCTGGGACACCTCTCAGAAGGGCAGGTTCAAAGAAGACGGGTTGGAAGTTCTCACTGGGCACCCTGGGGGGTTGGGGCCCTGTCTTCTGCGGCACACTGTCCAGTTGCTTCCTCCAGCATTTCCTTGTACTGGCGTTTGAAGAAACCAGCCTGTGGGAAGGAAGAAGAAAATCGGGATAAAATGAACGGAGGAAAGAAGAGAGGAGCTGGGGTCCACGGTGGGTTTCACACTCACTGACTGACAAGTGTGAGACCTAGAGGCCAGATCTCCACAGCCCACGTGGAGGCTGGATGGGCGTGGTGCCCCGCCTGTAGGCCCAGAACTCAGGAGTTGGAGACGGGGGTCCCTGGCACAAGGTGGCCAGCTAGACTAGTCAAATTAATTATCTGTGAGTTCAAGTGAGAGGCCCTGCTCCCATATATAAGGTAGAAAGCAATAGAGACGGCCACCTAACACCTTCAGATAGCCTTCACACGTACACATGGGCGTATGCATGTGCTCCCACAAACTCAAGTGTGCCTACATGCCCATGCATGTATACACACATTCATGGACATGCCACACACAAACATGAGAGAGAGGGGGGAGAGAGAGAGAGGACTAAAGGAGAGGGAGGGCAAGCATTTTCTGGAGCCCCTACTACTTTCAAATAACCTAGTACATACTGTATCATTTAGATGAGGGCAAAATTATGTGGCTTAAATCACCCTCGCACTGAAAAAGACCAAAACCCAGGCCAGCCCTGGGGCCTGTGTCAACGTTCTTCCCCGCCTGAGTGCATACTCTGTGCTTCTGTAAGGGACATACAGAGAAGCAGAGGAGAGTGGAAAAGAGAGCGCGATGTGCAGGTGGTGAGACAGGAGGCCCAGGTGAGAGAATGCTGCGTGGACCATGTCCTCACACTGTGGACTGGTGACAGGGAACCTTGCACTCCGGCAGGAGCCCTTGCTGGCCCTGTGGAGGGAACAGGATCGAGTCCTGCTGTGAGAAGGACAAACCTCTCACCTTGTAAAGCCCTGCTGTGATGAGAGCGAGCAGCAGCAGACCTCCCACCGAGCTGCCCACGATGAGAGGGACCGGGTTGTGAACCTCATACCTCTCCAGCACCGTCTTCGTCTGGTGGAGATGGACACGTTAGAAAGCCTCGTGTCCCATGCTGTCTCGCGCTCTCCCCAGATTCCAGCTTCTACTATTTCCCCTCCCTTGCCAATGCCCTGGTCCAACCATTGAGCTACAGAAGCATTCATGCACTCTGAGTGTCTAGGAACCTTCGTTCATCCTCCCTCCAGGCCCGCAGACCCCCAGCCAGCACATTCGGAGCCCTCTCGCCAGCCTGGCTCCCGCCTGCCACAGTCACTACCTGGGCTCTCAGAAATGCCTCCTGCCCCGGCAGCTGGGAGTACACGGAGGTGTTGAATGTGATTTCAGCCTCACTCAGGAGCAACACCTTTTTCTGCGATGTCTGCAAAAGGGAGGGTGGGGTAAATCTGGGAACTAGATCTGGGGAATCTCAGGGTTCAAGAACTGCCCTGACCCAAGGATGACCCAGACCATCATGCTCCCACGGTCCAGGGGGCGGGGCTTCTGCTATTGGCCACGCACCTGACTGATCCAGCCAAAGCTGAGGTTGCCCTTCAGGATGAAGTCAAGCTCATCCTGGATACCCAAGGAGGGGACGTCACAGCGGAGGTGCAGGCAGTCAGCAATGGAGCAGTCCTGGGGACAGAGAAATATCAGACCAGAGGAAAGTAAGTCTGCGGGTAGGAGACAGCGTTAAGCTGCGGAACTTGACAGAAGCACGCAGGCCTACACAGAGCTGGTTATTCAGCAGGTGCCATTTGACATTCAGAAAGTGAGCTCTCGGGTTCCATGATGCATAGCTTAATGTGCTTAAACACCCCCGTTTTCCTCACCAGCACTGGACTCTCTTGCATGTGAGTCAGGAGGTCAGATTGTGTAGGCTTGAGTCTATCCCGATAGCATTGGGTGGACGGGTTCTAGAAGGCAAGTAGAGAAGCTGACTTTAGCCACAGCATCGGGGACTCATAAGTAACACAGGTGATAAAAGCCAAGGCCATCAGCTGCGGAGCCAGGGGCAGTCGTGTACCTGAGGGTGGGAGACCATCACCGTCCACACAGCGTCTCCCTTCAGCTCTATGGGCACCCAAAAGTTGATGCTGACTGGCATGTCTCTCTGCCCCAGATTATTCACCTGTAGAGAAGGCACTGATGGCAGAGCCTGCGCCAGGCTCCTCGGTCCCTACTTCCCAGTTCCCTCGCTCCCAAGTCCCCACACTTGCCTGGAATCTATGTTCGACCACACTGGTTCTCTCCTTTTCTGAGGTTGAGAAGTTAAGATACTTGGTAAATTGGTCGTGGCTGGAGAGAGAAAGATCATAGTGATACCTGGGGGAGGGGGGGTGGCGTTCTGGCACTAGCATGATGAGACAAGTAGTCTGTTGGACTTGGGATGGCATGGAATGAGGTTTCAGGGCTGGCCTAAAGGAGTGTTTAGGGAGTGGGAACAGCTTCAGGGTGGGTGAAAGGAACCGTGCAGGACCAGCCACCCAGAGGATATAGCTGGAGAAAGACTGGGTTGAGGTGTAGGGGAAAGACCTAAGAGCCAAGACACTGACTCTGGCATAGCAGGGACCACTGCCTGCCCCGTTTCCACACTCCAGCCGCCATTCCCATCCTTCCTGCACGTGTGGGATGCAGCAAGTTTTGTTGAGCACGTGTCCTGTCCAAGCTTGACTCCTGGGCCATTACATTCAGGCCCTTTCCCCCACTTCCCTTGCCTCTTACCACCCTGAAGCTTTTAAGGATTCAGTTGACTCTTCCATAGGTCTCAGTGTAACCAAACTTCATGAGACACCCTTGGCCACAAGGTCCCCCACATACCAGCTAATTCTACCTCTGTCCACAACTGCTCCATTCCCCATGTACAAAGCCTTTGCCTATAAACTCCAAATTCTAACCCCCAACTCCTACTCTTGAGGCAGGCTAGCTGGGCACATGGGGAAAGAGGGAACCCTGCATGGTTATTTGCTATAACTGCAGAGCCATACTACAGCACAGTGCCATGAGCCCGCCCAAACAGCAAACAAGGCCAGCCCAAGCCAACTGGGACCAACATGGCTGACTGACTGGCGGATCACAACCAACTTTTCTTCATTAAATGGCATCTCCATATCCTTAGCATACAAGATGAACTGTTCCCATCATGCATCTGAAGACAGACCCATATAAGGATAAAAAGGGTGAGTAAACACTACGAGGGAGATTTTTTTTTTCTACTGCAGTTGGCCAATTAGACAAGCTCTCCAGAATGCCGGGTGACACCACTCTTTCGTGAGAAGCTTGTGCTCCCACTCAAATGTGTACTTTTTACTCTGTAGCAAGCCCTCCTCCCAATCCCTTACATCTCTTGGGTGTGAATTCTTTCTCTGATGGTGACCTAGAAGCCCTCAGTAGAGGTCGCAATCTGCTCTGTCTCTGACACTTGCCCAACCTTCATCCTATGGCAACACTTTTAAGTTTCATTTCTCCTCTACTCAAAGGATTCCTCCCAAATATTCCCAGCTGCCCTGGGGACCCGTCTAAGTATGATTGACCTGTAGGACCACATAGTTCTACAAGTGGTATGACCTATCTGTGGTTCCCTGCAGAGTGCCATGAAATCACCTTTGTATACACACATAGAGCATTCATCTGTCTGCCTGGAGAACCCCAAACATGCAGAGCAATGAAGGTATGAAATATAAGCATGAAGAGACCCCCTTCCCCCACCCCCCACCCCCCGCTTTAGGCAGGTCCCATAACAGCCTGGATTAATTACACACAGGAGCTCGACAGATGTTTGTTTCTGTCAAATGGATTCATAGCAAGCAGCTGGGCACTCTGCCTGACATGGAGCAAACACTGAGACGTCATCTGCTGAATATTCTCTACCCCCTTTCCCAGTGCTCGCCTGTCTTCCTCAGTCCTCCCAAGGCCCTCTCTGCTCCCCTGCTTCCCTGACACCCATCCTCATCAGGTCTGTCTTTTATCCCTAATTTCTAGGAAATGGGGAAAGGAGTGATTCTCAACCTTCCTAATGTTGAAACCTTTTTAATACAATTCCCCGTGTTGTGGTGACCCCAACCATAAAATTATTCTGTTGCGACGTCATAACTGTAATGTTGCTACTGTTATGAATCGTAATGTAGACCTCTGAGATACAGGATATGGTATTCAACCTCTGTGGGAGCCGTGACCCCCAGGTTGAGAATCTCTGCCCAGTGAGCTGTATCTATTTCTCATGAAAAGAAGAGCAGTTCTACGCAAACGCCAAAGGCCCTTTTGAAAATCACTTTTGGTCAAGTCCAATACCATAGCCCCAGCAACATTTCAATGACCCCCCTTCGAAAGGACCTTTGATAGGACCCGCTTCAGTTTCACCCTGAAGACCTGCCCACTCTCCACATTTAGGCTTGGTACTCTGAGTGGCATAGTCAGGAGGTAGTGGAGCCTCTGGAAGGTGGACCTGCTGGGAAGTTTATAAAACCACAACTCCTTCCTCTGCATTCTCTTTTGCCTCCTCACCATGAGAAGAGAGCATCCATGAGAGACACTACATCACCACAGACCCAAAGCATTGGGCCAGTGAACCATGGACTGAAACTCCAGACTGTGAGCCTGATGGGCATGCTATCACAGAACAGCACCTGTAACCTCGATCTCCAGTTAGACTCTGAGAACCTCAAAGGCAAGGGTGTGTTTTGTACATCCTGTGGATTTTCAAAGCCTTTTGAGACCTGTAACCTATATTAAATACATGCTGTCATAATGATTTCACAATTAGTGTCAAAACCAGCCAAGAGCAAACATCCATTAGTGTGTATTCACAGTTATGAGCATCATCTCACACTGGAAAGAAGGACAATGACACCTGAAATATCCCAGATGACCCGTAGTGACCCTTGCATACACTGTTTCTAAGTGAAGAAGAACCACTCTGAGGTCCAGGCAACGTACCTGCTGATCACGGCGTACACAGCGTACTTTACTGGAATCCCCAACTGGAAGGTGGTATATTTGGTCTCGGGTACGCCATTCTCACTGGGAACAGAGGTGGAGCACCGGATGTAAGGCTCATAATGTGGAGGACACCCCCCTCCGGGGGGTGTTGGGGAGGAGGCTGGCCCAGCTTACCTGCTCACTTTGGCTCTTAGAAGGAGCCTGTCCCCCAGCTCAGCTTTGGGGGAGACGTCAAAAGTTACCAAGAAAGTCATCTGAGTAAGGAAGTGGAGAGGTCAGAGAGGAGGGAGAGAGGATGGGGACAGGGGACACTGTGTGCAGAAGCTAGGCTGACCTGTGAGCCTCCACGGAAAATGACGTGTCTGCTGCTGCAGCTGGTGCTCCAGAGACCCTGACTCCTGTCTGGGGTGCTGTCACACATGAGTTGCAGGGAGTGCTGCCCACGCCGCTGTTAAAAGCAAGGCCAAATGCACACAGGAGATAAGTGCCTGTCAGTGTTGCAGAGCCTGGGATCTGAGGACACAGAGCTTGAGCTGCGACATCTGGTCAAACTTCTGTATATGGCAATGTCTACTCAATACCAACAAGATTATTTTTAATATAACCACAAGACCTATCAAATCACATGCAACAGAATTAGCAAAGACTGCCTAATATGGTGATCATGCTCCGTTTTCCCGAGTTGTCTCCTAATTGCTTTATTTTTAAACTGCTTACTTGTTAAATAATTATCTGACAAAGATCCACACACCACACTGGGTTATGTGCCTAGAAACACCGTCACTGCTCACACTCTGGGAACTGCTTTTCCTAACTTGTTTTTTC
Organism: Apodemus agrarius; assembly: GCA_964023405.1. Classification (NCBI taxonomy): domain Eukaryota; kingdom Metazoa; phylum Chordata; class Mammalia; order Rodentia; family Muridae; genus Apodemus; species Apodemus agrarius. The sequence goes on along the minus strand of OZ030005.1, from coordinate 121,756,495 downwards.
ACAAGTAATGAAGATGTGTTCCCACTATAGGCTGCGGATCAAGAGACACAGCACACCTGCAAGGCAAATGTATGCACCCAGTTCAAACAAACCAAGGGTAAAAAGGGGGAGAATTAGGGAAACTTGACTATGCTTTTAAACGTCAATAATAGTTCATTTGGGTGGCATAACGACTTCAGGGTTACATTAGATGTTGCTGCTGTTCAGAACTCCACAGTAAAATGAAGAAAAAGCAACCCGGGTGTGATGATGTGCACCTGTGATCCCAGCACTGGGAAAGTTAAAGCAGGAGGATCAGGCGTTCAGGGCAAGCCTCGGACACTTGGATTTGAAGGCAGCCTGGGCTAAACGAGTTATTGGCTCAGAGAAACAGATGAAGCAAGAGTTGGGGTGTTGTTTGTTGTTGGTGCTTTTGATGATGCTCTTAGGACGTTTTATTTAACTTTGACCGCTTCAGTAAAAGTTTAAAATTGTTTTAAGAATAAAAATTTTGAAAAGAAAATTCTGTTTCTTTAAAACTCTTTATGGTGCCAGTGCTGTCTTCTAGAACCCTGTCAGTGGTGGCTGCCATCAAGGTAGGACTGAAAGTCTGGGCAGAAGCAAGATGGTCCATGCAGCTGAAGCATTTCCCCTCTGCCATCACGAAAAAATTTTCTGGAAAGCCCCAGGCCAGAGTAACCAGTAAGTTATTTTTTTTTATTTTATAATATTTTGAAGTATTTTTCCAGTTGGCATATGCCTACATTCTTAGATTTTGGAGGGTGAATCAGAGGATTGTTAATTCAATACTAACCTGGGCTGCTTAGTGAGTTTTAGGCCAGCAAATCTCTGTCTCAGGAAAAGGACAACTATTACATGCACACATGACAAGGAGACCAAAGACAGACAGGGGATGGTATGCCCGGGTTCTGATGCCCACAGGGGATGGTATGCCTGGGTTCTGATGCCCACAGGGGATGGTATGCCCGGGTTCTGATGCCCGGAAGGAGTATTAGGGAGCCAGTGTCTAACAAGATATCTCGCATGTGTCGAGTCTCTTCTATCCCCATGTGGTTTCTGGGTCATTAGGCTTGAAGGCCAGTGCCCTTACCTTGCTAAGCTGGAACTCACTTCTTATATTCAGAATCTTCAAAATATGGTGTCAAAAGTACAAGACCCAGGCAATCCAACCTCGCCATCCAAGACTGGCTGAGATCTCTTGACCACCAGAGACCGCTAAGCAATGGCCACCCAGCCTGAGCTTTGAACCTAGCACAGGTCTATACTATGCAGCCCACACACCTCTTTCTTCTGAAGGAATACTTGGCCTTCTGCAACTCGTCTAAAGGACAGACCCACTGGGTAGAAGAGAGTGACTGTGGTTCCGTAGGAATCTTCTCCATCATTGGACACCGTCACATCTACATTCAGCTCCAGGTCACTCCCCACCAACAGGGTCTTCAGGCTGGGTGTTGGGAAGGAAGAGATGATCCTGTGACTGAGGCTACAGACAGTCTAGGGATGAAATGCACCGTAGCAAGGTAAAAGACAGACAGGAGATGCCCCGGTTCTGAGCCCCAGGTGAGAGTATGAGTCAGCCAAAGGCAGGAGCCCCAGATCCTGGGAGGGAAGCTGGCCTCTGGGGCGGATCTAGGGGCTGAGAACTCACTTTGGGAAGCCAAATATGATGCCAAGGTCATCCTGGCAGATATGGTCAGCACCACAGTTCTTCTCAAAGGGAAGCTGAGAAAAGGGGGACATGGGAATTAGGTCTGGGGCCATGGACTGCTCAAGCCACGCCCACATAGGGTAGCCTCTTCCCAGAGCAAAGGAAATGACAAGCTCCCTACCAGAGCCTCGATGTGACTCTCTAGCTCCCAGGCTCTCTAGCTCCCTAACAGGTCCCAGGCTCTTGGGCTTCAGCAAAATGGCTGGCACTGTTCCTATTTCCCCTTAAGGAAGTTCACAGGCTCAGGTTGCCAAACCCCAGCACAGGAGAGCACAGCCGCAACTACATGTCCCACCTCCTCAGCTCCCCACACGCTTGTGGCTACACATTCTTTTCCCATAATGCCGCATCCAAGGTGCCCTCCTCTTCAGAGACAGCCTGGCTTCAGGCTCAAACCAGATGTGAACTACTTACTCATCAGCCACGTGGCATGAAACCTTCCCATCCTCCGAGACCAATAAGAAGGGGTCCGCTCTCTACCTCGTAGGCCTGAACTCCCCCAGAGGCCCATCATGCTGATATCTGTCTGTACTGTTAATAATTCTTCTAGTAAATATCTTACCCAAAAAGACAACCTGCCTTGGGAGTCCCCTTTGGCCCAGCATCATGAATAGTGGACTCACAGAGGCCGTGAAGTGCGTTTGGTCATCTTCAGCCAGCATAGGTCGGAGATCTTGTAAGGAAGGGATAGGCATGCCAACGAGAGAGAAGTTGAGGCGCAGAGTGATCGGGGTCACGGAGTCCTCCACACAGGCCTAAGGGAGAGGCATTTGAGGGGAGGTTTCAAAGGAAGTTCCTTGCGTGATTGCCGGCCATATCCTATCTCTGCATATGTAAAGGGGGTTAGAGCAATCCTATCTGTGGTCAGTGCGTGCCGGTAGCGTTCACTGAGGTGGAAAGTCTCTGGTCCACCCTCCCCTCCCCCTGAAAGCTCTCTCGCTTTATTCAATGGCCCCTCATGAAACCCTTCTATTCTCTTCTCTGGTTTTCTCTGTCTTTGTCGTGTTTATCTCGACCTGACATTCACTATCTAGAAATTGTTTTGGGTCCCCCATCATCACTGGGGAACTTCCTATGGGAAATGACTGTTTTGTCCCCTGCTATGGGCATGTCTCGGTGGACAGCCAGCAGTATGTGCTCAATAAATGCCTGCATGAGTCCACCCGAGGCCACACAGCAGTCCTGTTCTCGTCCCTAAAATCCATCTGGGTGACCCCTGGAGGCTGCACCCAGCCAGAGCTGTTCAGTGACTTATTCAGCTAACAGGTATTAAAGATAGCCTGCATGCCAGGTCTGGGGATGAGGCTATGCCACAGGATAGCTAAGAAGAGACTGTGCTCTTCCTTTGCTGAACTTTGTTCCAGTCCCCAAACGGCCTCTTCCCACAACTATTCCCACGACCTATCTAGGCTTCTCACCGGGAGGAGCATCTTTACAGTTTCACAGTGCTTCTTCAGACCAAGGGTTTTAACTCGAGTCAGAGCCCGGGTCTTTGTCTCCTTGAAGATGGCCCGGGGACTCAGGCGGCCAGGGTCTAGGGCCAGGTCAAAGGTGACAATACTTTGGAGGTCACCTGGAAGGCAAAGTGAAACACAAGGACGATTGAGAGGCCCAAAAACGACGTCATCAGACAGAAGTCCGGGGTTGGAGGCCTCCCCGGGTCAGGATCAGACGGAGGAGACTCACCTAGTTGGGTCTCGGGGCTTTTACGAATATGAAGGCAGACAGTGGCATCACCCAGTGTCTGCACAGGGGCTGCCTGCTCCTGACACTCAAACACAGACCTGGAGATCTCTGCGGGTGTGAAGCGAATAGTTGATGACACTCTGAGAATCGGTCTGGTCCTGTTGGCAGAACACTGTGCTGAGGAGAGGCTCTTGGCCGCTGAGACCACAGCCTCCAGGTAGGATGAGAGGTTCTAGTCTGGACTTAGGATGGTTGGGGGAGTGTCTGAGGAAAGTGCACTTACCTGAGCAGCAGCACGTATCCCTTGGACCCTACGGCCAGGTCCACCAGTCCATCCCAGGTGACGTCTTGACCCCCACTCAATGACTGCCCAAAATATTGGATCCTGGAGGAGATCTGGGATCCTGAAATCCTCTGTCCAGAAGAAAGAGAGTCAGTCTGAGTGAAAGAATGCCTTGGTTCAGTTATGGCTTGTTTCCTCAATGAGAGTTACAGGATTTGCCAAACCTTTCCAAGCAGTCTGGTGGAACCACGTTATTGAGGGCCTTGCCCTCTCCGCTGACTAGTCTCTATGCCAACTTAGTACAAGCTCGAGTCATGTGGGAAGAAGGAAATGTAGAGAAGATGCCTCAATATAACTGGCCTGTGGGCAAGTCTGTAGTGCATGCTATTGATTGGTGATAGATTGGGGTGGGCCAGCACAATGTGGGCAGTGCTACCCCTGGACTGATGTCCTGGGTTCTATAAGGAAACAGGATGAGCGAGCCATGGAGAGCAAGCCAATAAGCAGCATTCCTCCATGGCCTCTGTATCAGTTCCTGCCTCCAGATTCCTACCTTCTCTGAGTTCCTGGCCTGAGTCCCCTCAGTGATGGATGCTGATGTGGACCTGTAAGCTGAAATAAACCCTTCTTCCCCGGGTTGCTTTTGGTCATGGTGTTTTATCACACAAGAGAAACGCTAAGACACTGTCCAAGAGATTAAGTGGGATCTATACAATTCATATAACCCATAGAAATATTGTAAGAGAACAAGACTTCTCCCTTGATAGATGTAGGGACACAGGACTGTGATCCCAGCACTTGGAAAGCATGAAACAGAAGAATCTTTAGTTCAAGGCCAGCCTGAGTTACATAGTGAGATCCTTTATCAAAAAAAAAAAAAAAAAAAAAAAGGCTAGCCCTTCTCTGCTCTCCCTGACTTCTTATCTTGCCTTATAATCTCTCCCCACACACGCTCCCACCATCTGTCATGATGGCAAAATGCCCATTCACAGAAAAAGTGTGTGATGGAGTACAAAGGAAAAACTCATGGGCCAGTGAATCCAGAATCAATCACTGTGGGCCAGTGAATCCAGAATCAATCACTGTGGGCCAGTGAATCCAGAATCACTGTGGGTCAGTGAATCCAGAATCAATCACTGTGGGCCAGTGAATCCAGAATCAATCACTGTGGGCCAGTGAATCCAGAATCACTGTGGGTCAGTGAATCCAGAATCACTGTGGGCCAGTGAATCCAGAATCACTGTGGGTCAGTGAATCCAGAATCACTGTGGGCCAGTGAATCCAGAATCACTGTGGGTCAGTGAATCCAGAAAGGCCTATGGGGGGAACCCCAGTGACATATGTAATTGGATGTAAACCTGTAAGATGTTTTGGCAAAGAGAAGCTACAGAGTGGTGTGAAGTGGATGCACCTTCACTTATTCTCCCTGAGGCACACATCTTCTTTAGATCTCCTTCCACTGTTAAACTATGTTAACAATTATAACAAGTGCATCGTACTGTAACAACGTAATAATGTACCGGGTGCTAGTCTGAGCGCTATATAGTAGGAACACACATGCTCAGTCCTCACAACAGCAGCTAGGTGTGCCTAGTTCATTCTATCATGATCACCAGTTTACAGACAGATGTGTGTGTACTGGTCTCTTTTCTTGCCATTGTGACGAAATTCCTAACTAAACAGCCAAAGGAGGAAGGATTTATTTGGCTCATGGTCTTGGGTCACTAGGACTGAGAAGGCGTGGGAGTGTAGAACTGTTCACAGAATAGCAGCTAAAAAGAGGAATCAAGGGAGATGGGAGACAGGAGAGTCAGAAACACACTGTAGCCATAATGGTTTTGTGCACTGTGTAAAGTTTACCCTTATGTTAGTCAAACACTGATTTCTCCACCCTCGTATCTTATTTCAATTTGGACATGGCATTGTAGTGCTTATACCAAGAATCTCGTGTCTCAGGTTTGTGCAAACAGTCTTTACCATTTATTCTCAGCCTTGTCAATAAATGCTAATTACCCAGCATCTGGGCAGAAGAGAGAATAGGATGGGATGTCTGCCAGTCAGAGGAAAGAGAAAAGAAGAGAGGTCGATTCAGATCAGCCAGGAGGATGGAGGATTTGCTGGAGGATTTGGGGTCATGAAGAAGGGGTCCAGAGAGAGATTGTGGAAACACACCTGAAGCCCAAAGAGCCAGGCCGATGATAAGAAGTAAGTACACTGAGGAGGTAGTCAGATTAGCTTAGAGGTTAAAGTAGATTATCTAACTGCTCAGCTATTGAGGTGCTGCTGGAAATAAATCTTGGTTTCTCTGTGTGGTTATTGGAGACTAGCTTAAGTTAGAGAAATACAACTTCTGGATTAATACACTACTTAAGTTTATATTAAAAACAATTCATTTTATAGAACACAGAGGTTTTACTAATCTCTTAGTACTCCTGAATTCAATTCCAATTAGCAAGAGTGACCCGGCCAGTGTCACATAGTCACTAGCAGAATTATAGGGCTTTCCCCTGTGCTTTTCTGAAGGATAAAACAACCATTTTAAATAGTCACACACTGAACAATTCACCTTAGGGCTCTGTGGCTTGTGAGTGTTCAGAGTCAAGAAACCATTTCCATGATCAATTTTAGAACACTTTATCACCTCAAAAAGAGATCTGACACCTGTTAGAAGTCACCCCATGCTGTCATTTCCCCTTGAGCCAAAGCTTGCCCAACCAGTCATCGACCTGCTGTCTCTATAGATTTACCTATTAGAGACACTTCACATAAATGTAACGGTCCAATGTCTGATCTCTTCGAACTGGTATCTTTTACTTAGCATAGGATTTTAAGGCTCATCCACATAGCCTGTTCTTGGTGCAGTAGCATGCCATCTCATGGGTAAACGTTTAGTTTATCTGCTTATAGGCATTCGGGTTGCTTCTACATTTCATCCATTAATCATGAATAATGCTTCAAACGGCGTTCTACGTAGTTTGTATGAGGACATGTTTTCGTTCTCTTGTGCTAGAATTGTCTGATCATATGACAACTCTATAAATAATCTTCTGAGAAATTAGCACATAGTTTCAAAATAGCCACATCATTTCCCACTCTCACTAGCAGTGCCTAAGTATACAGCATGTCCTGTTGATTTGTGACCCTCCTGGTTCCAGCTGTGCTGATGAGGTTGAGGTTAAACCTCACCGTGGTGATGTGTCAGCACCTCATAGGTGATGATGCTAAGCATTCGTCATTTGGCATGTTTGCTGGCCTTTGTGAAAGTCTTTAGAGACATGTCAGCTGAGATGTCTGCTATTTGGCTGCTTTGACATTTGCCAAGGAAAGCAGCCATTCCTTCTAAGGGAACCCTGTTCCACTGTGTGGAAGGCTCCTGCCCAGGTAGCGAGTGGGAAGGATCATCGATTACCAGGATGGAATGAAATTAAGTATTTAAGGAGATGAAGGGACAAGGAAATTAGCATAGCAAGGAAGTGAGACCTAGAGCTGGTGAGCAGGGAGGAGCCCCTGAGCCCAGGGACCAGAATCCCCCTAGTTTACACTGAGCCTCGTACTTACCAAGCCACATCTATGAAAGAGGTTCCCTATCTGACTCACATAGCTAGCATGGGTGACTGCAGGTGCAGTGTGGAAACTGCTCAAATAGTCTCAAGTCAGCGCACAGCGAGCAGAAGTTAGTGGTCTCCTGTCTCAAATGTGTGTGTTTTACCTTCTGCAAAATGCTCAGTGCTAAGCCAAGAAATAAACGAAGTCACAGAAGAGAATTGTTGCGAAAGAAATGAAAATGAAAGAGGAAACTACTGTAGATGTGGGAGACAGCACCGGGCCTCACCTGGCTGGGTGAGGGAGCGACGTCCCGTCTCGAGGCCCCATGGAAGATGTAGACAGCGCCTCTGTTCTCCTCCTCTCCAGGTGCACCAACAGCCACGTCTGCCACGCTGTCCCCATTCACGTCCCCTAGCACCGCCAGAGCCGCCCCAAAGCGGCCCCAAGGGTGGCCCTGCTCCCCATGGAGGGTGGCCACACACTGCCACCTGCTCCTCTGCAGAGCAAAGGCAGTGTCAGACCCAACCTGGCCAGACCTCCGCCCATGCCCGGATGCCACCAGCCAAGACCCTTAACCACTTACCACACCGGGCATGGGGCACACCGACACCTGTCCCCCTCGGGTCTGCTCATAGTAATGGGGGACTCCAATCAGGACCAGGTCAGTGCTGCCATCTCTATCCATGTCCACAGAACAGAGAGACGCCCCAAAGTAGGAGCCGATCTGGGGGGTGAACACGAAATCATCTAAAGATGCCCGCTCCAGGCCAGGTACTGCTTCTCTCCCAGCACCACAACCTCCTCCACAGGCCCCCAAGCCCCGTCACCTCCTCCTCCACCCTGGCCACACTGCCCAGTCGCACACTCCACTCTGGCTTCTTCCACACCAACCTGTGTCCCTCTGACTTCAGACTTGGGCCTCCAGTGCCCGGATTCCTGGGCAAAGATGACAACCTTCCCCGTGTGCTGGTGGCGAGGGGCCCCCAGGATCAGGCTGTGGGCCCCCTTCCAAAAGGCCAGTGCGGTAGAGTAACCTGAGGGGCCCAGACTCAGCACCAAGGCTTCTCCTGTCTTCAGGCAGCTCCTCCCCCACCCCACAGCCGCCTCTTACCCAGGTAAGCGTCCCTCATGTCCACACTCTCCTGAGACATGTTGATGAAGGTGGGTCTCATATTTGGGGGGTATAAGAAGGCACCTCCAGACCAGCTGAAGCTCCCCACAGCCCCCAGAACTGGTCCATCCTGGGAGGAAAGGATTCCCAGGCTGAGCAGGATGCCAGCCAAATTCAAAGGAAGACCTCCCGGGCTCCACACACCAATCTAGCCAGCACTAGCCTCCCCATACGCCCCTGCGCCGCCCACCAGCCTACATTACCATGCTTGACAGGGATCAACTCACAGGTGTAAACACAGCACTGAAGCCCTCTTGAGACATCTCTAATTCAAAAGAACTGCTGCTTGGTGTCTCTGTACCTGGGGAAGGCAGGATGCTTGGCTTTCAGGAAGAAAAGCTACCTTTCCCAGGTTCAAGGAGGCTTCTTAGGAGAATCTAAGATCAGAGACCAACAACAAGGAACAGTGCCTAGCTCATGAGGGTCTAGGTTCAAGAAGGGAAACCCTGTGCCTGAGGAGGGACTCCTGAGGCAGGGGGCGTCATTGCTGACTTACCCTCAATGGCGAAGATCTTCTCCTTCAGCTGATTCTCAATATCCTTCAAAGCATCAAAGTTCTCCACACTGAACATGTATTCATGGGAAGGCCTCGATGCAATGGTCTCTAATTCTTTCCTGGACTGTGCGTGGTAAAACGCCGCTCCTACCTGTCCCCAGCGAAAACCAACCCAGTGAGAATGGAAATTCTCCTAGGCCTAGATGTCATGTTACTGCTTGAGTATGAGAATGAGAACCCCCCTGCGTGGTGGAGCTTAACTGACTTATGTAGGGGATGAGCTTGTGAATGTAATCCTACAGCCGCCCCTACTCTCTCTGGCCTCCTTTCTGGTTCTCCACATGTGAATTGCTATGACATCATACGACCACCACCATGAACTCCACCATGACCTCTGCCCTTCCTTCTCCTCTATCATGGACTGAGACCCTCCAACACTGTGAGTCAAAATAAATGATTCCGTCCCAGGAGAGGATGAGTATAAGGGCTGGAGGGTGAGGGAAGAGCTGTGAAGTACTGTCTTCTGGACATGACGTGGCTGCTGCATTCATGAACTTTAGACCAGCTGTGGTTACCATCACAAGACTCACATAAGATCAGGCCAGCCCCCAAAGTCCCACAGAGATGGGAGAGGTGACATCCAGGCCCCATCCCATGGAGCTATTTGCACTTCATAGCTGGCAGGACTGAGTCATCCTCCTTTGAGAACATGGTGACTAGTAAGGTTCCCAGTGCTCTGGCAGACGACAGAGCCACCGCTGTGAACATACAGCAGCACTGACTGGACTTGGAAGGTTGCTTTAAAAACACACAAAGTTAGCCGGGTGCTGGTGGCGGCGGCGCACGCCTGTAATCCCAGCACTCTGGGAGGCAAAGGCAGGCAGATTTCTGAGTTCGAGGCCAGCCTGGTCTACAGAGTGAGTTCCAGGACAGCCAGGGCTATACAGAGAAATCCTGTCTCGAAAAAACCAAATCCAAATTAAAAAAAAAAACAACAATAAACAAACCACACAAAGTTAAGAAAGGGAGGGGCTGGGGGACACTGGGGATAGTGAAGGGGAGAGAAATAGGAGACAGAGGGGGTATGTGATCACATCTCATTGCATACCTATATGAAACTCTCATGGAATGAAAAGTAAAATAAAAAAAACATCTCTCTCTCTTAAGTGCTTCTGTTGGGTGCTTTTACCACAAAGAGGCGAACGTGGCTAAGGCATTACGTGCACTGTCACCCACCAAAACTCTTCAGTCAGCCCTGGAGATTCCTTCTAAGTGAGGCTCAAATGACGTTAGGGAGTCAAAGCAGTGGGGTCACAGGTCCCCAGGCTGATCTAACTAAGGCAGCCAAGATGAGAAAACTGGTTTCTACCTTTAGAGGAAGTTGCTTCAAGGGGAAGTTACGGGAGGAAATGGTGGGCGACCATCTTTGTGTCCTACCCCAATTGCATAACGGATGATGCCTGCAGCCTCTGCCATGGGGATGACACTATCATAGTTCAGCTTGTCCTTTTCTTTCCTCCCATCAGTGATGACAATGAGGACCCTGGTGGCATCTTGCCGAGCTCCACTTTGGGCGGTGAACAGCTCTGTTCTATCAAGAAAGAAGAGAGTCCAGAGGCCTGTTGATAAAACTGCACTGACTTTTGCTGCCCTTCCTGCAGGAGCCCCACTCCCACTCACAAACCCCCAATTGGCAAGGGTGTCAACCGGCTGCATTTCAGGTTCTTCCCAGTTCTCTCTTGGACAGGCAAATGAGGCCCCTGGGGAACCCTGGCTGCTCTGGGACAGGATGGACTCACATGACATGCTTGATAGCTGAGGCTGTGTGCGTGAACCCTCTCAGCTGTCTTACAGAATCCAACAGGCTTAAAGGGCTGGGCGTGGAGATGAAGTCTTTAAAAGTAAAATGTATCCAGAAGGTACTTGAGAACTGCATCAGGGAGAACTAAAGAAAAGCACATGGGAGTGAAGGCTGATTCCCCAGGACACCACAAACATAGCCAGCGTGCCTAAGGCCCGGCGAGCCTTCCCAGCAGGCCCTGGGCCTCGCAACTCCTCAGGAACTCACCCGTGTGCTGGGTCGCTGAAGTTGCCACATCACAGCTTTAACAAAGTGCAGCATTTTTTGAAAGTCTGCGGAAGAGATGCTCCCCGAGCCGTCAATCAAGAACACGATGTCTTGGTCCTGCCTTGGGCACTCTAGGAAAGGAGATTGCTCTGACCCTCCAAGGGACACTCAAAAGATCTCCTGGCCACAAGAGCTCACTTTCCCAATACCCTCCACCCCCCTCGGTCTGACAATCACAGCCAGGTCCCATTTGTGAGACCTGTCTGTGTCCAGATTCTCTCTTCCTTAGTCCTCTAATGTGGACAAGACCTTTGAGTCTCACAAAGAGGCTACAGCTGTGAAGGATCTACCCCAAGCCAGCCCAGTAGATACAAAAACACAAGCATTTCCTGTCCCAGTAGCAAGAAACTGAGAGCCTTCTCCCTCCACATAGACTGTTCAGTTCTTCCCCAGAGGCCAGCGACAGTCTCTCCCCACAACGACCACTGGCTCAGAAAGGACCATGGTCTGTGGTCAGTCCCTGTCCTTACTGGTTAGGGCTACACTGTACTTTTATCCCTGGTAAGAGACACACACTACCTCTGTCTTGTTCTCAGTTTCAGTGTGGGTTCCCCTCCAGGGCAATATTAGAATTCTTATCCAGGTGAAATTTTTCCAGTTCAGGAGAATGAGCTCTACCCTCTGGAGTGGCAGCAGCATCGGGGTTCTTAACTGCAGCTTCTTTGTCTCCCCACAGAGTGGTAGTGGAAGCACCCGAGAAGATAAGGCCCACTAACCAAGTCTACAGCCTCTGTGAATGTGCCTACCACTCCTCTCAGCCTTCTCTTTCTGTGTCTCTCTCAAAAGACAGAGACACATGTTCTGACTTTTCTGTCCGTGGAGTCTAAATCCAGGGGATTTGTGTTAGAGATGCCCATCCGAAGGGCCTCAGAGTGAGCATGAAACCAGAAAACAGCCTCAGTCTGCAGCTGGAAAAGTCCACACTCCTTCACCTCATCCTCCATCTCCATCAGCACCAGAGAAGCCAAGTCTCATGTCTTGCCCTGGTAAATACACACTTGCACGTGCGCGCGCACGCGCGCGCGCGCGCGCACACACACACACACACGCGCACACACACACACACACACACACACGCACGCACGCACGCATGCACATGTACATGCACACACATGAAGAACATATATGCATATAACTCAGACTGCACCTTCATCAGCAAGTCCCAGACGGTTGCACTAACCATCACTAGAAAATTAACCCCTTCACTTTCTCTCTGAGTGATAGCAGTCTATATCATCAGCACTGTCAGGTCAGGCCAGGCACTGTACCAAACGGGTCACCGTGTGCTGCTGGCAAAGTACCACCCATTAGTAGTCACATTTGACAGATGCAAAACCCCAAATTCCAAAAACAATAACAGACTAGGTATCAGGGCCAGCAGTATCTCTCCAGCTGTACCATCTGGCAATATATTTTCCAGATTCTCTCTCCCTGCCTCCCTGTTGGAAAAGAATCTGACCCACTGAAGCCAAGATACATGTGCGTAGACTCCCCAGAGGAGCCGGTGGCTTGCTTACCCCGCAGCACAGTTGGAAACCTCTGATTCAGCCTGAATAATGAAGTCAGTAGAAAGCAGAACCCTGTCAAGTATATATTCTCTCCGCATATATGGTGCACAGTAGGACCACAAGCCTTGGGACAGAGAAGAATGATGAATGGAGCTTCTTCTTATTGGTTTACTCTCCAGCCCGGCAGCCCCGGAGCCCTACACCTTCCCTTAAGAACCTTCCTGTAAGACCAAGAGCTCTCACCAGCAGCTGGGAAGGGTTGGTGGCAGCAGCGAGGGACAGGCCCAGGGACATGTTCACAGCCTCTGTGGGCACTGTGAAGATAGACGTGTGCATAGTGGGTCTCATCCCCCACCTCGCTAACAGGGAGGCCCCGTGGGTAAGGCAGACATTCAGATTATAAGGCAGCTACAGCATCATGGGGGTACAATGGGAAGGCCCAGGAGTTTCTCTGAGGCTGAGTTCATGGACAGCGCTGCAGCTGCCAAGTGGGACTCCTGGGCTCTACACAGGCCTCATAGCCTAGGAGCTTAGCATTAGGCCGAGGCAGGGCCGTGACTCACCGTGGAAGTAGATGGGCTCACATTTGCCTGTGTGATAGCCACACTTGTAGAGGCCACCTATTTGGTTAGTGGCTTTTATTTCCTTTGGCGCTCCAACCACCACCCTGTGGGGAGATCGGGAGCACAGCAGTTAGGAGCCATGGCAGAGAGCTGACTCTAGCTCTGAAAATGGAGGCTCAATTTAAATTCCAGGCAGGTCGTGTTTTATTTTGTTTTGTGCTTTATTCTCTCCTAATGGGAGCCCTCCACTTCTGGCCTCTAGGTATTTCGTAAACATACGTTAAATGGACAGACAATTCCTTGTAAGCACGCCCTGTGGCTGGCGGGTCACAGTGCCTGGCATTTAGGAAGCACTTGGTAAATGTTATCTGGAATTATTCTAAAGGCCTGTTTTCAGGAAAACATTCATAACATGAATAAAAGTGCCACGTCCCATAAAGGGAAAGTATGCAGGTGATACCACTGGACTGGGGACTGGCAGGTGGGGCTGGGGAGGGGCAGGACTCTGCCCAGCTGCCGCCGAGTCCTCACCAGGAGCTGTCAAACTGGAGCACACTGTGTCCGAACTCAGCACCGTCCATGTGAAAATATATCGGCTTCTCTGCGTCCAAGTTGAAGCCAAGACAAGAAACAAACACTGGGGAAGCACAAGAAGCTTTAGAGAAGGTCCCCCCCCACACACCTTCCTGCCCCCTCCGCTGCATCTTCCTGACTCCCTTGTCTCTCTCCCACACTCAATACCTCTCAGGGGCCTTGGCCCTGGACTCTGTCTCTCCTACCCCTAGTTCATGAGTCACTTCCCACTGTTAAATTTCAGTTGTATTTCCACAGAGTGAGCATCAAAGTTTGAAGATACATTTTCCCATCGCTTTCCGTGGGGCTTTGATGAAGGAGAATCCAGGAAAACTTGGAAACCATGGGGGAATTCTGAGTGCACCGTGCAATGTGCATGCTCTGCCTACTTCAGAAATCTGTGAGTTGTCAAGGCCAACTCACCTGTCTCTCAGGATCTCTTGGGTTCTCCCTCAAATGGCTTCTTTGATATTCTCTCATTCCCCAAACTCCAGATCCAAAGCCTTTATATCTCAGCTCCCCCGAAATGTCAAGTCACTCTGCTTACCAAGGTCCTGATCTCTCAACCACAGCCTCCATCTCACGGGCCTGACTTACTAGGAACAAGTCCCCAGCCCCTCGTCCCCGAGGCCCAGGCTCACCCATCAGCAGAAGAAAGGCTATCCAGGTACGGCTCATGGCTGGAGAGCAGAAGCAGGCTCTGAGCGACCAGCAGCTTGGAAACAGCTGCCAAGGCACTGAAGAAGCCAATGAGAAGAATGGTGGTCAGGAGGCCGGAACCCCAGAGGGAAGCTGTCAGCATGAGTCAGGGGAAGGAGCGGCGAGCTGAGACGAAATGGACTGAGAGGGGACCGAGGCAGCCCACGCTCTTCCCCAGAAGAGTTGCTCTACTCGAAATGGCATGATGATGACATATTTTTCTAGTTCCCCAGTTTTTGCCTAGATAGATGTAACCTCCCTGATTGTCTCATCCTTCTCAGCAGAAGTTTCCCCTGACCTTGAAGTGTGAGTCAGCCTCAGGAGAAGAGAGAACAGATGCTGTCCTACAGGACCCTAGCGGGAGCCCTCCACTTCTGGCCTAGACTTAGTCTGAGTAGACTATGTGGGCCATCAGAGGAACACAGACTGGCATTCATTCATTCACTCACTCATTCATTCATTCATTCATTCAGTGGATTAGTCATTTACTCAACAAACGTAATCGAGGGAGATGAGATGGGCCTTGTGCTAGGTGTAGAAGAAAACATAACCCAGAGATCAGTGTAAAAGCAGATGTGTAAACACTAAAGTGGGCCCTGGGAGAAAAGAAGTGCAGAGACCACTAGAAGGTTGCTCGGGACCCCGGGCTGGTTTCTGGAGGAGGCAGCACTTGAGCTGGGTCTTAAAGGCAGTCAAGGTCAAGAGAATACTAAAAATTGAATTTCAGAAGCAATGGGTATGTTCATTAGGATTATCATCCATTAAGCTCTATTTTGGAAGATAACCCTGGCTCACGGCTAGCCATTAGGCCCTTTCTCCTGTCAAGAACATGCCTCTGCCAGGCACCCCAAAGAAGGGAGTGGGGTAAGCACTGGATCACAAGTTCTGGTTCTCATTCCTGTCCCAGGAAAAGTTTGATCGTGCCAGGCCGCTGGATCATCCTCGGATCATAACAGACAGCAAAGAACTGGGGTGCTGAGTAGCCGACATTTGAGACATTACCTTTACCATAGAAATCTTCCCGTTTTGACCAGATTTAGAGATAACAATGACAGCACCTCGTTTGGTCTAAAATGGCTAAGCTTACGGTTTCTGTAAAACATGTTTAATTGCTCAGAATGCAACTCGGGGTTGGGACTTTAAAGAGATACTCAGGACACATCCTATGTGAAGTTTTGTAACTCAAGACCCACATAAGCCACAAACAATTTCTATGGCAGACCAGTTTCTCTTTAGGGACTAGCCAAATTGGACACAAGCTATGTTTATTAGAGGTTTTCTCCTTATTTTTTCCTCATTTCATGATGGGCCTTCTCGCTGGAAAGTCTTGCCTCTCTGGCACACTACAAAGAGTTAACGCAACAGAGTGGGAAGTGAGATTGGCGAGAGATGAGGCTGGACTGTCCTAAAGAATGGAGAGTGAGCAGGCCATGGCCCTGGGAATTTTGAAAGCCTTTGATCACTACCCTGCAGGCAGGAGGAAAGGTAGGGAAGGACGGAGGAATAAGATGTTCACAGTCGCCTTTCGGAGAACTGGGTTTGGCTGATGTCCCTGGGAGGCCTGCACTTTTCTGAAGGGAAAGAAGGAGGAGACCAGGAGAGAGGGGAGGTGGCCAGGAGGAACTGGGAGGAGAAGAGGGAAGGGAAACTGAGGTCAGGATGTAATAGAGGAGAGAAGAATGGAGACAAAGGGACTATAAAGTGAGAAGGAAAGGAAAACAAGGACCCTGAGTGGTTCATAATATCCAGGCCATGGAGTCAGTATATGACCGTGTGAGGCATATGAAGGGAGAGCCAGCTGTCAGGGGAAATCCAGCATCCCCACATAACGCAGGACTATAAAGGGTCAGGATGCTAGCTTTCTGTCTTTGTTTATCTCTGGGCACCAAAAACCATTGGCCAAGGGGCTGCAGTAACAGGAGAGAGGAGGAGGGAGTTGGGGAAGAAAAGAGAAGCGTCTAGAAAGGGGAGTCCAGCGCAGACTCCACTGGACAGACGGCCAGGGCCAGCGCTGGGATCCCACCCTTCCAAAAGAAAGCTTTGGCCTCAGGAAACTGTTCTCACATTTTCTGAGTCTTCGCTTTTTGTCCCCATGTGTACCGTTCTTTGTCCTTTCCTGGAAGGAAGGCAGACACGTGGGCAGCCAGCTACATCTGTACGAGGACCTGAAGAAGACCATCAGTCAAGGTCAATACAACTGGCTGAAAGTCAGAGAGCAGAAAGTAGGAACTGCATTGACTGTCCAGCATCCTGACACTTCTGCCTAGCTGAGACCCCTCTACCACCACCATGACACTTAGCACCATCAGAACCCCCAGCCAACGCCCTTTTCTAATTAAGGAAGAAGCATAGGGGACCAGGTCCAAGAGTCAAGAAAAACTTATCTCACGCAGATTAACAGAGTTCCTTCTCAGGACAGTGGGGAACCAGATGGGACTTTTATACCAACAGACCTAAGCTGGGACCCAGACATCTTAGAGAGGAACTTGAAATCTTGAGAACCAGTTGCAGAGGAACTTGAGATCCTGAGAACCAGTTGAGGCCCAGGGTGGATAGACAGACTTGTTTGCTCGTGTCTGTGTGCAGTGGGGCAATGCTCTCAGACAGTTTGGGGGCTATGATTGATGGCTTGCAGGAGCCAGCCACCGGCAGCTTCTTAAGAGAAATGTCACGAGCATTTGTTTACACCAATGGCCTTCCCTAACAAACCTTTCTGGTTTGACCTCCCCTTCCTGTATTTGTCTCACTTCCCCTCTTTGAATGAAATAAAAGAGGTCTACCTGGTATTTTGAGACAGGGTCTCTGTCTAAACGGGAACTCACCATTTTAGCAAGTTCCAGGGAGACATTTGTCTTTGGTGCCGGGTACTGCAGTCAGACATGATATAAGATGAGAGTGTTATGTTGGTTTTATAAAAGATCTGCTAAACAAGCCAGGAAATACTAAGTCACACAAGGAAGAAATTGGCTAAAGGGGCACTCCAAGCTCTCTTATCAGGAAGGAGCACAATTCTGCCAGACAGACAGGATGGCCCCAGGCTAACGAGTGCCAGATAACAAATGACCAGGATAGCTGCGTCAATATTTTACATTGGAAATCCCCCTATTTCGCCAAACAAGCAAACCTTGGAATTTCTGCCTCTGGAAAACATGTTTAGTTGCTCAAATGCAACATGGAGCTGTGGAACTATACAAGTTAGTGTGGGGTTTTGTGCAGTACTAACTCTCTTATGTCCATTAGCGAGAACCAGTCACATGTGATTATTAAAGTTTTCCATATTTTTCCTGAGTCTGTGAGTATGCATGGACACACACACACACACACACACACACACACACATGTATATACATATATATACAGGCATGTGCATACATTAATTAATTAATGCAGCAAATTATTTTTATTTTTATTTTTTATTATATTCAACACAATATATATTTTATTGTATTGTAAAGATGATGGACATGTTATTAAATGAAATTAAAAAGATGAAGTTTTTTTGTTTGTTTTGTTTTTAGTAGAGCTTAAAATCTTGGCTCTTACTATAGTACAAACCCAAAATAAGAACAATTTTTAGACATTAGAGTTCATTGTAATAAGGCTGTACTTCAATGTCCCTCACATCCCCAAAGGATTTTACCTCCATAGTAGCTAAGCTAAGAGTTGACAGTCCTGCTGTGCCAAGAAATGAATTGTAGGCATAATTATTTGGATACAGATTTCCTGCTATGATCAAAGCTATTTGACTTGAGTGATTGTCATCATTCTCAGCCCACAGGGAACAGGTTACATTCATATTAGAAATGGTGTGTGTATTAAGATAGTCTGTCAATGAAATCATTCATCAACTGTTTCAATGAACAATGGTTCTGCTTGGACGGTGGCACAGACATTAGGTGAGGGTAAGATTCTGGTTCATTGGCTGTGATGATTTTGAAAATCATTCATCTCAGAAAAAGAGTAACTTATAAGGTCATCTTCTTCAAAATTCATGCAATGATTATAAATATCA
Source organism: Apodemus agrarius (assembly GCA_964023405.1). Classification (NCBI taxonomy): domain Eukaryota; kingdom Metazoa; phylum Chordata; class Mammalia; order Rodentia; family Muridae; genus Apodemus; species Apodemus agrarius. Next base: position 121,738,122 of record OZ030005.1, on the reverse strand, counting down.
AGCAAAACATTCAGTCTCACTCTTTGTTGTTCTCTTACAAGACACCTCCCAAAGTAATTGTCTATGTTTCTTTTGGCTGTATAAGTAATTTTGAAATACGTAAGCGTTCTGAAAACCATAGTATAGTGTAAAAACATCAAATAAACAATCCTACTAATAGAGAGGCTGAGATAGGAGAAGCATGATTTCAAGACCATTGTGTGGTACACAGCAAGACACTGTCACGTACAAACAAACAGAGAGTATATATGGATTGTACAATATTGGACATTTCTCTCCAATTACCAAATTAGAGAGACCACTGGGTGACGGCCAACAAATTTATAATTCCTCATATATTTCAATTTCAATCGATTAGGATATGTTGGTAATATTAATTTTCATATTAAGAGATTATTAAGGAAAAGTGATTGTTACTTCCTGTTACTTTTGTTGTTAGAGATGGAAATATGTTTGTGTGGGTTTGTTGAAAAATTACTTTCCTGCTTTTTCTATGGTGTAGTTTTCCTCCTTGTGTTGGTGTTTTCCTTCTATTATCCTTTGTAGGGCTGGATTTGTGGAAAGATATTGTGTAAATTTGGTTTTGTCATGGAATATCTTGTTTTTTCCGTCTATGGTAATTGAGAGTTTTGCTGGGTATAGTAGCCTAGGCTGGCACTTGTGTTCTCTTAAGGTCTGTATGACATCTGCCCAGGATCTTCTAGCTGTCATAGTCTCTGGTGAGAAGTCTGGTGTAATTCTGATAGGTCTGCCTTTATAAGTTACTTACCCTTTTTCCCTTACTGCTTTTAATATTCTTTCTATTTAGTGCATTTGGTGTTTTGATTATTATGTGACAGGAGGAATTTCTTTTCTGCTCCAGTCTATTTGGAGTTCTGTAGGCTTCCTGTGTGTTCATGGGCATCTCTTTCTTCAGGTTAGGGAAGTTTTCTTCTATAATTTTGTTGAAGATATTTACTGGTCCTTTAAGTTGGATATCTTCACTCTCTTTTCTACCTATTATCCTAAGGTTTGGTCTTCTCATTGTGTCCTGGATTTCCTGGATGTTTTGGGTTAGGAGCTTTTTTGCGTTTTGTGTTTTGTGGCACTGCTGTGCCAATGTTTTCTATGGTATCTTCTGCACCTAACATTCTCTCTATCTTTTGAATTCTGTTGGTGATATTTTCATCTATGAATCCTGATATCTTTCCTAGGTTTTCTAGCTCCAAGGTTGTCTCACTTTGTCATTTCTTTATTGTTTCTAGTTCTATTTTTAGATTCTGGATGGTTTTGTTCATTTCCTTTGCCTGTTTGATTGTGTTTTCCTGTAATTCTTTAAGGGATTTTTGTGTTTCCTCTTTAGGGGCTTCTTAGTTGTTTACCTGTGTTCTGTATTTCTTTAAGAGAGTTATTTATGTCCTTCTTAAAGTCCTCTATCATCATCATGAGAAGTGATTTTAGATCCGAATCTTGCTTTTCCGGTGTAATAGTGTATCCAGGACTTGCTATGGTGGAAGAATTGGGTTCTGATGATGCCAAGTAACCTTGGTTTCTGTTGCTTATGTTCTTACGCTTGCCTTCCTCCACCTAATCATCTCTAGTGCTACCTGACCTCACAAAGCCTTCACAAGGCCCTCCCCATCCATGCTTGATCCCACACAAGTGGCCATAGCTATAACTTCATAAGGGCGAGAGCTATCTCGTGTTCAGAAGACAGCATTTTGCACACTCTTCCCCACCCTCCAGCACCTACATTCTTTCTGTTCCCTCTTCTGAAAATGTTCCTTGAGCCTTGTGGTTGGAGTGGGCGAGTGACTTCAGTGACCTGTTTAAGGCTAAGCACACCACAGTCATTTATTCTTAGCACCACAACCAGTATGAATTTCTCACTAACCGCCTCCCATGGAAAAACAAAAGCAAGCCTCTGAGACCAGATTGAAAGCAGCAGAAACCCATGGCAGAGTTCAGAGGTCAAGGGTGGGGTCCCATAAGTCCCTTCTGCTTTCTTGACTGATGGCAGATAGGGCCAGTCTCGTGTGGATCCCATGGAGGTGACTGCCACTGCTGTGGGTTAGCATTTGCGATGGTTTCATCCCAGTCAGAGAATGGCGGTCACACTGTACCCCAGCTCCTCCCCACTTCCCTCCCCGCTTTTCTGCAGTGTGACCTGATCCTCACACGGGTGGCCTAAGGATCTTTTTAGGGCTGTGCCTATGTCAATGGCTCATGTCCTGTGTCTTAGACACCCATGTGTCTCTGCGTTCATTACAAGTTGGTTTTCTTTAACGTGTAATGGGGCTGGAAGGTGGCACAAGATAAAGTGCTCGCTGCACACGCAGGAGGACCAGAGTGTCTCCAGCATCCACACAGATGCTGGCTGGGCCTCGTGGTCCATCTGCATCGCAGTGCTCAGGAAGCTGAGGAATAGCTAAGTTAGCAAGGTCTGGGTTCAAATGGAGACCCCACTTCGCTAGAGGGGATGAGAAGCAATCAAGAAAAACCATGGAGTCAGCTCCACATGCACATACATGCCACATGCGCATGCAAAATATGTATTTCCACTTTAAATAAAGTATAAATGAAGTGGCTACAAATTTTATTATTTAGTTCTCTTTTTTCCCATTTTTCTTTTTTTTCTAAAGATTTATTTATTTTATTATATGTAAGTACACTGTCTCTGTCTTCAGACACTCCAAAAGAGGGCCTCAGATCCCATTACAGATGGTTGTGAGCTACCATGTGGTTCTTAGGATTTGAACTCAGGACCTCTAGAAGAGCAGTCAGTGCTCGTAACCACTGAGCCACCTCTCCAGCCCCAATTTTTTTCTTATTACAAAAAATTACATGTAATAGCCAAATGTAGTGGTGCATACCTTTAATCCTAGCACTCAGGAGCCAGAAGCAAGTAAATATATACGCATTTGAAACCAGCCTTGTTTACATCGTGAGTTCCAGGGCAGCCAAGAATACAGAAAGAAATTGTGTTAAAAAATTATATATATATATATATATATATGTATATATATATATATATATGCATTTACATAAAAACAATTATCAGGAAAAGATGTCAAACAAATAAAATAGATCAAGGTATACCCAGACAAAAAGATAAACCAAAGGAAAAAGTTTATGTCTCTAGTACTTCAAGATGTAAGAAAAGTTTAATTAAGAAAGAGCAAAGTGCCGGGCATGGTGGCACACGCCTGTAATCCCAGCACTTGGGAGGCAGAGGCAGGCGGATTTCTGAGTTCGAGGCCAGTCTGGTCTACAGAGTGAGTTCCAGGACAGCCAAGGCTACACAGAGAAACCCTGTCTCGAAAAAAAACCAAAAGAGAGAGAGAGAGAGAGAGAGAGAGAGAAAGAAAGAAAGAAAGAAAGAAAGAAAGAAAGAAAGAAAGAAAGAGCAAAGCTTGAGCCACAGAATTAGGTCAGTAGATCATATTCTTTTCCTGTTTAAAGTTAACCAGCAGGTGGGCACTTTCATGAGTGAGAATTTTAATGTAGTGTGGGATCTCTTTGCCTCCTATGTTTTGTCTAAAACAAGCCATGGTAACTGTTTCCTTTGATACAGAATTTTATTTACTTGAAAAAAAAAAGAAAAAAAAGATGGCTTAAGGCCAGAGACAGACAAGAGGAGAGAGTTGGGAACACTCTGCTTTTTAAAATTTATCATTAGTTCTGACATAATCTCCAAATGTTTATTATTAATTCCTGGGTTTTTTTTTAGATTTATTTATTTATTATATGTAAGTACACTGTAGCTGTCTTCAGACATCAGATCTCCGTGAACCACCACGTGGGGCTGGGTTTTGAACTCATGATCTTTGGAAGAGTAGTCGGTGCTCTTACCGGCTGAGCCATCTCTCCAGCCCTAATTTCCTGTTTTCAATCTTCTTTTCACTTAGATATCGTATCTAAAACTCTTATAAATTAATCAGTAAGTTGTAATTTTCCTTAGATGTTTTAAATTTTCTTTTTTTCCATTGAAAAATTCTTATACAATCCATTTAGATCATGCTTTCCCCTCTCCCAACACCTCCCAGATTGTCCCCACCTCTCCACCTACCCAACTCCAAGCCAACAAACAAAAAGCTAGAAACGTCAAACATAGACACAGACACACACACACACACACACACACACACACTGAAAACCAAAATACACAAATAAAAGACCCATAAGACAATTTGTTAAAAGTCTCCCAATAAAGCAACTCGAGACAAAATAGCTACAAAACATATCTTTGAGCTTGGTTTGTGCTGGCCATGGGGCCTATCTTGAAGTGTGGTAAATATCCTTTGGGATCAACTGCAGATTCCTTCTTGGTAAGGGTGGAATCCCTCCATTTTCCTCTCTCGGCACTGGGATCCCATTTGACTTGAACTGTGCGTGCTGTCAGCCTCTGCGCAGTCGCAGTCACGCAGTCACATGCAGCAGCCCCGCCGTGTCGGGAGGTGCTTCCTTAGAGTCATCCCCACCTCTGTCTGCATAGATCCCTGAGGGAACTGTTTGACGAAAATGCCCTATGTAGACTGAGTACTCCGAAGTTTCTCACTCTCTGCATATTGCCTGTAGATGTTATAGCTCTGAGAGAAAGGCTTCCCCAGTGGAAGTGTTACGGCTCTGAAGGGAAAGGTATCCTGGCAGTCATGAGCCAAGGAATACCACAGAGTCATATCACACAGGAAACCTCACGCAGAGATTTTGGGGGGGGGAGAGACACAAGAGGGTGGCTGCCTCTGCCCCAGTGAGAAGCAGTAGCAAACTGAGTAGGAGACAAGCTTACATAAGGTTTCTTGGGGGAGGAATTTCTAGGGTGGAGATTTCAAGGGTGAAGATTTCTAGGATGCGATTTCAATCGAGGGATAGGTGGGATTTTGGGCTCAGGGGATTGGTAGGCTTTCAAACCCAAAGGCTAACTCCTGTCTTCTACCTTGCATTGTCTGGTCGTGAGTCTTTGTGCCTCTCTCAGCCAGCATCAGAGAAACTTCTCGCAGTCGATGGGAACTAACAGCGGAATGTCATTAGAAGTCATGTTATTGCTATGTTCCTTTAGCAGAACAATTAGTTTTTTGTCCCCCCCCCCAGATCCATAGGCTATCCATTCCCAGGTTCTTGGCTACCATAGAAACGTCAGGTATGGATGCCATATCATGGAATGGGTCCTAAATCTAATGAAAGAGAGCTTGGGGGGAAACAAACAAACCAGGGTTTGGCCACTGCTGGGACATTTGTGCCGCTGTTAAGCCAACATTTCTGTAGGCAGGTCACCTTTATAGGTTGCAGGGTTTATAAACAGATAAAATTCTGTTTATCAATGTGTTTTATGCCAGTGCCGTGCTGTTTTGATTACTATAGGTCTGTAGTCCAACTTGAAATCAGGGACGGTGACACCTCCAGCAGTTCTTTTTTTACTCAGGGTATTTTAGCTGTCCTGGGGTTTTTGTATTTCTATATGAATCTGAAATTGTCCTTTCAATTTCTGTGAAGAATTACGTTAGGATTTTGATGGCGATTGTATTGAATCTGTAGATTGCTTTCCGTAGGACAGCCATTTTCATACTCTGTTTAGAATTTTGATGGCGATTGTATTGAATCTGTAGATTGCTTTCCGTAGGACAGCCATTTTCACTCTCCTCTACCACTCTATGAGCATGGAGAGACTTCCTTCTTTCGCGGTTGTCTTAATATTATTATACAAGCTTTTCCCTTACGTGGTGAGAGTTACCCCAGTGGAATGCTTTAAGTGTTGCTTATTGGGCTATCCTAGTAGGAATATAGAAGACCTTGTTGTTGATTGTAATTTGAACTGTGAATTCAGAGGATTCAGTGGAGAATTTCAGAATGTGGCTTAGAGAATGTTTTCATGGTATTTTGGTAAAGAATGTGGCTGGTTTTTGCTCTTGTCTGAAGACTCTACCTGAGGCTAAGGTAAAGAGTTTTATATAAATTGCATTAACAAAGGAAGTCTCAAAAAGGGTCAGCAGAAACTTTGTTCTCTGGTTAAGTCTCATGAAGAGCATTTTGAACAAGCGTAGTAAGCTTAGAAAGAAAAAATATAAAATATATGGTATTAAAGGGGCACCAGGACCTTCCCAATCACCTTGGGAATACATAGTAAGATTGTTCCCATCTCTTAGTACCTGGCAAGTCAACCAAGGAAGACACATGCAATCTGTACACCGACAACACCTTCCTCCATCTCCCTAAGAAGAAGTAAGCCCCTTCCTTCCTGTCACATCCGGAACATGTGGAACAGATACCCAGCCCATGACTTTCTTCTTGCATCTCAATGAACATTATGAAATTCACGTTTTCCTTTTATACAAAATAAAAGTCAGCCAAGTTGGACAAGATAACTGCATCTAAAGTTGTGACTACTCAGGAGGATAAGGCAGAAAGAAGCTCAGTTTCCCCCATAAGTGAAATTTCAATATTAATAAATAGGAAGTGGTAGTCACTTACTTAGCCAGACTAATGTAAAATTACAGAAGGTGCTTTCAAGGGCTTCGGTGTGGGTTCCACATTCACAAAGGTGTGAGAGATGGGTACTGGGGTTCCCCTTGAGGAGGGAGGCCATCTAAAACTACCATCAAACTTTTCCTATGAGTGCTTCTTAGTCAGTACTGGCAATGCATCCGCCATTTCCCACAGGCTTTCCAGGGCCTGGATAACCATGAGGGCGTGGTGCAGCACAGCTCCTTGTACTCTCGATGATAACTGGGTGTGCACTGTCACTGTCTCTCAGGTGTGTATGACTCACTGTCTCCCAGGTGTGTATTGTCTCTGTCTCCCAGGTGTGTAGTCTCTGTCTCCCAGGTGTGTATGACTCACTGTCTCCCAGGTGTGTATGACTCACTGTCTCCCAGGTGTGTATGACTCACTGTCTCCCAGGTGTGTATGACTCACTGTCTCCCAAGTGTGCATTGTCACTGTCTCCCAGGTGTGTACTGTCACTGTCTCTCAGGTGTGCAGTATTCACTGTCTCCCAGGTGTGCATGGCTCACTGTCTCCCAGGTGTGCAGTATTCACTGTCTCCCAGGTGTGTATGACTCACTGTCTCCCAGGTGTGTATGACTCACTGTCTCCCAGGTGTGTATGACTCACTGTCTCCCAGGTGTGTATGACTGACTCACTGTCTCCCAAGTGTGCATTGTCACTGTCTCCCAGGTGTGTATTGTCACTATCTCTCAGGTGTGCAGCATTCACTGTCTCCCAGGTGTGCATGGCTCACTGTCTCCCAGGTGTGCAGTATTCACTGTCTCCCAGGTGTGTATGACTCACTGTCTCCCAGGTGTGCAGTATTCACTGTCTCCCAGGTGTGTATGACTCACTGTCTCCCAGGTGTGCAGTATTAACTGTCTCCCAGGTGTGTATGACTCACTGTCTCCCAGGTATGTATGACTCACTGTCTCCCAGATGTGTATTTTCACTGTCTCCCAAGTGTGTATTCTCACTGTCTCCCAGGTGTGTATGACTCACTGTCTCCCAGATGTGTATTCTCACTGTCTCCCAGGTGTGCATGACTCACTGTCTCCCAGGTGTGTATGATCACTGTCTCCCAGATGTGTATTCTCACTGTCTCCCAAGTGTGTATTGTCACTGTCTCCCAGGTGTGCAGTATTCACCGTCTCCCAGGTGTGCATGGCTCACTGTCTCCCAGCAGTCCCAGAGGCACAGGGCATTCCTGTCAGCTGACAGCTGCCCTCCATTCCCCAGACAGCTCCCTCTACCTGTAGGTATGTTGTGGATCCTTTTCTCACTTGAACAGTTTGGTGGGTTGGGGAGTCAGAGGGAGGGCAGCTGAGGATAAAGTCTAGGGCCTCATGCATGATGCTAAGCAAGTACTTGGCCACGAGGCTACATCCCCAGTCCTTGTCTATTCATTTATTCTGTTGAGAAAAGTCTTCATAAGTTACTTGGACTGGCCTTGAAGTCACTCTTCACCCAAGCTGGTCTTGAACTCACAATCTTGCTGCCTCTGTCCCCTGAGTAGAAATAGTTAAAAATGTGTACCACCAAGCTCATCTTCCTATCAAATTTTTATTTGGGGCTTACTTCTAGCAGAAGGAAAACCTCTAGAAATAGATCTATAAATTACTCTTATACATATATAAAAATTAGATATACCCAATTTATTAATTCAGCATTGTTTATAATAGCAAATGACTGGAAATAATATATGCAAGGGAGATTACATTAAATGTTAAATAGATTACAATCATAGGGAAATACTCTGAGCTACTTTATAACTTATATAAAATTGTTTGAACATATTAATAAAAAGACAATATGAATAATAGCAAAAAAGTGTGTTACCACTTGTTTGAAACTGTGTGTGTGTGTGCGTGCGCGTGCGCGTGCGCATGCGTGTGCGTGTCTGTGTGTGTGTGTGTGTGTGTGTGTGTGTGTATACACAGTTACCTACAATCTTTCTAGGATAAATTCTAAACATATACCCTTGAATATCCCTAAGGAGAGAACCCAACAGGTAGGAAGGGTGCCTTTGCACTTTACATTTTTGGTTGGTTTGGCTTTTCTTTGCCTTGATTTTCATTGTTGCATGCTGAGCCCAAGGCCTGGCATATACCAGATATGCTGCGAGCTGCATCCTCCCCGCCCCCTGCCTTTTTACTATTCTTGAGTATCTTTTGGTTTTTGTACTTTGACAGGTTAATTGGTTCAAATATTTAAATTAATGTTAAGATAATAAATGACTAGATGGTAAGTGGTTTTCATTCTCCGTTGAACATCTCTGTTGGCGATCTTTCCAGTTCTCTATCCCATGCCCAACTTTTCTTGTGTTCTCAGTCCCTGAACCTTTGCAAGTCTACATTTCACGCAAGCAAGGAAACATTACTTCCTTCAGAGATGACAGCACAGCATTTATCTATGCTTACCCACAAGTATCCCATAGCCTTGCCCAGAGAAGGACCCATTAGCATCTTCCCTAACACACTAGGAAACCCAAGAGATACCTTTCCTTCAAGAGGGTGCATTTAAGGCACTGTCCACAGGCCAAAAAAATAAAAAATGTATGAACCACACGCAACTCTCTCTCTCTCTCTCTCTCTCTCTCTCTCTCTCTCTCTCACACACACACACACACACACACACACACACACACACACACACAGAAATTCCATTTTTGTAGAAGACATCATAGCAACAGTCTCCTAAAGGACATGTCTGTCCATCCGCCTCTGTATTGGTCTGACCATGTAGACCTGCTTGTTGTTGGAGAGGCCACTCCATAGAGAAAAGACTGTTACTGAGGTGGGGCATCTTGGGGAGCAGCTTCGCTCATCATGTCCTTGTACTGCCTCTTGAAAAAGCCAAGCTGTCAGGGTAAAGACACAGGGTAAGTCCACAGAATCCATGGTAGTAGGTCAAGATCAGACAAGACAAAAAAGAGAGAAGTTGGGGGAGACAGAGAGAGACAGAGACAGATAGACACACACAGAGAGAGAGCAAGAACGAGAGAGAGAGAGAGAGAGAGAGAGAGAGAGAGAGAGAGAGAGAGCGCCAAGCAGGACAAAGATTGACAGGGCAGAATATAAAAGGGACCTGGAGAAGTCAGGCAGGGAGAGAAACAGCATCAATGCTGGGGCTAGGAAAACAATATAAAATGGAAGAAGAATCACTCTTTATACAGTGGTCATTGTAAATCAGGGGCCATCCTAGTTGCTCTGCATGCATTAAGCTAATTTTCTTTGTAAAATGGGTGTTCACAGTATTGTTTTACAACTGAAGGAATCCGGGCACTGAGCGAGCCACGACCCAGTCATGTAGTTAGCAATCCTGAGTCAACACAATAACGGAGCTGCCGAAGAGTGGGGAAGCAGGACAGAAAGAGTCAAGGCGCACCTTGTACAGGCCCGCAGTGATGAGAGCCAAGAGCACCAGGCCCCCGACAGAGCTGCCCACAATGAGTGGTAGAGGGTTGTGGACTTCGTATGGCTCCACTTTGGTCTCCGTCTAGGGAAGAAAGAAGAGAAACTGTACAGCAGGAGAGATGCACCGCAAACCTCTGGAGAGTTCCCTGAGCCCAACAATCCACACCGCCAACCACAGGCCTCACTCCTCTTCTGTTGGACATAACCCTGTGACCCTCAGTCATGTAGGGCCAGGCCCCTAGTGTTCTGGCTGGACTCCACCCCCACAGTCACCTGGCTACATCCAGGTTTGCCCTGCCCCATAGTTACCTGGCAACAGCCAGGTAGCCCAGCCCACTATAAAAGGGGATGCTTGGCCCCTCCTAGCTCTCTTGCCCATGCTCTCCCTTGTCTCTTGTCCCCCTCTTCCCCTCTCTCCTCATTCTTCTCCCCTCTCCACATTGTCATGGCCTCCTCTAACCTCCCTATCTCTTTTCTTTTTTTTTTTTTTTTTTTTTTCCTATCTCTTTTCTTTTCCCCCATCCTTCTATAATAAAGCTTTAAAATCATGGCCTGTCTCCTCTTATCTAAACCCGCCCTGTTGGAGAAATGGAACAGGCCTCACAGCGTCTACAGCTGCCGGACCAGACCAAGGGCTTGACTACCCGGCTGGGCTTCCTCCACAGGTACTCGGGGCCCACACCAGAACAGCCCCACACTCTTCCCACTCGCTTCTCTTGCAGCCCAAAGATGAGATCCACCACCCCACTTCCTCCTCCCTCCAGCAGCTCCCCCACCCATGACTGAGAGGAGTACCTTAGACTTCACAAACGTCTCCTGCCCTGGAAGTAGGGCAAACTCGGAGGCATTAAACAGGATCTCAGCGGCGCTCACAAGCAGGAGGTGGTCATGAGAAGTCTGCAGGGGAAAGCAGAGTGGGAGCCAGGCGCAGGCGCTGGACTAGTACGGCTACGCCCAGAGGATCTCAGAACACAGCATACCTTGATGTACCAGTCAAACAGTAGTTTGCCCTTGAGGGTGACATTGAATCTCTCCTGAGCATTGAAGGATGGGAGGTCACATTGGATTCTCTTACAGACTGCAACAGAGCAGTTCTAGAAGAGGACGGGAAAGACACAGACGACTAAGACTGAGGAAGACCAGGATGACTGTGTGTGTTGCCTTGAGGCTGGGGCCCACCGTATTCTTACCAGCACTGGGGTCCTTTCAAGCTCATCCCGGAAACTGGAGAGAGGGGGGGATTTCTGCTCAGTGTGACAGGCACTTGAGAGGTTCTGAGGAAAGACAGACACGGAGAAGAGAAAGGAGAGTGCTGGACTCTGGTCCTGGGCCGAAGGGAGAGTCAGAAAGCACAAGAAATGGATCTTAAGAAAGACCTGAACTTTGGGGGCCCAGCTGGACTCACCTGGGAGAAGGTAACCTGGGGCTGATCCCATACGGTCACCTTGTTGAGCTGGACAGGGATCCAGAAGACCACACTAACAGGGAGGCTCCTCTTGCCCAGGTTGTTGAACTACGTCAGAAAGGAGGGGGTGAGGGTTCAAGCCTTGTGGAGTGGCTGGCTCCTCATTCCCCACTTCCCAGGGCCACTGACTAAGGCCTGAGCACCCCGCTCTTCAGAGAGATGGAGTGTATAAACAAACGCCAACTACACACCTGAGACAGACTGGCTCGCCCTAAGTTCCAGCACCACCACTCGCCAGGTGTGAGAATTTAGACATAGGTCATGAGTCTCTCTGACCCTTAGTTTCTACATCACAAACCAGAGACAGCAAGAGTGTTCAGGGGCCTCATAGACTGAATAGAAGATGCGCGCATGTGTGTGTGTGTGTGTGTACGCATCTGTATGTTTGTGTGTTTGAAGGGGAGTGCATGTACGTGGTGTGAGTACATATGTGTACATGTATGTGCATGTGGGGGGGGGGAGGGGTGTAGAGCAAACTTGGAACTGTGCCTGACACATAGGAAACTCAGTATCCGTGCTTCCTATGATTGCTCTCTGCCTTCTCTTTACATCAAGTTCCCTTCTCAACATCCTCCCAGGTCCCAGGCTTGCCCGGCTCCTCACCTGGTACAGATGCTGTATGACCTTACTGGTCGTCTCTGAAGCTGTGAAGTTGAGATATTTGATAGAACTCTCATCACTAAAAGAAAAAAACAAAAACAGGGACAACAGGTGACAGAACATGAAGGTGTCCTGAGAAGGGGGTTGAACTGGATATACAGAGACTGGAAAGGAGGCAATGCAGCCCTCAGAGACAATGTCTGTCAGACACTGAGTGTGTGGGTTTGGGTGTGTGTGTGCACACACATGCGCACGCGCGCACACACACACACACACACACACCATTCCTCCACACAGGCACATGTATATACATACAACATAAGGCAGTGTATGAACACAAAGACAAAGCTGGCAGTGTCCAGCCTGATGGGGCGAGTGGGGTGGAGCAGCACCTGGTGACAACCATGGAGATGGCATACTTCACAGACAGCTCCAACTGAAACTCAGTTTTGTGGGTCCTGGACATGTTGTTCTCACTGAAAGGAAAGAAGTTCTTAGCCGCCTCTGAGAGCTGAGAGTCAGCCTTTCCATCCCCTCCCTCACCCTCTGCATCCAACTGTCTCCGTGTCCACTGTCCTTACCCCCAAGCTCTCCACCTCACGGAGGTCAGAAAACAACTTATGGGAGCTGGTTTGCTCCAGCCACCACGTGGGTCCCGGGGATTGAACCTGGGCCGCCAGGCTTCACAGCCTTACCTGGTGAGCCGCCCCAGCAGTCTCTATCTATGCTTATGGCTGTTGAGGGTGGCGGGTGGGGTCACACACACCACGGCACACATGTTATAGGGCAGAGACAGCTTCGTAGCCGGTTCTCCCGCCTTTACATGGCTTCCAGGTGTGGAGAGCGAGGCACCAGCCACCCCCTGAGCCATCTCGACGGCCCTGCCTATACCGTTCTGAAGCTGCCCGGATACCTCCAGGCCCCAGGTTTTGCCTGATGCATGTTTCCTTCTATCTTGATGCCTTTGCTTGATTTACAACGTAAATACTCCAGGAGTCTTCTCTCAACACTGGGCATCCTGGCCACTACCACCACTTGATCACTTGTTTTATGCTATCATAGGATTGGCAGTTTCCTGGCCTGTGTGTATCATTGAGCATTTGTGAGGGAGGGAGCCAGCTGGCTTCTTCATTACCATTGCCCCCAGCACTGAACACAATGCCTGGCACAGAGGTGTGTGCTCAATCAGTGCTTGTGGAATAAATTAGTCATCAAGACAGAGAACCAGAAGACAGAAGAAAAAGGCTCATCCCGAATGAGGGGCTGGGCCTCAGAGGGAGGGTGACTGTCATGTGTGGGAATAGGTACCTGGTCACAATGACCTTGAGGAACAGTTTGCTCCCAAGGGAGGCATCCGAGTCCACATCAAATGTGACATTAAACGTGACCTGGCAACAGAGAATGGAGACCGTGGTTAAAAAATAGTAAAGCATGAACAGCATGATTGTTCACCAACTACTGAATGGGATAAACCAAACATGATCTGCCCGTTCAAAAGAATATTGTTCAGAATATTTTTTTAGAGAGAGAGAGAGAAAGAGAGAGAGAGAGAGAGAGAGAAAGAGAGAGAGAGAGAGAGAGAGAGAGAGAGAAGTAAGTGATCCTTAAAAAACTAACAGTTGATGGAAGAAGCCACAGAGCCACATGCTGTCTGTGTCTGTGGATGGGAGATGTGCAGGAGAGGTGTCTGCATGCAGAGAGGGCCAAGCAGCCCCTAGGGGCTGTTAGCAAGATCTCAGATTGGTCAAGAGTGATTGATGGATGCATAACTCTATAAGCCACTGGATTATAGATTGTACCCAATGGGTGAGTTCATGGGATAGTTACATCTCAATAAAGCTGGTTTAATGGGTCAGAGAGAAAAAATGATAAGAGGAAGACAAGAATCCCATATGACAACAGCAGACAGAAGACAGCAGGGGATGGAGTTCCGACCTCGGAATTAGCAGGTAAGATGGGATGGTTTATGTTCCAGGTGGTACTCTTCAGAACCCCATTCCCTTCAGAAGAAGAGCCGGACTCAGCTGTCACACGCCAAGGCCTCTTGGTGAGCGGGTTCTGGAACCAAAACAGACAAATGTAGTACTGTCAGCTGCCAGCCATGGGGGCTGAGGAGAGCAGGGTCAAGTGACTGAAGAAGATTTGGGTACCTGGCTTTCTGACACCTTCCGGAAAGACAAGCCAGACGGGTAGTAGATGGTAACCTTGGTCCCGTAGGAATCCTCACCGTCATTTCTCAGCATCACGTTCACGTTAAAATCCTGGGGGCCTCCCACCACCAAAGTGTCCAAGCTGTGAGAATAGCAAGACAGGCCATGAGGCATCAAGGGCTTCCCGGAAGCAAGTCTATGTTGATGGAGAGAAGGCCCTTGGAGAGATAGGGCCATGAGGAACCTTGTGCCCACAGATATCTCTAAAGAAGCCCAGGCTCCCTCAGAGGCCAGAGACACACCGATTCAGATTTGAGGGAATCGATAACAGAAAGAAACCCACCCCATGGAGCTCATGCTGATGCTGAGATCGTCTTGGCAGATGCTATCATTGCCACAATTCTTCTCGAAGGGAAACTAGAAAAGGAGAGTGATCATAAGGAAGGTAAAGGAAATGATTAAAGGAGCAATAAAGTAAAATGTCTAAATGAAATAACATAAAGTAGCAAGGTTTCAGCAAGCACACTCTGTTCTATTCTCTACTCTTGCGAGGCCCTGACTCCAAGACTCACCATAGCTGTGAAGAGCCTCTGAGCACCCACAGCCAGAACTGGCCGGAGGTCCTTAGAGGACCGCAAGGGCTCCCCAACCAGTGTATAATTGAGGCGCAGGATGATGGGAGTCACTGACTCGTCCACGCAGTCCTAAGAGAGAATCGGGATAGAAGGATCCACCTTCTTCCGTCTCCTGAGACCACCCCGCCCTCAGTCAGGAGATCCGCCATTTGCCATCTCACAGGTAAAATTAGCTTCAGGGTTTCACATTTCTGCATCAATCCAAAGACCTGGACACGCCTGAGCGTGTTGTTCTTTGTCTCATGAAAGAAGGCACGGGCAAACGAGTGGCCAGGGTCTAAAGTCAGGTCATAAGTGACAGTGCTCTGGATATCTCCTGAAAAGAGAGGGCACAGTGATTAGGAACCAGGCAGAGGTCTGTGGCCACGACTCTGCTCCAAGATGTGGGATGAGCCACATATCCTCTGACCCCTCTGCATCTTAATCCATTCCTTTCAAAGTAAGAATAAGAACAATTATTCTTTATAAGTAATTTAATTGTATCTGGAAGAAGGAAAAGAAGAGAAAGAAGAAGAGGAGGAAGAGGAGGAGGGGGAAGAAGAAGAGGAGAAGGAGAAGGAGGAGAAGGAGGAGGAGAAGGAGAAGGAGAAGGAGAAGAAATGAGGTATTATGCACAAAGTAAGTCCTCCAAAAATTGTGACTATTCTGTAAGATGCTAGAAAACTAATTTTGGCCAGGCGGTGGTGGCACACGCCTGTAATCCCAGCACTCTGGGAGGCAGAGGCAGGTGGATTTCTGAGTTCGAGGCCAGCCTGGTCTACAGAGTGAGTTCCAGGACAGCCAGGGCTACACAGAGAAACCCTGTCTCAAAAAAACCAAATTCAAAAAACCAGAAAAAAAGAAAGAAAGAAAGAAAGAAAGAAAGAAAGAAAGAAAGAAAGAAAAAGGAAAACTAATTTTGTTTCAGTTTTTTTTTCAAAGTTTGTTATTATTGTTTGATTTGTCCTTTGCCTTTGTCTTCCGTCAGTTTGGCTACTGATCTGGAAACTTACAGCTTGGGAGTGAGTGACTTGAGAGGAATTTCTCTGTAGATTTCATGGTGCCCTCTCCCTGCTGCCCTCAAGTGTGTGTCCTCGGCTCTAGTCCTTTGGACGATGAGTCTGTTCTTATGGCAAGACCACCCCATTTTTATTACCATGAAGCTAGAGTGAGACTTGAAATCTAGGATCTTGATGACTACAGGGAAAGAGTACTTTTTTTTCTCAGTTACAATAAGGCAATCGATAAATGAACTCACAGTGACTGTGATGAGAAGATCTATATGTGCTGAGGCACAACAAAATGCAGCATGGAGCTGGGGGCAGCGAGCAGGAAGTCCCACCCCTAGCTGAGGCAACTGATGGCAAAGGGAGAGGAGTGTCGTGTGGGGGTGTGACCCCTTAGTAGGTCAACCAACCTACCTGGCCCATTTCCCAAGACTATTGGGCAACACAAGTTAGACTCAATGGTTTCTGGGGTTTTATTTGTTTGTTTGTTTTCATTAGGAGGTAGAGGGTGTTTGTTTGAGACAGGGTTTATATGTGTAGCCCAGGCTGTCCTGAACTCAGTTAGACCAGGCTGGCCTCAAACTCACAGAAATCTGCCTGCCTCTGCCTGCTGAGTACTAGGATTAAAGGTGTGTGCCATCATGCCTGGCCTCTTAATGGGTTTTTTTTTAAAGGGTACAAAGTTGAATGGATAGGGAAATGGGGGTGTAACTGAAAAGAGGAGGGAAGGATGAATATCATCAAAATATATTGTAAGCAATTCTCAAAAAGTTAGTTAAAATGTTGCTTTTTAAAATTAAAAAAATAATTATATTGGACATCTTTATCACTTCCCCCTAGGGCCAAGGGAACTTCAAGAAAGAGGGAGTAGAAACAATGCAGGAGCCAAAGGAGGGGGAAGCACTGTGAGACAATAGTCTGCATTTGGTGTAGCCATGGCAACCATGGCCCCACATCAGCTCCAGTTGCCTACACAAGAACTACACAGCATTCTGTCGTGGATGGGAGAGACCTCACGAGGCTGATCTTCCTTGGGATGCTATTGGCAGTTGCCAGGGCATGGTGGTCTTTTTCCTCAGTGGGGTAGCCACTGCAAAGTTGCTCTGTTGTCCAATAAATAGCTTCTTATCCATGATCACACAAGCATTTGACTCAGTGGGTCACAAGAAAAAGTAAAAAACAAAAATTACATGAACATAGCACAAGGACTAGTTGGAAAAATAAGGAATTGAGTAAAAAGACAGGTGAGAGTAATGCAGGTGACTCTGGCCAAGATACATTGTACACATGTATGAAACCATGAAAAGAATCGGCTACATTGTACACACATATGTAGTTGTCAGCAAGTAAACAAATAAGGGAAAACAAACTAGTAAACTGGTAATCCGGCTGGAAGAAAGCAAGAATAGTTACAATGTGGGAACAGGAAGTTTTGATTTTTGATAAATTATCTTATATTAGCAAGTGTTTATTGTGCATTAAAGTTGATAATGATGTTATGGCCTTATAAGAAAGTGTTCCTATTTCAAAGATGTTTATAGGTGAGAAAGTAAAATGGCATGACTTTCATGTTTGTCTTAACATTCTTGGGAAGGGCTGGCAAGATAGCTCAGTGGGCAGAGGTGTCTGATGCCAAACCACTCTACCTGAATTGTATATCCAGATCTTAAATGTTGGAAGAAGAGAATGGACTCTCACAAGTTGTCCTCTGAGTTCCACATGAATTCCATCACACATGTAAACATATGAATATATAAATAAAATGTACATTTTAAGGATTTCAAAATCATTTAAGCTGGGGGTGGTGGTGCACACCTTTAATCCCAGAACGGGGAGGTAGAGGCAAGTGGATCTCTGTAGATCCAGACCAGTTTGGTATACACAGTACTCTAGGCCAGGCAAGGCTACACGGTGAGTTGAATGAAGGGCCTGGTGGAGATAAGCACATGCTGCTCTCATAGAAGACAGGAATCCTGCTCCCAGCACCCACGTTAGGCAGCTCACAGTTGCCTGTACCGTCAGCTCCAGGGATCCAGCGCCCCACTCATGCTAGCTCGCCAGGCTTAGAAGCGCCGTCAGGTCGGCGCAAGTCAGAACTTCCTTCTGCTGGAAGGCTGTGCAGACCGAGTGGGACATTGTCCTGTAAACCAGGTTTACCCAGCGCGTCTCACCTTCTCGCAGCCGATCCCGGGTGTTCTTCCGGACACGGAGGCAGACTCTGACCTCCCCAGCATCCTTGTTTTTTAATACTTGCTCTTGACATACAAACACACTCCTCGCTAGATTCTTGGGGCTGAATTCCATGGTTGCCTCCAGTCTCAGCACGGGCTGGGCTCTAGAGGGGCATCAGAGGGGCATCAGGAGCCAGCAGAGACGTTCCAGGGGGGAAGCCTGGTGCAATGGGAGGGCCTCTCACCTGAGCAGCAGAAGATGCCCCTGCGCCCCCACAGCCAGGTCCATCAGGCCGTCCATTGTGAGATCCTTGCCCCCACTCAGAGACTGCCCGAAGTACTGGAGCCCGGGGGAGAAGCGGGCGCCTGCGATCCGCTGAGGGCGGGAAGAAGAGAGAAAATAGAGACGCCTGTGACTCAGTTAGCCAAGGCACAGACTCTCTTCTTTACAGCCCATACTTTTCAAGGAATTCAGATGACTTAGAACTTAGCTTGTGCACACAGCGATTACCTTCAGTCCCCAAATCCCATCCTCAGTCTCTTCAGCCAACCACATGTATGTAAGAGTTTGGTTAAACTCTCTACATGTAGTTTTTAAATATGCAAATAATTCCAATGTACAATCCAGATTAAGGACTACAATTCTAAATATAAGGAAAAATATTTTGATATAACTTGAAGTGACTGAGCAATAATAAGACATTTTTTTTATTTTAGAAACCAAAGGGTTTTTTACTTTTAAAAAAAAAGATAAAAGGGTTTCTAGAATAGAAAAGAGCACCCCTACAGTTGCTGCAGTGTAGTTCACGATATTTAAGCAAAAACAAAACAAAATAACAGCATTTGTCACCTTTTAAAAAATGTATTAAACAATACCCAAACTTTCCTATACTATCTGAGTTTCCTAAAGAAAACTGAAGTTTTACAAAAAGGAAATAAAAACATACTGTTTGGCTCATCTGGTCCTCATTTACATAGACAGAAAAATGCAAACATTGACTATTGATCTAACCAAAATTATTTCTTTTGTTACATGTACCTTCCTTGAGGGAAGGGGGATTCCTACACCACCGTGCTCATGTGGAGGTCAGAACAACTTCAGAAATCAGTTCTCTCTTCCACCACGTGGGTCCAGGGAAGCAAACTCAGGTCATGGGAGTGTGTGTGCCAAGTGCTTGTGTAGAGGTGAGGGGACAGTTTGAAGAAGTCGCTTCTCTCCAGCCACCATGAGGGTTCTGAAGACTGAACTCTGGTTGGCAGACTTAGTGGGAAGCATTTTCTCCAGCTGAGCTATCTTGCCAGCCTAGTGTTTGATATCTAAGTTTACTGTGCTTCCTCATACCTAAAAATCCATTACCTGAGATCTATGTCAGTGCACACACACACACACACACACACACACCTTTAAAAAGAAAACAGTGTTTGGGAGTGGTGGTGCATGCCTTTAATACCAGAGGCCAGCCTGGTCTATGAAGCAAGTACCAGGACAGTCAGGGCTGTTACACAGAAAAACCCTGTCTCATAAAGCAAGCAAGCAAATAAATAAATAAATAAATAAATAAGGAAAAAGAAAGGCTTGTGTGCATATCCTTGGGACCTCTGGTATTGTTTCACTGGAAGGATACTTGCTTTGAAATTACCTATAATGTGACAGGTTAGAGATCCCTGGCTAATTAGCTGTTCCCACTAATAATCACCTTTAGTTTCAATCACATGAGGGAAAAAATGTAAACAATAATAAAAGCAAAACAGCACAATCCATCTTGTACTTGCTTTTAACCACAGATTGTGGGTGAACACACACGCGTGCACATACAAAGCACCGACCTGCTCCTTC
Organism: Apodemus agrarius; assembly: GCA_964023405.1. NCBI lineage: Eukaryota > Metazoa > Chordata > Mammalia > Rodentia > Muridae > Apodemus > Apodemus agrarius. The sequence goes on along the minus strand of OZ030005.1, from coordinate 121,718,400 downwards.
AGTTTCCCTGGCATGTCTTCCCCAAGAGGCTCATGCACACCCTAACGAACTCAGTAGGGTTTGGGGGAGGGGTACACATAGAGCTGGAGCGTGGGCTGAGAGGCTAAAAGCACCGACAGCTCAAGATCTCCTGTAACTCCACCTTCAGAGGATCTGATCCCTCTTCAGGCCTCCTCAGACACTAGGCACAGCGATACACAGACATACGTGCAAACAAAGTACCCATATGCGAAGATAAAAAAAAATTAAAAGAAAGAGCATGTGAAGTTAGAGGGGGAAAGTGGTATAAAAAACATAACAGGGCTTGGAGGGACAGAATGGGGGTAGATTTGACCAGACACATTATATGCATGCATGAAATTCTGAAATAAAATCAATTTTAAATACTCTCTCTTTGGCCTTGTTTTCCTCTGAAGTTATAGCTCTGAGCTACGGTGCCAATGGAACACACATACACACACACACACACAGCATCTGCACCAGTGAGAGAGAGCATGGCGCCAGTATGCATACTGTGGAGATGTCCCATGGAAGCAATGTCTCTGGAGTCTGCGGAGTATACTCCAGCCCAGAGAGTGGGCAGAACTGGGAAAAAATAATCAGAACTGTGATTGTTTCCAGGGTAGGAGGGAAAACAGGAATTGCCTGGGGAGGTGACACTCTATATTATTTGAGGTTTTCTTTGAGAGGGATTTGAGGTTTGGAGAGGTTAGAGCAAGGTCTGGATATATAGTCCAGGCTGGCCTTAAACTTGCTATATATCCCAAGAGGGCCTTATACATGACCTCTTCCTACCTCTCCCTCCTGCATGCTGGCATTACTGATGTATTCTACCACATCCAGCCACATGTCTGTATCGTAAAAGGGATATGAGTTACATTTGTCAAGACTCACTGAATAAATATTTATGCACTTTCCATTTGTAGGTCTTAAAATAACTGTGAGCAAATATTTCTAGTGAATAACCAACATGTCAAAATATTATAGACAACGTGAACCAGACAATGCAACTTAATTTTAAATTCACCGAAAAGAAAGGATTTGGTGTGGAAATACACAGCTGTAATTGAAGCACTGGGAGGCTCAAGCAGAAGGACCCTGAGCTCCAGGCCAGCCGAGATACTGAATGATACATTGTCTCAAAGTAAATAAAGAAGTAAATGGAAAGGTGAGAAGGAGTCTGGGCAAGCACCTGCTGTGCACCTGCTGTGCACCTGGAGGAACCTGAGTCTGGATCTCCAACACACACAAAACCTGGGCATGTCTGTCTGTGACTCCAGCACAAAAGGGCAGAGACATATAAGTCCCTCCTTGTGGGATCCTGTGAGGCAGTCTGTGGCCTGGTTGAGCAGGCTTACTCCGGAGACCCAGTAGAACATTCTACAAGGGACGGAACCAGTGAGCCATGCTCCCAGACTCCTGACTCCTCAACTCCATAAACCCATGGCCATCATTCTGGCTGGACTTCACCCCTACAGTCACCTGACTACAGCCAGGCTTTCCCGCCCCATGGTTTCCTGGCAATAGCCAGGTAACCCAGCCCACAATAAAAGGAAGTTTCTTGCCCCTCCTTGCTCTCGCTCTCATTTTTTCTCTCGTCCTTGTTCTTGTCTCTCTGTTCCCCCTCTTTCCCCATTTTTTCTCCTCTTTCCACGTGGTCATGGCCAGCTCTCATCCCTCTATCTTCTCTTTCAGTAATTCTCTATCTCCTTTTCTCTTCCTACTTTTCTATAATAAAGCATTGAAACTATGAACTGTCTCTTCTTATCAAAACCTGCCACGTAGGAGCATAGATCACGCCTCAGAGTTGCCAGCCCCAGGAAAGGATCCAGCATCTTCTCAGCCAAGCTTCCTCTACAGGTGCCGGGGAGGCCCAGGCCAGAATGGCACCGCCTTCTGAGCAAGGACCCCCCTCCCTGCTAGCCAGGCGGCCTTTCTCTACATAGAGGTACCAGCCGTCCCTATCCCGCTGTGGTGCGCGGCCTACCCAGTTTTCCCTTAAGCGGGCTCTGCCTAGGCCTGTTTGCGGGCCACGGGTAGACCTCCCGAGGCCCTGCCGGGTTTTCCCACACTTGCTGGCCAGCCAGTCTAGCCAAAACGGTGAGGCCCAGGTCATTAGTGGGGATAAATGAAAATGAAGACGACCATGCTAAGTAAAGTAACTCGAATCCAGAAGGACAAACTTCATGTGTTTTCTCTCATATGTAGACTCTAGGCTTTTCAGAGTGCGAATAATAAACTAATAGGACTGGCATGTGATCCAGAAATCCCACTTCCCGATTTTATTCAAAAGAATCAGAGTAAGAATCTTGAAGGAATATTAGCACATCCGTATTTACTGTCACACTGTACTGGCTGGTGTTGTGTCTCAGCTTGACACAAGTTAGAGTCATTGGAAAAGAAGGATACTCACAACCAACCATCCGACTGAGCCCAGGGAAGAGCTAGAGGAAGGACTGAAGGAGCCGAAGGGGACTGCAACCCCATAGGAAGACCAATACCAGCTAATTGGAACACCCAGAGCTCCCAGAGACTAAACCACCAACCAGAGTATACATGGAGGGAGAGATACATATGTAGCAAAGGATGACCTTATCTGACATCAGTGGGAGGGGTGGTCCTTGGTCCTGTGGAGACTTGAGAGACGCTAGAGTGGTGAGTCCGGAGTGGGTGAGTGGGTGGAGGAGCACCCTCATAGAGGCAAAGGGGAGGGGGAGAAGGGGGATGGAATGGGGGATTTGTGGAGGATTACCAGAAAGGGAGATATCCTTTGAAATGTAAATGAATAAAATTATTAGTAAAGAGAGAGAGAGAGAGAGAGAGAGAGAGAGAGAGAGAGAGAGAGAGGAAGCAGCCTCAGTTGAGAAACTACCTCCAGCTGTAGGGCATTTCCTCAATTAGTAATCAATGGGGAAGAGCCCAGCCCACGGTGAGTGGGGCCATCCCTGGGCTGATGGTCCTGGGTTCTATAAGACAGCAGACTGAGCAGGCTATGGGGAGCAAGCCAGTAAGCAGTCCCTCTCCATGGCCTCTGCATCAGCTCCTACCTCTAGGGTCCACCCCTGCTTGAGTTCCTCTCCTGACTTCCTCCAATGACTGACTATCTGAAATGGATGATCTGAAAGTGTAAGTCAAATAAACTCTTTCCTCCAACTTGCTTTGTGGTCATGGTGTTTCATCACAGAGATTGAAATTCTTAAGACACAGACCATTCACATAATCCAAAGAATGGGCTAACCTGCATGTGTGACAGCTGAGGGCAAGTCGCCCCAACAGTGACATTTATCTATAGTGGAATACAATTCAGCCCTTACAAAGAAGGAAAATCTGTCACTGTGCCAATAGGAATAAACCTAGAAGAGATTACTTTTCATAAAATAAGCCAGGCACAACAGGCCAAATCATTCCAGTACATAGAGCAGTCTAAAATAATCAAATCATACAAGCAGAGCAGAGTATGGCAGAGGTGGCTCGGGGAGGAGGCAAAATGGAGGATTACCAACCAATGCCTCGAAACAGCTAGAGCAGGTCAAGTGTGAGATGGTGCATTTCAAGTTTAATGAGTCAAATAGAACAATATCAGCTAATTAAGTATTTTTACAATAATACATTTTTAAAGGAAATAAAGGAGGCTGGAGAGATGGCTCAGTGGTTAAGAGCACTGACTGCTCTTCTGAAGGTCCTGAGTTCAAATCCCAGCAACCACATGGTGGCTCACAACCATCCATAACCATCCATAATCATCCATAATGACATCTGATGCCCTCTTCTGGTGTGTCTGAGCACAGCAACAGTGTACTTACATATAATAAATAAATAAATCTTAAGAAAGAAAGAAAGAAAGACAGAAAGAAAGAAAGAAAGAAAGAAAGAAAGAAAGAAAGAGAGAGAGAGAGAAAGAAAGAAAGAAGAAAGACCAGAGACCAGGAGACCACTTGCCTGGCCGCAGCTTGCTCAGAGATAACATAGCATGGGTGTGCGAGGGAGGCCAACCTGCAAGGACCCCACAGGCAGGGAACCCATGCGCCAGTGACAGACTTCTGGGACCAGGACCAGTTCCGGGGCCAAGATTCAGGATTCAGGGCTACTTAACTTCAAGACCCAATACAAAAGAACAACGCTGGGTTCACTCATTTAAAAAGCTATCATTAGCCAAGCCTGGCGCTCTCGACTGTAATCCCCACACTGTAGGAGAATATCTTGTGTCTTGTATGGATGCATCACCTGTCAATTCAAATGCCTATGACCTATGTTCAGTATCCCTCGGTGAGCCCACCGGCTTCAAACCCATGGTCACATAGATGGCCCTGGTTGACCACAGTGAGTCTCAAAACAAAAACACATGAATATGGGTATGTATGTAGGACTGAGGGCTAGCAGGAGACAAGGGAAGACAGGGCGAGACAATTGAGGGTGAAGAGGTTTGATTTGAGGACTGGAGAGATGGCTCCGCACCTAAGAGCACTCACTGCTCTTGCAGAGGCTGTGGGTTCGATTCCTTGCACCCACATCAGGGAGATTACAATTGCTTGTAACTCCAGCCCCAGGAGATCCTCTGCCTCCAACCTCTGCGGGCACCTGCAAGCATGCGGTGCACATAAACTCAGGCAGGCAATACACACATACACACACACACAAAATAATAAATCTTTCAAATAAAATTTAATTTTAAAAACATGGAAAAATAAGAAGAAAAGGGCTGGGCGTAGTGGTGCACACCTTTAATCCCAACACTTTGGAGGCAGAAGCACGTAAGTATGAGTTTGAGGCCAGCCTGGTCTGCATAGTACATTCCAGGCCAGCCCAGGCTAGATGGTGAGACCTTGTCTCCAAAGGGGGTCAGGAGGAATAAGGCAGAAAGGTGATTGAAAAGAAGTCTCTGGCTTCCACATCACCCACACGGTGTGTGCATGTGTGTGCATGGACATACACACTCATGTTCACACCTACACACGTGCGCACATATGCAAGCAGTACACACAGACCTTTAGTGTAGCAACAGCAGAATTTTAAGCTAAACCCAGAAGTCTCATAAAAAAGCCCTAGGATCAATGAAGTCCTATAAAGTGTCCAACTGTATGAGTTTCCTGTGACATAGGATTTCTGGTCCTAAAACTGGGACAGATCTGGGGGCGGCGGGGGAGAACAGAACTCTTAGCACTCAGCCAGCACCAGGATTCCAGAGGAAGGAACAGCACAGGCAACAGCAGTTACCATACATCTCTTCATCTGGTCAAACTGCTGTTCTGTACCAGTGCTTAGCAGTTAAGATCCTCACCCCTGCCGCTTGCCCTCTACAGCTCTCCGCTATAAAGCGAGTGTGGGGACCCCAAAGCACTGCCTACCATTACAGAGAATTCATCTAGACTGGGGGTGCTCTGAGGCATCTGTGAAAGGCGTGCTACTGTCTTGAAAGTTCCGGAAGAAATGAAAGAAAACAGATCCAGCCGTTAAATCAGAGGCTCTCGGTATCACACGAGTCGGGGCTGTGCAGGGTCAGTAATGGCGCCTTACCTGGCTGTGGGGGGCACTGAGGCTGGCTATCGACGCTCCATGAAAAATGTAGACAGCACCCTGATTCTCCTGCTCTCCCGGGGCCCCGATGGCCACATCTGTCAGTCTGTCCCCGTTCACATCTCCCAGCACTGTGAGGGCTGCCCCAAAGCGACCCCAGGGATGGCCCTGATCACCGTGGAGAATAGCTTCACACTGCCACCGTGCTCTCTGCTAAACAGAAACAGTTGCAGACCAAAAATCCTGGCACCCCTCCACCTCACACCCAGCCCCACCAGGCCCATCACTCACCCCTCTAGGCAAGGGACACACTGACACCTGGCCTCCTCGGGTCTTCCCATAGTAATGAGGGGCCCCAATGAGGATCAAGTTGGTATTGCCATCAGCGTCCATGTCCACAGAACACAGGGAGGCCCCAAAATAAGAGCCGATCTGAAAGAGACAGGGCAAAGATCACATACCTCTTTCTACCTAAGAAGAGTCTGGGAGCTTCCTGTCTATGAAAACATCCATAGCCAGACATGGTGGTGTACACCAGCACTTAGAAGGCAGAGCCAGGAGGATCAGGAGTTCAAGGCCTGCATAGGGATGTATCTTAGGACATGTCTGAAAGGAAGAGAAAGGAATGAGAACATGCGTACTGGGGAAAATCATTAAATCTTTAAATAAGAATGATCCTATAAGCTCAGATATTGGAATATATAGTCACCGAAGTTCTCTGATAAATTAGAAGGATTAGAAGGTGTGGCCTTATTGGAGGAAGTGTGTCACTGGAGATGGGTTGTGAGGTTTCTACCCGACTCCCCTGAGACAGGGTCTCTCTGTGTGAACAGCCCTGGATATCTTGAAAACTGTTTTATAGACCAGACTGGCCTCAACTCACAGAAATATGCCTCCTCTGCATGCCCCAACTAAATGCTTTCTCTTATAAAAGTTCCCACGGTCATGGTGTCTCTTCACAGCAACAGAAGGATTATTAAGACATGATTCATGAGACATTTTGAGAAAGGACAAAGAGAGAGTGCAAAGGAATAAGAGAGAAGGAGAGATGGAGAGAGAGAGGGAGAGGAGAGGAGAGGAGAGGAGAGGAGAGGAGAGGAGAGGAGAGGAGAGGAGAGGAGAGGAGAGGAGAGGAGAGGAGAGGAGAGGAAAAAGTATGTTAAGGATGAAATCCAGTACTTTGGATATGCTAGGCAACTGGTCTACCACTGAGCTACATCCCTAGACCAACCATTGAATATGCTGCTAACCAGAGGCGTTTATCACAAAGCCAGTGAGTGGGCAGTATAGTTGAATTTATCTCAATGGTATTCCAGAGAAATTACTAAAGCCACAAAGGACACACTTGGCAACACAAATACATTGTCTAGAAGAGTAGACGTGGTACCCTTGTAATAGGCTAGAGTTCTTTGCAGAGGCAGAGAATAAAGTCTAATTTGGTCATAATCCAGCTGATTGGATTAAAATCACAATTATAGTCCGGCAGTGGTAGCACACCTTTAATCCTAGCACTCAGGAGACAGAGGCAGACAGCTCCCTATGAGTTTGAGGCCAGACTGGGCTACCTCAAAACCTCAGGGTTTTGAGAAACCCTGTCTTGAACCCCCCCAAAATAAATAATATTTATTGTTAATTGATAATTACTTATTAATAATTATTAATTATTTATGTTATTGTGGTGGTTGTGGTGGTAGTGGTGGTTGTTATAAGGCTGTAGCTGTAACTCAGTGAATGACTACTCATCCCATATTCTTGAAGCTCTGGGTACTTTAGTCCTTAGTACTGAAAAACTGTTACACAGAAAGTTTTGTGTCACCTACCAGTAAAAAATGTCTTTTTCATATGTTCATTGTAAACATGTAGCATTCGCCCACAGAACTGAGCTGTATTATAGCCCACTTATTCATTCATTCAACAAAGACTTGTTTGCTGAGCACAAGACTGGGTAGCAAATACTGTGCCTTCAAGGACGGTCAGCTTAACAATGTGGAGAGAAGAGCAAGGAGCACATAAACAGGGATGTACTGCAGGTTTAAACCGAAGAGAAGTCCCAGGAAGGAAAAGTAGAGAGGGCTTCATGCTGTGTCTCTCTGCCCACCACCCCGACATGCACATACCCATGCACACAGACACAAAGACACACATACACACACACAGACACAGAGACACACACACACACACATGCACACACACAGACACACATACACAGACACACACACACACACACACACACACACGTGCGCAAGCATGAATGCACACAAGCACACACCATTGTAGGCAGTCTCACTCACCACCCAGTGGAGGTACCGAGGCTTTGACCTAAAGTCAATAGCATTTTTATTTTAAGGTCAGGTTTATTGAGGGTAAGTTTTGCATAAAACAAAATTCAACTGTCTTAGTATACAGCTTTAGAGTTTTGGAAACACACCATCATATAATCCTGACCACTCTCAGGATATGAAGCCCTCATGATGCCTCACAGTCGGCCTCTTCCCTGTCGGCAATCCCTGGAAACCACTGATGTGTTTTCAGTCCCTGTGTCACAGCTGTTCTGTTCTAGACCGCTGCGAGCCTGGCTCCCACAGTATGCAGACATTTTAGACCCCGTTTGTCACCTAGAATAATTCACTGGAAGTCTCTCATGCTGATTGCATGCATTAGTAACTCACTTCCACTGCTGACGAGTGCTCTACTGTGGGGGCATGGCACAGTTTGCCGCTCTCCTCCCGCTGAGGGCTCTGGACTGCCTCCAGCTTGGCACGGTTAGTAACACAGCAATGGCAAACGTTCGCACACAGATTTCCATGTGAACATCTGTCTCTGTTTCTCCCCAGTATTGCTTGGTTACACTCAATATTGACAGAATGTTAAGTCTCATTAAAAGTGGATTTTCTTTGGATCCATTTCACCTGATGTGTGATAAGACAGCTTGTCTTGGATCTTCAGTCCCTCTGTCACTTGTTGAAAAGCCTTTCCATTACATCTTCTTGCACTTTTATTGTATATCAGCTGACCAGTTGTGACAATGACAAGTTACAAAGCAGTAAAAGAAGCTGTCAGTGAATAGAGGTTTGTGGTTTTGTTTTTACTTTTTTTTGTTTTTTCAAGACAGGGTTTCTCTGTGTAGCCTTGTCTGCCTTGCAGCTCACTCTGTAGATCAGACTGGCCTTGAACCCAGAGATCCACCTGCCTCTGCCTCCCAAGTGCTGGGATTACAGGTGTGGGTCACCAAGGCCTGGCGAATAGTTTTTTGTATTTTGTACTTTGTATTTTAGTGTAGGTGAAACTGTCATCCATTCAAAAAAGCCTGCTATGGGCTAGAGAGATGGTTCAGTAGTTAAGAGCACTGACTGCTTTTCTGGAGATCCTAAGTTCAATTTCCAGCAACCACACGGTAGCTCATAATCCTCTATAATGAGATTTGGTGCCCTCTTCTGGTGTGAAGGCACACATGCAGGCAAAACACAGTATACATAACAAATATCTAAATCTTAAAAAACAAAACAAAACAAAAAGGCTGCTGTAACTATAAAATGTTTTATGTAAGCCCCAAATACACAGATAAAACTCTATAGCAGAAACACAAAAGATAAAAAAATAAGATATAGAGTACAGTGGAGCCAGAACACAGCAGCGGGCTGGGGCAACTGCACCAACCACAAGTGCTCTCTAACTAGACGCGGAGTACAGGAGCGGGCTTGGGGATTTGTTTTTTATTTTAGATTTCTTTATTTTATTTTATTTTATTTTATTCTATTTTATGTACATGGGTATTCTGTCTGCATGTCTGTGTACTACTATGTGGGTGCCTGGTACATATGGAGGCAAGAAGAGGACATTAGATGCCCTGTAGCTGGAGAGACAGATGGTGTGAGCCACTGTGTGTGTGTGTGTGTGTGTGTGTGTGTGTGTGTGTGTGCTAGGAATCAAACCCAATCCTCTTCAAGAACAGTGAATATTCTTTTTTTTTTTTTTTTTTTTTTTTGGTTTTTCGAGACAGGGTTTCTCTATGTAGCCCTGGCTGTCCTGGAACTCACTCTGTAGACCAGGCTGGCCTCGAACTCAGAAATCTGCCTGCCTCTGCCTCCCAAGTGCTGGGATTACAGGCGTGCGCCACCACCACCCGGCTAACAGTGAATATTCTTAACGGCTGAGCCAACTCTCCAGGTCTTGTTGAATGCGTTTTTAAAATTCTAGTACTGGCTACCTGAATTATACCTAGAGGTGTGGACTGTGAACATGGCCTCGAAGCAAAGGAGGAAGGAAAGAGGCTACTGCAAGCCACTGACGACCACAAAGAAGGGTGTGGCAGACTCCTGTCAGACAAAACGGGCCTCGTGTCCCCCTGCCTCAGAATTATAGCGAGACAGAGAAGAAGGTTCACCAAGAAAATCCTACGCAGCAGAACCTGCATGGACCAATGATTTGGATTAAGAGTGAATCCGTAACTTTAAAAAAGACTTTAAACAGAGAGCCGTGGCTCACTACTCCGTCCCACAAAGGGTTAAAGAGCATTGATTCTTGGAGTTGGGGGTGATAAAGTCTCCTGTAGCACAGGTTGGCCTTGAACTCCTGAGCCTTGCCCTCTAAAGGGCTGGGATTAAAGGCATGTGCCACCATGCCTGGCTTAAATATCAACTCTTAATAAACTACCCAAGATTGAAAGGAAGGGACTAGTTCCAAAGTTGTTTTATAAAGCCAGAATTACACTACTACTAAAGCCAGACAAGGATACAACAAGAAGCAAACACAGACTGACATCCTTGTGAACATAACTGCAAAAAAAAAAAAAAAAAAAAAATTCCAAATAAAGTGTTAGCAGAGTGAATCGACAGCACGTTTAAAGGCTGTCCTGGGTCTGGAGGCGCAGACAGGAGGCTGCGCCGCATTTGCCTGCAGTCCAGTCGCGAAGCTGCCCAGTATTGCAAAGGAGGGGAGAGGAGGAGAATGAGAAAGGGGGAGGGGAAGAGGAAGCTACGGGAGGGGGAAGGGAAGAGGAGGCAGAGGGGAAACTGTGGTACCCATAAAGTCCATGCATCGCATCTCTAAATAGCAAACGTCATATAATCATTTCAAAGGACACACAAGAAAGCCATTTTATAAGATTCAACATGTCTCTGTGATTAAAAAAAAAAAACTATAAATAAATTGAAAATTGAAACTTTCTCCCATGCGATCTGAACAACACTGTTGCTCAACACAGTATGGGAAACCCCAAGCCAAGAAATTAAGCAGGAGTCAGAAATGAGTACGTGCGGGCCGAGAAGGAGGAAGTAGAGTTCACAGGCGCCCTCTACACGCTTCCAGAAATACCCTTAGATCACATAATTTGGCAAAGTTAAAGGATACAAAATCAATATGCAAAGCAGAACATTCCTAATTACCAGTAGTGAACGATCTGATAAAAACTGTAAAGAAATTAATACCATTTACAATACCTATCAAAAAAAAATGATGGCTCTGGGGCTGGAGCAGAACCTCCACTGTTCTTCCAGAGGACCTGAGTTCAGTTCCCAGCCCCCATGGTGGACAGCTCGCAGCCTGTACCTCTAGTTCCATGGTAACTGGTGCCCTCCTCTGCTTCATGGGCACCTGAACACATTTACACAAACACACACAGTTAATAAAAATAAGAATAAATATCTGTTTACCAATAGGTCTGGAGACATAGCTCAGAAGCTACAGTGCTTGCCTAGCCCAGTGGTACACACCTCTAATCCCAGAACACGGAAGGCGGAGGCAGGAGGATGAGATGTTCAAGGTCATCCTTAGCTACATAGAAAGTTCAAAGTCAACCTGGGTTACTCGAGACATTATCTCCAAAAAACCCCCAAAGACACCTAGGAATGATTTTAACCATAGAATGAAGGATATGTGGGATGAAAAAAATACAAAATATTGAGAAGAGATTTAAAAACAAAAAAAAAGAAGGGGGAGGCCATGTTTATGTATTAGAATAATTTGTCTACATTGGAATATATATAATGGCAATTTTCATTTTAAAATATTCTTTAAAATCCTAAAATTTATAGGCAATCAAAAGAAACCCTAAGTATTTAAATAATCTTGAGCAAAAAGGAGAAAGATGAAGGGACTGTGGTTGGTTTTGTTATTGTTTTATTTTGTTTTTGGGACTGAGTCTCAAATAGTAGAGCCCAGGTTGGTCTAGAACTCACTATATAGCCCAACCTGACCTCAAACTTATAATTCTCCTACCTCACCCTCTTGCATACTGAGACTTTTCTGCACACAGTGCTATAGCTGGCCTTGTAAGTATGGGACTGAGAAGTGCTCTCCTTTTTGGAGATTGTTTTGATTATTCTGGGTCTCTTACATTTCCCCATGAACTTTGATATCAGTTTTTCCATATGAGATATCTTAGAGGAACAGTCATTTATCAGCAGATATGAAATTACTTCAGTATTTTTATGTGTATGTGTATGGGGGTGCCTGTGTGTGTATGTGTGTGTGTGTGTGTGTGTGTGTGTGTGTGTGTCTGAGAAAGACAGACAGACAAACAGACAGAGACAGAGACAGAGGTCAACCTCAGGAGTTGATTCTTCTATAACTACGGTATTTTTTGAGACAGTCTCTCATTGGTCTGGAGCTCACCAAGTAGGGTATGCTGGCCAGCCAGGAAATCCCAGAAGATCCCCCTGTGTCCACCTCCCCAGCTTTTTAATGTGGTTCTGAGCATCTGTCTGAGTTATCTCCTCAGTCCATCAACAGATATGGCACTATTTCCATATTTTAATATCTCATGTGGCTATATTGGTTATGTTCTGGCAGAATGCCAGCTCCAGAAACAGATAGTCATAGAAAGCTCCATGCAGGCTAAATATTACTAGTCACTGCTAGAAATGCTGAGGCTAGCACAGGGTAAAGCACTTGCCTGGCCTGCGAGAGGCCCTGGGTCCAAACCCCAGTACCATAGATAGCAAAAGGAAGAAAAGCCAAGGGCAGAGCATTCTCACATAAAGCCCTCCAAAGACTGCCGCGCACGGCACTGGTCTGTCCTGGACTCTCAGCTCCTGGATGTCCATACTTACCTGGCTGCCCTTGATATCAGTGTGAGGCTCCCAGGCACCGAAATTCTCCCTGAACATCACCACCAGGCCAATATGCTGATATCGAGGCGCCCCTAAAACCAAGCTTTGGACACGGTTCCTCAAGATGACTGCAGAAGCATAACCTAAAAAGAATGGTTTAGTAGGCCAAGTGTTCTCTATTGCAGACCCGGCCCTCCTGGCTACAGTCAAAGGCCGTTCTCAAGTAGGGAGCTAGAGCATCCGCATGTTTGGGGTGTTGGGGTAACTATGATGAACATAACTAAAATTAAATGTTTAAAAAAGAGTATCTATCCCAAGGGCCAACGGAAGAGCCAATAGCATCCATGTCAGCTGAGAGACGTCACATCCTCAACCCTTGCCAGAGCAACGCCTGTCCTCACTTACCCAAGTAAGCATCATTCATGTCTGAATCCACTCTGGTTGTGTTGATGAAGGTGACTTTATCCTTCGATGTATACAGGAAGGCTCCACCTGCCCAGTCGAAGCTCCCCACAGAGCCCAGCAAGGGACCGTTCTGGGGAAAGGAGCATAACAGGATGGAGAGATGAAGAAAGAGAGGACCAGTGATGCCCACCAAGAAGCCACCCCATGGGAACCTGCCACGGAGAAAAGCCTCTATAGAGAAAATCTCCTCTGTGATGTATGGAAGCATGACCTATCAATAAAAAAGGCTATGGTTGATGAGCTAAGGCAGAATTAGGAGGTAGGACATCTGTCAGGGAGAGAGAGAGGGATTCTGGGAAAGAGTCAGGCTGGAAAGATTTGGCCTGAACTCTGGAGGAGATGGTGGCATGAGGCTGAAGGAGAGGTAACTGACCATGTGGGAGACATAGAATGGTTTAAACGGGTTATGTAAGCAACGGAGCAAGTCGGGGAACAAGCTAAAGCTCATGGCCTAAGCACATATTCATACATAACGAAGCCTCTGTACTGGCTGGTTTTGTGTGTCAACTTGACACAGGCTGGAGTTATCACAGAAAAAGGAGCTTCAGTTGGGGAAGTGCCTCCATGAGATCCAACTGTAAGGCATTTTCTCAACTAGTGACCAAGGGGGAGGGCCCCTTGTGGGTGGTGCCATCTCTGGGCTGGTAGTCTTGGGTTCTATAAGAGAGCAGGCTGAGCAAGCCAGGGGAAGCAAGCCAGTAAGGAACATCCCTCCATGGCCTCTGCATCAGCGCCTGCTTCCTGACCTGCTTGAGTTCCAGTCCTGACTTCCTTTAGTGATGAACAGCAGTGTGGACCTGCAAGCTAAATAAACCCTTTCCTCCCCAACTTGCTTCCTGGTCATGATGTTTGTGCAGGAATACAAACCCTGACTAAGACAGTCTTGGAGTCATTATTTCTGGGAACAAAGAGGCTGTGTGGGAAAGCATGCAGCTACACACCTTTCTTTCTTTTGTGCCCCAACTTCACCCCCAGTTTAACGCAGGACCACTCACAGAGGTGATGGCAGCACTGAAGCCTTCTTGAGACATCTCATGCTCAAAGGAGCTGCTACTTCCTGTCTGAGTGCCTGTGAGGAAGAACACTTTCTTCATGAAAGCAAGCAGAAAAGCGTAGCCCAAATACCCAAAACCTCAAGCGCTATCCTTACCAGGCAAAGGGAGGCTGTGGTGCCTGTGGAGACACAGGCGCCTCACAGGGATGGACTCCCTTCAGCTACTGCTACCTTTTCTCAATGAAAAACTGGATCCTCAAGGTATTTAGCCTTCTGTCTTTTCCACAGAAGCCATAATCCAGATTATATATGAAATGCCCTAATTTGGTCAGGTGCTATAGCACATACCTGTAATCCCAGCACTTGAGAGGCTGAGGCAAGAGGATTATTAAGAGTTCAAGGTCATCTTGGGCTACAAGGTAAGACTCTCTCTCAAAAATATATCCCTCAAAAAAAATAGAAGAAATTCTCTAATTTGTAAATGCATTCAACCAATATTTCTCTGTAGCACACACTATTCCAGACAGAGGAGACATGACAGTAAATCAAACAGTGCTCATAGCACATATAAAATTTTAGTAAAATATTGTGTAGGATTTGAATCCTCTGTACTATAGTTTAATCATCCTATAGTAGATCTGATAATTAGAGACAAAATCTAGCTTTGCTTATCTCAAAGGGATGGAGCAAGTCAGACCCAAATGGCTGGAGATGCGCTAAAGCTGGGATATGGGTGCTAGGTAGGAACCCCGGTCCACACTGGGCTGGCTCACCCTCAATTGCAAAGATCTTTTCCTGAAGCTGGTTCTGAATGGTATTCAGGGCTTCAAAGTTGTCCACTTGGAACACGTGATCACCAGCTGGCTTAGATGCAATGGTGTCAAGCTCTCTGCGGGACTGAGATTTGCGGAAGGCGTTCCCCACCTGTTGCCAAGGAGCCAAAGCTAAATTACTTATTCTCTGATGGGAGCAGACCCATGCAGCAAAGAAAATTCCTTGATGAAAGAATCTGAAACTTTTCCTGTCCAATAAAGTGTTCAGCAGAAGGCAGCTTGGAACAGGGCTGTGGGGACAGTTAGGCAGGTCGTTCATAGCACAGGGAGCAATTTGGTCTCCAGATGGCCAACCATCTGCTATGCCATTCCTCCTGGTAGGGGGGCTGACATCTCCCCAGCAAAAGAGCTTCCTTCTTTCATTATTTGCTTATGTCTATCTAGCTTTCTTTCTTTCTCTCTTTCTGTGTGTGTGAGGAGGGGGGTCTATATGTATCTGTGTGTGTGTGTGTGTGTGTGTGTGTGTGTGTAGGTCTGTGGGCAGAGTTGTCAGATCCCTTGGAGATGGAGTTATTAGCTATTATGAGCCACCTGAGCCACCTGACCCGGGTGCTGGGAACTGAACTCTGGTCCTCTGGAAAAGCAGTAAGTGCTCTTACTAAGCCATTTCTCCAGCCCCAAGAGAATCATTTCTGTACGTGAAGGTCCTTCTTACTTCCCACGCTGTCAGTCTGTAATACTGTTTTCTATGTTATTCAAGGTGGTGCACAAATGTGATTACACTGGTGAGACTAACATTTTACCTCTTTCTGGATCCAAGACTTTTTCCCCAAATTTTGCCACACCTGTTTACGCTTGGTGGGCTCTCCTGCCCCACTCACTGTCTCTGTGTCAGCCCTTGATTGCTCCCTGGTGTGATGCAGATAGAAGCTTGAAAAACAAGCACCTGCTATATCTACTTCCTCTCTCCTCTGCCTTCATCATAAGAGCATCCGCAGGTGAGGCCACTGGAAAAAGAGACCCAGGGAGCAGTAGACTCAAGTTACCCAGCTTGTTCCCAGCAAGGCCATCTGCCCAGCAGACAAACCGAAAGCACCGAGAAGTGGGGACTGCGAAGGGCAGCTCGGCAGATCTGCCTCCAGCCTACAGCCAATGGCAGACATGGAAGGGAGCCTTGCTGAGACCAGGAAAACAGCCTGCCAAAGGACAAGCTGGCCTATAAAGGCAATGAATTTTGATTCATTTCTTACATATACAGCATTAGAGTGGCATAGATATGTGGTGTCTGAGTATATGGCCTAGCAATGGCCCTTGCCTTCCTTCAATCCCTCCAATCTCCACAGAAGTACCAAGCCAATATCTGTATTTCCTACCCCGATTACATAGCGAATGACCCCTGCTCTGTTTGCCTCGGGGATGACGTCCTGATAATCCAAGGGATCACCGAATTTCTCTCCATCCGTGATGACAACTAGGATCTTCACAGCATTCTCCCGAGCCCCACTGGTTTTCTGAAACAGTTCTCTCCTGTGCAGAGAAGAGGATGACAGACACACGAATGGGCAGAGACATTGTTAGCATCCAGCATGAGACAGCAACAGAATCACGACCATAGGTGCTGAGCCTGGGCTGCCCAGGTGGGGCTCTCCCCCTGAGTTTGACTGGTTTTGTTGGTGGTGGTTTTTATGTTTCAAACACAAAGTCTTGCTGGGCTTCAAATTGGTGATCCCCCTGCCTCTATCTCCTGAATTACAGTTATGCATTGCCACATGCAGGTTGCTTGTTACTATTAAATATAGAAAAAAAATTAAGCAATAAAGAAATAGACCTCCTTGGTCCATATCAAATCTTACCCACAGTATTATACAAGCTTTCTAGCTCATTTTCCTACACTTGTGTGTATATGTGTGTATGTCTGTGTGTGAGAGAGAGAGAGAGAGAGAGACGAAGAAGAAGAAGAAGGAGGAGGAGGAGGAGGAGGAGGAGGAGGAGAAGGAGGAGGAGAAGGAGAAGGAGGAGAAGAAGGAGAAGAAAAAGGAGAAAGAGGAGAAGGAGAAGAAGAGAAGGAGGAGGAGGAGGAGGAGGAGGAGGAGGAGGAGGAGGAGGAGGAGGAGGAAGGGGCAGAGTGCCATACCTCAGACAGGGTTTCTCTCTGGCCAGAGCTCAGTTATTATGCTGGGCTATTATCCCTGGGCATGAGCTCCAGGAATGCTGCTGTCTGTGCCTCCCTGGCATCAGGATTACCAGTGAGTTGCCACTCTGTCTGATTTTTCTGTATGGGCTCTGGACGTGGAACTCGTGTCGTTTTGTTTTGTTTTTTCGAGACAGGGTTTCTCTGTGTAGCCCTGGCTGTCCTGGAACTCACTCTGTAGACCAGGCTGGCCTCAAACTCAGAAATCTACCTGTCTCTACCTCCCAAGTGCTGGGATTAAAGGCATGCGCCACCACTCCCCCCACCCCACCCCACCCCACCCCACCCCACCCGGCTCTGGAACTCGTGTCTTTACGTTTGCTTTGCAAGCGCTTTATTGACTTTATTAGCCAGACCCTCATCTTCCACTCTTTCCCAACCCCACATTCACCTCCGTGTTTTTGGATGCCAAAAACAGAGCAATCTTAAAAATACCACAGACAGAACAGCCCTGCCTGCTTAAAACTTTCAGCAGATCCACATTGAATATAAGGTTGTGTTGGTGGCTTAAATTCAACTTATTTTTATTTTGTCTTTTTGTTGTTTTGGTGTGGTTTTTCTTTTTCTTATGCTGTTGAAGATCACTCCCAGGGCCTTACACTGGTTAGACAAGCACTCTACCCAGAGCCACATACCCAGAATAGGCTCAATCCATCTTTCCAGCTGTGCTTTTTCTGCCTCTTTTAACTGCTAATTTTAACTGCAACCTGTGTTTACATGAACATTCCTCAAATAGTTTTGCCCTCTGGGAAATATTTCACCCCATCCCTGTCTGAACAACTCTTCAAATCCTTCGTCATCCAACTAGGAATCCCAACGCCTCCTTCCATCAGAGGCCACGGTGAAGGGACTCACACCACTTTCCGGATCCCTGTGGCTGTCTGTGTCCTTCCGTTCAGCTGCTTTATGGGTCTCACATGGAACCTTGGGTTAGGGTTTCTCTTGAACTCATTGAAGGTGAAGTGAGTATGGAAGTCATCAGAGTACTGCATCAAAGAGAACTAGGAACAGAGCAGCTGCCATTACATCACAGAAAGTTCCCAGCCCCAGCCCCACCCCCAGCACGAGCTCTACACATCTTTTTGACAATACTAGATCTCAGTGGCATGTGGGTTTCATTCCCTAGGACAACCCTTATCTATCAATCAATCAATCAATCAATCACCAATCAATCAGTTAGGGCCGCCTACGTGACAGGAGTCAAAATAATGCTGAAACTGTAACAGGCACAGCAGAAAAGAGCGTGTCGAGGTAACACGATCATCTATAATTTGCCAAATCTCACTTTTTTTGTTGTTTTTTTGTTTTTTTTGTTTTTTAAGACAGGGTTTCTCTGTGTAGCCCTGGCTGTCCTGGAACTCACTCTGTAGACCAGGCTGGCCTCGAACTCAGAAATCCACCTGCCTCTGCCTCTGCCTCTGCCTCCCAAGTGCTGGGATTAAAGGCGTGTAAATCCCACTTTTTTATCACTCAAAAACAGTGGCAGCCTGGTTATCATGAGTTTGTCAGCCTTATGTAGGGCTACCCACCAGCCCTCACCAAGGTTTTAGACTTTTTGAACTCCTCCATCACAGTTGCGACAAACTCCTTCATCTTCTGAAAGTCACTGGTGCTGATGCTACCAGAGCCATCAATCAAGAAGGCAATATCACTCTCCTGCTGAGGACATCCTGGGCAAGAGAGGAAAAGAACACTTATTAGTTAAGTCATTAGAAATGTCATCTTTGAATGTCAGTTCTCAGTTGGACAATGTGGTGGGGGGTTGGGTGGGGAGGAAGTAAATAAAGAATCCTGAGTTTGCACGAAAGAAAATGAAACATGGACAGATCTCTTGCACATCAGCAAGATGGGTGAGCAGGAGCCCTTGGTAGGCAGTGCATCTAAAACCAACTGCATTTGGATGAAAGTAACTAGGGAGGGTGTCAGAGTGTATCAAGGGAGTGGAGGTGACCCTAGAGAGCACAGAAATCAAGGCTGGCCACAAAGGGTCTACACCTGGTCACCAGATCCAAGATCAAGTGCCAAACCAATAGAGGCTTCTCCCTGTAACAGGCAAGACAGTATCAGCTTCTCTCACCACGTTAGATATCTACAGTCTCACCAGTGGGGATCTCTGCGGCCCTCACAGGCACTAAGCCAGCAGAAGCTGCCTGGAACCCAGATGCCTATGCTCCTCCAGAAAAGCCAACACTGCATCCGCCCCACAGCATCATCACATCTCGGAACCACAGACGCTGCTAATGCATGTCCTAGTCCAAGATGAATACTCATGGTGCCTTCCCACCACTGGTGCTTAGTGGGTACCCATCTAACTACAACACACTCTGATCTAACTACAATGCATTCTTTGATCTAACTACAACGTACTCTTTGATCTAACTACAATGCACTCTTTGATCTAATTACACATACTCTTTGATCTAACTACAACGTACTCTTTGGGGTCAGGTTACTGTGGAGCTGGTTACTGTTCATTCAGTCCTGTTTAATACTGTACTGTATTGCTGGGAGGGGATATCATGGCCAAGTCAGTTTATAAAAGAAAGCATTTAAATTGGATACTTGCTTACAGTTTCAGAGGGTTAATCTCATGCATTCTATTTTAGGAACTCTTCCCTCAAGACAGACTGGGAAGAAGGTCACTGGGTCACTGAATGCCTTTGCCTCTCTTTCCCCATGTGACCACACTGAATAACCTTTCTTCTTTTACTTTTCACTGTTAATTCATTTCTTTCAATTAGTTCATTGAAGACAGATAGTTGAACCTAGCTTGTAGGGGCACAAGTTGAGTCTGGTAACACCAGTACTCTGTGACCTGTAAATTGCATGGGTTCTGACTCCTAAGGCCAGAGGGCACATGAAATCTTGCTCCTACCTATGACACCCTGACTATACAAACCAACTCCTGAGATCAGAAGCTGCATGAAACCCTGCTGCTGCCACCTGTAATACCCTGAGCTTCACACCATGCACACTCAGACTCCTGACGTCAGAGCCATGTGAGCCCATGCACCCAGCACCCAGCTCACTAGCACACATGAACTCTGAACACATGCTCATGAGATCAGAAGCCAACCCCCACCACACTGGGCAAAGTCGGAAGCCATTCTCCCTGCAGCCAAGAAAGGGTCAACCCAGCTGATCCACCCACAAATCAGTACTAAGTCTCACCATGACTAAACCTCAAGCTACACCTAAGTGAGTCAAGACCGGGAGGATATCATGGTGCATGCACCCAGTCCAAATATTCAATCCGTGTGTGCCGGGAAGAGTCAGCCAAGAAAACAACTACAGATGTGGCAGTCCCGACACAAGAGCACAATCAAGACATCACAAAAAGCCAAGCAAGCATGTCCCTACAAAAGTTACCAGCTAAACAGTAGTGGCCTCTGATGAGAATGATTTTGATGAAACTATAAACAACGAATTTGAAAAAACATAATAACAAATATGTTAATGGATTTCAAAGACAACAATGAATTCAAAGAAAGCACAAATAGTTGAATGAATTAAGAAAGTCCATTCTAGGGATGGAAATAGAATCCAAAAAAGGCAATGTTAAATATAAACAGATGATGATGGGAAAAAACTTCCATAAGAAAAAACAAAAACATCAGGAGAAAGCCCCACCCACCAGGGATTGTGTGTCACAGAGTACCAAGGCCTAAAGAAAAAGTAATGTGGGGCTGACCAGATGAAACATGGTGGCTGAGGTAGAACAGGTGGGAAGAAATTGGAGCAGCGAGCAGGGTCTATCCCATCAACAACACCAAAGACTATGCTTGGTGAGACCCCAGCAAGTGCTCCGAAGACAATAATTGGGACATGTGTAAAGTCTAGTGGCTTAATCTCCTTCCAGACGTGAGGGGCTAATGAAGTGATCTTAACTTTCCTCCAAGAGACCCAGGGTTTCTAACCTCCCTGTACCCAGATCCCCAATGCACCACCATACCATGAGCAGCCACCATCTCAGCCCATCCTAAGGGACCTACCTCTGAGAGCCTCTGGGAACTGCTGGGGCGGCCTCAGCAGGTTGGAGCCGAACA
The DNA here is from genome assembly GCA_964023405.1 of Apodemus agrarius. Taxonomy (NCBI): domain Eukaryota; kingdom Metazoa; phylum Chordata; class Mammalia; order Rodentia; family Muridae; genus Apodemus; species Apodemus agrarius. Next base: position 121,697,368 of record OZ030005.1, on the reverse strand, counting down.
GATAGCACAAGCCATTCACATACGTGTTCTCCTTGCAGTTCTGGTGCACCGTGGGGCCACAGGCCTGAGGGACAGAGCAGGAGTCAAAGGGTTGTCCCTGCCTCCAGTTCTCCCATCGCAGCCCCTCCACCCTCCACAAGACCTCCAGCCCAGCATCTCCTTATCTTCCCATCTCTCCCCTCAAGACCCTCTTCTGATGGAGGGCAACTCACCAGGAGCTGCTGAGGGACAGTAGTAGCAGCCAGGGATAGGCCCAAGGACATATTCACAGCCTCTGGAGGTACTGAGAAGACAGATGTATGCACAATGATCCTTGGTTAGAGGAGGTGTGAAGCAGTCAGGCAGGGACGTGGTGGGGCGCACGACCACATTCATGGTCTTCCTCACAAGAGCCAAGCACAGAGGCCAGTCGGTAGATGACTGGATAAGAAAACGCAGGCTACACAAGGGAGTCCTTTCCATTTACGAAGAATGAAGTCCTGGCACTTGCATAGAAGTGGATGGAATTAAATAAAATAAGCTTTAAAGTGTGGGGGACAATTTGGAGTATGGACCAGCAGGAAGTGGCAGGGGAGATTGGAGAGGGTAAAGAGGACGGAAAAAGGATTGAAATATATTGTACACATGTTTCAAAATGTCAGCCAAGTGTGGAGGAATACCTTTAATCCCAGGATCTGGGAGGCAGAGGCTAGAAAACCTCTCTCTGTAGGCCAACCTGGTCTACATAACAAGTTCCAGGCCAGCCATGGATACACAGTAAGACCCTGTCTCAAAAAGAAAAAACCTAAGCCGGGCGGTGGTGGCGCACGCCTTTAATCCCAGCACTTGGGAGGCAGAGGCAGGCGGATTTCTGAGTTCGAGGCCAGCCTGGTCTACAGAATGAGTTCCAGGACAGCCAGGACTACACAGAGAAACCCTGTCTCGAAAAACATAAAAAAAAAAAAAAAAAAAAAAAAAAAAAAAAGAAAAAACCTAAAGGATGAAAAAGAAACCGTCATAATGTAACACGATTTCAGAAACGGGGTGTGGCCCTGTTGGCAGTGTGGCCAACCATGCACAAGGCTCAAGGCCACGTGTGGTGCCAAAACTTGGGAGTGGAGCAGGAAGTTCAGAAGTTCAAGGGCATTGCCAGCTACATAGCAAGTCTGTGGCCAGCTTGGGTACAAGAGGCCTTGCAGAGGGGTTAGGGGTATGGGAAAAGGAGGGACGAGGGGAGGGAGATAACCCTCTTACATGACATATGCTACTTGTGTCTGTCTGGAACAGGAGAGATGGCCGCCTCAGGGCAGCAAAGCGTGACCACCTGAGTTTGGGTCCCCAGAACCCATGTAATAAAGAGAGTGTCCCCACTTTTACCTATAGCCCCAGTGCTAGAGAAACAGACAGAGTCACTGGCCAGATGGCTCAGCAGCTAAGGGCACTGTCTGCTCTTCTAGGACCTGGGTTTGATTCCCAGCACTTAAATAGTGGCTCATAACTGTCTGTAACTTCAGTTCCAGGAACCCTGACACTCACCTGTGGCCTCCCTGGGCACCAGACATGCATATGGTACATATGTATATATATGTATGTATGTATATACATACATGGAGGCAAATATTCACACATAACAAAAAATTTATCTTTTTTAATTAGATATTTTCTAATTAATTTAATTAGATTAGATATCTAATTAATTAGATTTAATTAGATCGTTTAAACTAGATATTAGATAATTTTAATTAGTTTTTAATCAGATATTTTAATTAGATATTTAATTAGACATTTTAATTATATTTTTAATTAGATATTTCTATTTTTTTAATTAGATATTTTTAATTAGATACTTTTAATTAGATTTTTAATTAATATTTTAATTAGATATTTATAAATATTTTATTTATTTACATTTCGAATGTTATTCCCTTTCCTGGTTTCCCCTCAGAAAATCCCCTATCCCCTCCCCTCTCCCCCCTGCTCACCAACCCACCCACTCCTGCCTCCCTGCCCTCATCCCCTACACTGGGGCACTGAGCCTTCACTGGACCAAGGGCCTCACCTCCCATTGATGTCCAACAAAAAAAGAGAACTGTATTGCCCAGACAGCCTAGCTAAATCAATGAGTTCCTGCCTCAAAATGAGCAAGGGGGAGTATGGTCAAGAACAACACTGACGCCGGGCGGTGGTGGTGCACGCCTGTAATCCCAGCACTTCGGAGGCAGAGGCAGGCGGATTTCTGAGTTCGAGGCCAGCCTGGTCTACAGAGTGAGTTCCAGGACAGCCAGGGCTACACAGAGAAACCCTGTCTCAAAACAAAAACAAAAACAAAAACAAAAAACAAAAACAAAAACAAAAAAAAAGAACAACACTGACGGTGACCAGCTGCACACCGGGCACATGTACCTGCAGGCACATGTGCACACCACACACACACACACACACACACACACACACACACACACATACAGACACAAATGCTTAAATGTTATTTATTCTAGGAAGAGTCCCTTCAGCCTGAGAAAAAGCGGATAGTCTATGAAAGGGGGCATAGCAAGGTTGCCTGAGGAGTCTATAGACAAGGGAACAGGTGCTCCCTGCCCCACCAAAGATGCACAGGATTCAGGAGTGCTTGACAGGCCAGGTGAGTTCACAGGAAGACTTCATTCTGGAGCCCAAGGGGGAAACTAGACTCACCTTGCAGGGGAATGGGGTCACACCGGCTTGTGCTGTAGTCACATTGGTAGAGGGCACCTGTCTGGTTGACAGCCTTTGCCTCCTGGGGGGCTGCAACAACCACTCTGTAGAGAGGGGGTAAAAAGGGATGCTCTGAACGTAGGGAGAGGAAGCCTTGATTCTCTCTACTTCCAGAGAGAAGTAAGGTTTCTGATCTCCCATAAATAGGAAGAAGAATTATCAAAGAAAAAAAATGGAAAAAAAATGAACCCTAGAATGGGAAAGCCCTTTCTAAGATGACACAAAATTCTGAGATAATTTAAAACTGACTTTGAGAGAAAACCCTGTGAAGTTAGGATGGGAAAGGGGTGGGGTGACAGGGAAGGACAGGAAAGCAGGGGCTAAGAGGAAGGCTTGCTCAAAACACATTACACACGCATATGAAATTCCCAAATGATAAAACATTAATATTTCAACCACATAACCATTTTAAATAAATGTATAAAAATGAAAAACAAATTCAAAGTCAAACAATAAATGACAAAATGGGAAAGGAAGGCTTGCAGCTTACACCCCAGATGACCTTCTCTGGTCTATGGATTCCTGCAAACCAGGAAGGGGGAAGAGCAGAAAACAGGGGTGGGAGTGGGGTGGAGGAAGGTAAGAAAAAAAAAGCATCAACAGGAAAAGCAGTCTCTGTGGGGCAAGTCTTCTGCACCCAGAACAGCCCTTGTCATCTCAAACTCCCAGCAGCTGTTATTATCCAGAAGAGCCCAGGAAGAGATTGATCCTATCTATGCTCCGTCTGGAGGGGAGGGAGGAGCTCAAAAGTTGTTGATGGCTGTCAGGGAGAAAGATTCTTTTGTGGGCTGTGCATGGAAGCTATACAAGCTAAAGTCATTGGCGCACAGAGCCAGACCTGCACAGAATCACTCTTCAGTCTGTTGTTGGTGCCTGGTCTGGAGGGAACATGTATTTGTTCTTATCTCTCCAGAAAAGGTTACAAAATGAATACTTCCATAAAAAGAGAAAACCGGTTGGTGAGATGGCTCAAATGGGTAAGGGTGCTTTGCCACACAAGCATGATGACCTGAGTTCAATCCCTAGGACCCATAATGGAAGGAGAGGACTGGCTCCCAATAGTTATCCTCTGACCTCCACGTGTGTGCTGTCGCACCCACACACATGCACATACACATACATATATACATGCATACATACATATATACATACATACATACATATGCTAAAAAATGCATGCATGCACATGCACTGTACATGCTATTACACTATTAGGCCATGGGCCTATCCTTGATTGCTTTCACAGTCTAAAGAAATCAGGTCACATTCCCCTGAAGCTCCCTCCCTGGGAGAGAGGGAAGAAGGCATGTAGTTTTACAACTAATTTATGTCCTACCTAGTACCTGGTACCCCGTTCTGCTCATCACATGTGCCACCCCACACTAAATCATGTGGTGTGGAACTTTATCACCTCTTGAAAAGATGTAAAAGTTGTGGTGATTTGAGCAGGGAGTGGCACTATTAGGAAGTGTGGCCTTGTTGGAGTGGGCATGGCCTTGTTGGAGAAAGTGTGTCACTATGGGAGTGGGCTTTGAGACCCTCCTCCTAGGGACTTGGGAGACAGTCTTCTCAGAACTCTTGGATCCTTCTCCAGCACCATGCCTGCCTGGATGCTGCCATGCTTCCTGCCATGATGATAATGGACTGATCCTCTGAACCTGTCAGCCAGCCCCAATTAAATGTTGTCCCTTATAAGAGTTGCCTTGGTCGTGGTGTCTCCTCACAGCAATGGAAACCCTAACTAAGACAAAAGTCAAACATTTTTCTTTGGCTCCAGGGATCTCTCACAGCTTTCCTCTGGGCCTTCTCTCCCACCATTCTATCATAACAGCTATCACTCTCTTACTTTTAATATCTCTATCTCTCCCTCCCTCTCCCTCCCTCTCCCTCCCTCCCTCTCTCTCTCCTCGCCCCCCCATCTCTGCACTGCCCCTTAAGTAGCTTCCCTTTCCTCCCTCTTCTCTCTCTTTTTTTTAAAAAGATTTATTTATTTTATGTATGTGTGTCTTCAGACACCCCAGAAGAGGACATCAGATCCCATTACAGATGGTTGTGAGCCACCATGTGTGAATTGAACTCAGGACCTCTGGAAGAGCAGTCAGTGCTCTTAACCACTGAGCCATCTCTCCAGCCCTCCTCCCTCTTCTCTTGAGAGGTGGGAGTATCCTATTCCATCAAATCTTTCTCTGATTCGTCACTTTGCCACTCAGACATCTCTTTCAAACAGGGCTGCTTCCTTCTACAAACTAACTTTACCCTCGCTGTTTAAGATTAAAGGTGTGAGCCGGGCGGTGTTGGTGCACACCTTTAATCCCAGCACTTGGGAGGCAGAGGCAGGCGGATTTCTGAGTTCGAGGCCAACCTGGTCTACAGAGTGAGTTCCAAGACAGCCAGAGCTACACAGAGGAAACCCTGTCTCGAAAAACCAAAAAAAAAAAAAAAAAAAGGTGTGTGCTAAGGGCTGAACCATGCCACAACTAGAAACAGAGTTTTTCTGTAAATAACATAATCTTGGTGTTCACAGTGTGATCAAATATTCTCTCTCTCTCTCTCTCTCTCTCTCTCTCTCTCTCACACACACACACACACACACACACACACATACATACATTTTTTGAGTCAGGGTCTCACAATATCACTCCAGCTGTCCTAGTACTCATGTAGACCAGGCTGGCCTCAAACTCACACAGATGTGCCTGTCTCTGCAACTTAAGTACAGGGATCAAAGGTGTGTGCCATCACACCAGACTAGGATTTTTTTGTAATTGTATTTGTATATGTGTGTATCTCTGTGTAGGCATGTATACATGTGAGTTTAGTGTTCATGGAGGTTGGAAATACCAGATCCCTCTGGCCACTCCTTTTTTTCTATTCAACATTGATGATGATGATGATGATGATGAAGAAGAACTTCATCATCTTTTTTTTCAAGACAGGGTTTCTCTGTATAGCCCTGGCTGTCCTGGAACTCACTCTGCAAACCAGGCTGGCCTCGAACTCAGAAATTCGCCTGCCTCTGCCTCCCAAGTGCTGGGATTACAGGCGTGCGCCACCACCGCTCCGCCGAACTTCATCATCTTTTAAAAGAGGACTAGAGAGATAACTCAGCAGTTAAGAGCACTGACTGATCTTCCAGAGAACCCAGGTTCAGTTCCCAGCATTCATATAGCAGGGGATAATGAATCAGGAAGGTCTAAGAGAGGAATAAATAAATCAAAGGATAACTAAGAACAAAAACCTTTAGAAAGAAAGCAATATGGAAACCAACTACTAAAGAAGCTTCCTAAGATATGTACACCACATGTATGATATGTATACCACATGTATGTACACACACAGATGTGCGTATGTAACTCACATGCATATGCCCCCACACAGATACACCTGCACATACAAATTTCAAAATCTAACACACACACACACACACACATATGTATATGTATATGTATATGTATATGTATATGTATATGTATATATATGAAGTTATCCTATAATGAAGGAGAATTCTGTTCCCAGACACTATGAGCTATCAAAAGTCCAGGTAGCATCTGTGACTCCAGATGCAGGTGATCTATCACCCTCTTCTGGCCTCTACAGGCACTGCATGCATGTAGTGCATAGATATAGATGCAGACACTCATACAATTAAAATGAAAATAAATAGAAATCTTCTCAAGATTTTAATGTTCAACATCCTCATTCATCTGAGAAAAGCAAATTTGAGATTTCATCTTATCCCAGGCAGAATGAGTTTCTTTGTTTTGTTTTGTTTTTTAATTATAGCAAATACTGACATGAGGAAACAGTGGTTAGTGGGAGTGCAAACTGGTACAGCCACTATGGAAATTAGGCAGAGGTTCCTCAGAAAGATCAAAATAGATCTACCACAAGGTCCAGAGATACTATCTGGGTGTATACCCAAGAGGTGCTATTTCCTTCTACAACGATACCTACTAATTCATGGTCGCTGCTGCTATGTTCACAATAGGCAGGAAATGGGAACAGCCTAGATGTCCCTTAACTAATGGATAATGAAAATGTGGCACAAGTACATGACGTAATGATTCATCCATAATGAAAAATGAAACCAGCAGGTAATTATGGAGCCAGAAATAATCATTTTGAGTAAAGTAGCCTAGACCCAGAAGGGCAAATACCACATGTTCTCACTTGTGTGTGGGTGCAGTCTCTGAATCTTTGTATGTGTGTGTTTAGAGTACCCACAGAAGTCAGGAAGGTAATAAGGGGGCATTGGGGGATGGTGCCAGGGGAGAAGGCGTACAAGAGATGGTATGAAGAGGGGAAAGAGGGTAATGGGGCAGAAGTGCGGAGAGAGGAGCGAGCACGGGGAGGGGTAAACCGATATCAACAAAAACCCTTTTCAAAACAACAGTGTGGAAACCAACTCATAAAGAAGCTTCCTGAAATATACACATCATATATGTGTGTGTGCTCACGTGTGTGTGCACACATACACATGAAATTTATACGAAGTTACCCTACAATGAGGGGAAATTTTTCTCTCCCAGATACCATGAGTTATCAAATAAAAAGTCTAGATACAGAGCACCTCTTTTGAGTTGTTGGTCAGTGGGATCCCATAAGCTGTCCCCCCCCAAACATCGCAGGCTATTGGCGTTCCCCTCCGTTCCCCTCCAGAATTTGGTGGTGATAACATATTGCTTAAGACAATAAATACTTGAGTCATAGGATATGGAGAAATCAAGTTGGTCCCAAACTGGAAACTTCAACCCTACTGGCTAGCTTCCATGGAGCTGAAAGGCTCAACCCATATTGCCAGGGGAGAAAAATTAATCAAAAGTTTCACACAACTGTGAGCCTTTTGCCTGCAATAAGGACTGGCCCAGCAAGATATCCAAGTCCCCACTGGGGTAGCAGTGGCATGAATATTATGGGAATGTGCTCATTAGTACAAAAATCATGTCTAGTACTGTTAATTGGGTCACGATTCCTGTAGCTAGGTAAGTCATAAGCCTGAGAGAGGACCCTACTACTATCAGTCTTCTAAGCGGACACAGCATTAAGCTTCTTTCTAAGCACTGAACATCACACCCTTAGCGCATCTGACCTTGCGACTGAAGCTTCTTTGTGAGTAGAGGTGATTTGCAGACTCACAAGTGGTCCATACGTGCAGAGTGAGAGACAGGGAGTGCTCAGCTCTAAATGAGACAGCCATACCACATACTTCCTCTCAAGGCTCAGGGATTATTACAGAACAGGAAGTGGAAAGGCTGAGAGCCGGAAGCAATGGATGATAGTGGGGAGCCAGTGTTTTCTAGACCTGACGGAGGTACTGCTTATTCAGAGCCTCTGTGACTGCAGACACCAATACGTCCTCATTCTGAAAAGACTATTTCCATGGTGAATCCCAGCTAATATTTATCTAAAGGAACGTGTTTAGGGCTTTGTTAACTATAACCCTTATCACTTTTCTTTATTCTGAGTAGCAAATGAGCAGGATTGTGTTTGATAAAATTTATTTTCAGAACCTGAAAGTAGGCCACAACTTGAACAAAACTCATGCTATAGATTGAGGATGAAGAGGTAGGCAGCAGTTAGGAGGTAGATATAAAGACAGATAAAAATCTCTCCTGAAGAACCGTAAGAAGCCAATTGTCAGGACACCAGCCCCCTCACCACCACCACCACCACCACCAGGAAGGGATACAGGGAGTAAGAAGGACTTTTTGTTCTCAACTTTCTTGGATTTTATGGACTTGGACTCCTGGAACCTCAATAAGGAAACTCTTCCGCCTAGTTTATAGAGAAGCACAAAGACAGCTGGCTTCCCCCGAGGACCTTACCTGTTTTCACCAAACTGGACCACACTCTGCCCGAAGCCTCTTGCGTTCTCTTGGAAGGTAATGGGATTTTCAGTGTCCAGATTGAAGCCATGACACAAGGCTAGGACTGGAAGGATAACAGGGAATTAAGAGTCAAAGCAAAGGAACCAACACAGTTAAGAAGACAGCACACATTTCCACCCGTGGCCATCCCTGTCCACATTCACTGAAGCGCTGATAGCCCCGGGCAGGGATGCACACAGTGTCGGATCTGTCGGTTATATTTTTGAGACAGGATTGTATATAACCCAGCCTGGCCTGGAACACTACAGCGTAACTGTGGATAACTTAGACCTCCTGGTCTTCCTGGCTCCCGTTCTACCTCCCGAATGTGGGGTGCAGGGGTGGGCAATCCATCGGCTTTTTCTACAGAAGACCAGCTAGTTAAGCAGAACCCAGCACTGGGGAGGCAGAGGCAAAATTCTCAACAGTGAGCTCCAGACCAGCCGGACTGCATAGTAAGGCCACAGAGGAAAAGGTGGTGGTGGTGGTGGTGGTGGTGGTGGTGGTGGTGGTGGTGGTGGTGGTGGTGGTGGTAGTGTTTCGAGACAAGGTTTCTTTGTGTAGCCTTGGCTATCCTGGAACTATCTCTGTAGACCAGGATGGCCAAAAATTCTTAGAGACCCACCTGCCTCTGCCTCCCCAGAGCTGGGATTAAAGGTGTGCCATCACACCCAGCTTGAAGAAAAGCTTTTCAAGACAGTGTCTCACACATCCTAGGCTGGTTCTGAACTGTGTAGTTGAAGATCATCTTAACCTCCTGATTCTCCTGCCTCCACACCCCACCCCCAGTGCAGGGATTGCAGGTGTACACTATCCGATGCTAGGGATCAACCTGAGAACTTCGTACGCACTAGGCAAGTCCCAGGCCGCACCTCTAGCCACAAAGTTTTCAACAAGGAATTTCAAGCTGCAGCCAATTATCACAATTTTTGTGATACAGGTTTACCCATGAGATTCTTAAGGAGTGACATTTCCCTTAACTGGGAGTAAAGTTAGTGTCCTCTGTCATTGATGGATGATAGATGTCTTTGTAGCAATCACACTTAACCCACAGGCCAAATGTGCTGACTCAGGCTTGAGAGCCTCCACAAGTGCCTATGAAGAGATATGACCAGTCCCTCTCTCAGCCCACAATGGCCTCTTCCCCCACTGTCACAACCACAATGGTTTACACAACAAAGGCCTCAGTTGGAAATTTTCCTTCCTATGCAAGTTTCAAGTAGTTCCTTCCTGTCTTGACTCACTCCCTACCAAAATAGACATAAAAGGAAACAAACCAGTTTTTGATTATCAGTCATTCAACAAGCATCCACACTAGGTTCTTGTTGATCAGAACGGAAGGCTAAGGAGAAGCGGTATGTGGAACGCACGCAGGCGGAAACCCATCCGCTGTGCTCCCGGGTGCCGCTCCTTCGCCTCTCTGGATCTCGGCAGCCTGTCTGACGAACAGCCTCTCAGCCTGGATGGATTAGTCCTTCATCCATGAGCCCCTAACCATTCCTCTCATCTGCCTCTGCTCCTTTTCTCCTGGAATTTTTTATCCTTCCCTAAAGCCCTTTGCCTCGGCCCACCTAGCTCCTTCCTATTCCCTGACCTTTCTCTCCACTCACAGATCCAAAAGATCCCCCCTCCCCTTGTGATGCCCCCTTCTGACTTCCACTAGCACTACACACACCTGATGCATAGACCTGCATCCAGGTAAAACACCCCCACACATAAGATGTCCCTTTTTAAAAGAAATAGCCAAGAGTTGGTCCAGCAAGGTGACTCAGTCCGCAGAGGTGCCTGCCCTTACGCACCGGCTGCCTGAGTTCAATCCTCCGTATCCACGTTCCCTAAAGCCCTTTGCCTCTCCCCACCCACTCCTCCTATGACCTTCTTCTCCACTCATAGACCCAAAAGATCCTCTCCTTTCCATTCTGAGGACCCCCTAACCCCTTCTCCCCACCCTAAAAATCCCCCCAAGACCCCACCAACATACCTGTTACCAGAAGAACTCTAAGAGTCATGACTGAAAGGAACGAGCCCCTGGGAGATGTGTGAGCTGTGGTGTCGCAGGCACCACAGACACTTTGAGGAAGCCACCAAGCCCAGGAGGGGTCAAAATAGAGAAGTTAAGAGGCAAAAGCTATGAGAGATTCAAAGAAAGAGGGTGGTGGCTCTACAAGCACCCAGCCCAGTGTAGCCTTCCTCTGGGACAGCATAGCCTGCTCTTCCCTGACACCCTGTTTCCTGGCCAGAACCATCAAGGTTACCACCCAAAGGTGCCATTTGACACTCATTTACCTCTGGGATAAGTCAAATATGGGGGGAAAGACTAGATGGTAGGCTCAGTGTGTAGGATGTGGTCCCCCAGGGGATCCACATCTTGTTCCTGATACCCACATGGAGGCTCAAAACTGTCTATAAGTCCAGTCCCAGGTGATGCAACGCTCCCTTTGGCACTCACACACACGGTGCACAGACATGCAGGCAGGGAAAACACCCAAATACATACGATATAACAAATCTCTTTAATAAAAAAATAGTCAAGAGTTGGGCCAGCCAAGTGACTCAGCTGGCAGAGGTGCCTGCCTAAGCGCTGGCCGCCTGGGTTCAATGCCCAGCCAGTATCCATGTGGTTGAGGAAAAGAACCAACTCCCTCAAGCTGTCCTCCGAGGTCTCCATCCTCACCGTGGTACAAGCCCACACACGCCCAAAGAGTAAACCACCGGCTTCTAACCAAGGTCACATCCAAGACATAGCTTGGCATTCTATATATTTCATGAAAGTATTTTGAAAGCAGAACTTGGTGTGTTATACACAATGGAACTGAAGGATGCATTGGGAGATATTCAACCATTCCTGCCTTGTCAGATGTGGAGTCTACTCTAAGTTCTTATTCTTAAAAACAATGGTTTCTCATACTTACCTGGCAGGAGAGACACTTGTGATCAGGAAGGTGGTTTTCCCAGGTGAGGTTCACCCATTGCACTTGGGGTGTGCTGACTCCTGTGATTTTCCCAAATCCAGGATACCCAACCGCATGGGGTACTGTGTTCACATTATCCCCTAGCCAAGAGAAAAGCGGTTTCTTTACTCTCTGGGTTTTTTTGTTGTTGTTGTTGTTGCTGTCTTGTTTACATCTATTTATTTATTTATTTATTTATTTATTTGGGGAGTGTGTGTGTGTGTGTGTATGTATGTGTGTGTGGATGCTTGTGTGTTCCAACTGTGTAAGTATAAAGGTCAGAGTACAGCTTGCTGGGGTCAGTTTTCTTCTTCCACCTTGTGGGTCTCGGATCAAATTCAGGTCATCAGGCTTGGTGACAAGTACCTTTACCCGCCATCTCATGAACCTTGTTCACTTTTCTTGAAACACATTATCAATGTGTTGTCCAAGCTGATCTTGACCTCACTGACCCAGGGGATCCACCTGCCTCAGCCTCCCCAGGGATAGACCTACAGGCATGCACTGCCGTGCCTAGCTTCCTTCTCTCCTTTTTGACACATTTTCTATTGTTCCTAGTCATATTTTATCAATAGCCAGATGGAAATAGATGTTTACCTGCTGGAAAATTAAATAAATAAAATTCTATATACTTTGTTTCCATGTTATTACACACACACACACACACACACACACACACACACAGTGTAGAATAAGTGGAACCATGCTACCAGACAGAAGAACTGGTAAGACTGGTGAGTTCAAACCCCAGGAATCTCAGAGTGAGAACAGCAGGAGTGGGGTCAGCTCCCTGCCTAACTCCATCTGCTCTGGAACACTTAACCAGGACACCCCACTGAGGACCATGGCACTCAGCCACTTAACATAGAAACCTGGAGTTCTCTGTACTAATGAGGTATCTAGATAGAAGCCAATGAGCTCCCCTTTCTGGGCATTCCTTCCCACAGAAGGTGTTTAATCCCTGGCTCACCCTGAGTACGGTGTATGTACTCACACCTGCCATTTAATTTAGTCTGAACAAGCAAGGACCACCTCTTCATCAAGGATGGGGGTGGGGCGATGAAGAGTCCCGCCTAAATCTCCAGAGAAGGGGAGGTCATCTCTCTCCAGCCCCTCCACACACACTCTCATGGCACTCACTTGGAATCAAACTAGGTTCCACCCCTGGCCCAGGCTCTGCCTTCCCCTTCCTGCCTGGCCTGTGCATTCCCTCAGGAGAAGCATGGACTGGGAACCCCAGTCCCAGGAGACCAGAAACCACAGTGATTGATCATCCCAGGCTCTCAATTAGGGACTTGATTCTACCTCTCCTGAGCGAGCAGCTCGCTCCAGGCACCGCAGAGACAAGACATGCAGCCGGGCAACACAGAGGCTGAGAAGGTCACTCGGTGAGTTAAGTGCCTGCTACACAGGTGGGTATAAAGGCCAGAGTTGGGATCCCCAGAACCCAGGTAGAAGCTGAGGTGGTAACACCTCTCTTAACCCCAGCATGGAGGACAGACAGAGCATCAGATCCCTGGTGCTCACTGGCCAACCAGTCTAGCTGATCACTCAGTGAAGTGAGTGAGCTTCCACACTCAGTGAAGACCCCTTTCAAAAAACTAAAGTTTTTTGAAATGCTACCTGACAGCTTCAGCTTCTGGCCTAAGCATGAATGCACATGCGTGTGTGTGTGTGTGTGTGTGTGTGTGTGTGTGTCTCCTAGTGGGTGGCCTGACACACCCATGCTCATATAGTAAGCACTAATTAAATCCTAGGAATTATTTCTAGCAAAGAAGGACATGAAGTTAACAGGGTGTCTTAGTTTGGGGGACTATTGCTGGGATGAAATACCATGACCAAAATCAACTTTGAGAGGAAAGTGTTTATTTGTCAGGACAGGAACTCAAGCAGGGCAGGAGCCTGGAGGCAGGAGCTCATGCAGAGGCCATGGAGGGGTGCTGCCTACTGGCTTGCTCCCCATCACTTGCTCAGCCTGCATTCTTTTTTTTTTTTTTTTTTTTTTTTTTTTTTTTTTTTTTTTGGTTTTTCGAGACAGGGTTTCTCTGTGTAGTCCTGGCTGTCCTGGAACTCACTCTGTAGACCAGACTGGCCTCGAACTCAGAAATCCGCCTGCCTCTGCCTCCCAAGTGCTGGGATTAAAGGCGTGCGCCACCACCGCCCGGCTTCAGCCTGCATTCTTATAGAACCCAGAACCACAGGCCCAGGATGGCACCTCCCACAATGGGCTGGGCTCTCCCCCATCAATCACTCATTCAGGAAATGCCTTACAGCCAAGTCTTATGGAGACATTTTCTCAGCAGAGGCTTCCTCTTTCAGATGTCTCTACCTGGTGTCAAGCAGGCCAGCCCAGTGGGTGACAGGTAGAGAGCTCCGGGGAAGCTGGAAGAGGTGATGGTAGATGGAGATGACCAAACCATGCCGTGTGGATATATAAAAATTTCAAGGAATAAATGTTTTGAAAACAAAAAATAAATATAAATGAATAAATATTAATATTGTTATTGCCAAGATAGTGAGTTACGAGCACAAGGCAGTTAACAGTTACTTCATTGTAAACCACTCCAAGACTTAATAGCTTGGCACAGCACTTTATTGTGGTGGCTTGTTACTGTTGTGGTGGGCTTACTGTTGTGATGGTTGTTATTTCTGTAGTGGGTTATCATTGTGGTGTGGGTCTGTGTACTGGAGGCTTCCCACGGAGATCTCTGGCCCGCTGGGTGGAAGGGTTCAGGCGAAGGGGAGAGAACAGGGAGGGGAGTTGCCTCTGCTGCCTCTGCTCCTGCAGCTGCCTCCACCTCCGCCTCCGCCTCCGCCTCTGCCTCTGCCTCTGCCTCTGCCTCTGCCTCTGCCTCTGCCTCTGCTGCTTCTGTTGCTCCAAGAGACCACACCAGTCACTCTGCGCTGAGTAGGGCTGGCTTGAGCTGGCAGGAGGCTGACTAGCCAGTGAGGGATGCAGGGGGCAAGGCGGGGGGGACCTGCTGGTGACATTTGGGAGAGCAGACCTCTTCCCTGGCGGCGGTGTTACAGCTCTTATGACAGAAGTTCTCAGTCTGAGTAATTCTCACACACCTTTACTCCTTCTGGATAGGATCCTTATATACCGTCTTAGAGTGGGTCAGGGTCTGACAGTAGGTGCTTCCTATTGGCTTGGTCTAAGAGTTTGTGGCTGTCTTATCCACATGTCAGCTGCAAAACCACAGTGAGCTCACATGTGGATGCAGGAAGGGCTGCCCAGTGGTCAGCGCTGACTCAAGATATTTTAGACATAACAGTTCATATTGGCCTTTGATTTGATGGGTCCTACGTAAAGCTTTGTGGAATTTCTTAAGGTTAGCAAACCTCATACAGAACATTCAGAACATACAGAAAAACAAAACAAAACAACAGGGAATGTGGTCAGCAAGTCCTTGAGCCAAGTCACTTCTCTGTGTCAGTGACTGGCAGGCATGTTACAGCAACAATATGAAATATCTGCCAAGCACGGAACAAAATGGCTACAGCTATTCCAGGGGTCGGAGGAGGAAGCCAGACCATAATGGTCAACAGCAGGATACCTGAGTCTCAGTGATGGTCCAGTATTGACCATCTGGTCAGAAACCAGAAACCTTGAACCAGATTAACAACTCACTGCAACGAACATTTGCCTGTAAAGCTGTTTGGGGAAAAAAAAATACTGTGTGACACACCGCAGCTTCCAGTGTCACTGCGATGAATGGATGTGTGCTGAGAGGTGGGAAAGATGGAGGGACAGTGCGTGTGCGGGGGAGAGAGGAGGAGCTAGAAAGGCCACAGCTGCGACAGGCTAAGAGAAGGCTGTTGCCCAGGAGTGCAGCAGGATGGTATGCAGCAGCCGGGGGTTTGCACAGACTGCCTCCCACAGATTCCCCAACCACACGACCGCTCTGGCGCTGCACAGCAACAGGAGGTCTAAGATGAAGAATGATTCATTTCCTGGAGTGGACCTCCTCATCTGTACAGTATGATCTGTACTTCCCCTGGAGGCCATGCTGGTGTCGCCGTAGTCCTGCCCTGGGCTGCCCCACCCCCAGAGGCTCTTCCCGATATGGTCCAGCCATTTTGGTTCCCTGCCCCTTTTGCATCCCTGCACTCTCGGCTGCTACACCTGATCCCCTTCTCTCTCCAATCCCCTCCCCACACACACACATATGGTCTGGTGATGTTCACTCTGGGCTCTCCCAGATGTCCCTGCCTCTGCCTATGCTCTCCCCCATGTACACAACAAATCTTCTCCACCAAACCCAGGAGCAGTCATGTGCTTTCCTTTTTATTTCTTTCTTTTTTTTTTTTCATTCTGTTAAAAACACAACAGACTGGAAAACAGTGAACCAAGGAAGCTCTTTTGCTATAAAACTTGCCAGAGCTTTTTTTTCTTTTTTTTTTTTTGTTTTTTTTTTTTTTTTTGTTTTTTTTTTTTTTGTTTTTTTTTTTTGTTGTTGTTGTTGTTGTTTTGGTTTTTTTTAGGAAAGAAAGAAGGAAAGAAAGAAAGAAAGAGAGAGAGAGAGAGAGAGAGAGAGAGAGAAAGGAAGGAAGGAAGGAAGGAAGGAAGGAAGAAAGGAAGAAAGGAAGATAAGAAAAAGAAAGGAAAGAAAAACAGCTGAGACACGGCTTAGAGGTTGAGAGCGCGGACTGCTGCTGCGGAGGCCAGCAGCTTTGTCTTCGCACCAGCACACACCCACATGAAGACACACAGAACACAACTTAAAATAAGAACAATAGGACGGGCATAGTGGCACATGCCTTTAATCCCATCACTGAGGACGCAGAGGCAGGTGGATCTCTCTGAGTTTGAGACCAGCCTGGTCTACAGAGTGAGTTCCTGGACAGCCAGGGCTATGTAGAGAGACCCTGTCTCCAAAACCTAAAATAATAACAATAATAACAACAAATAAATAAATAAATAAAATAATAATAAATAAACCTAAAAGAAAGGAAAAAAAAAGAAGGAATAACAGCTAGGTATGGTAGCACACACACCAATTATCCCAGCATTCTGGAATGAGGACAGAGGATCAGAAGTTCAAGGTCATCCTTGACAACATCACTGATATAAAGGTTAGCCTGGGATACAGAAGACCTGTTGAAAAAAATGAAAGAAAACCAGCAAGATGGCTTAGTGGGTAAAAGCCTGACATCCCAGTGCAATCCATATGGCTAAAAGAGATAACTGACTTCCAAAGTTGTCCTTATACACATATATAATATATATGTGTGTATATATATATATATGTTATATATATATATATATACACACATCCAAGCACATACACACATATATATACATACATATATACCCATATGTATACACACACACATATATATATATACACATACACACATACACACAAACATACATACAGAGCGACAAACAAATAAAATACAAATAAATGTATCAAAATGTTATGAAGAAAAGGACAGGGGCACCTGATACTGCCATCAAGAATAACGCGTTTCTCCCAAAGAGCAGCAAGAAGCCAATCCCTGGCCCTACCTCCCTCATCAACCACTGCCCTGTGGTTTCACTTCCATTTTGCAAGATTTCTCCGAAGCAGTTGTCTATATCTGCTGTGTGTTTTTCTCCCTAAAACTCCTTCCAAGCATGTGCACCCCATTCTGGCCCCTTCCCTACCGAAACAGCTTCGGGGGTCACCGAGCCAACTTGACTTACTGCAGCCCTCAGTTCCACGCCCTCATCTTCGGTGATTCAGCCCTTTCACACTTCCTCACTACTTCCTGTCACTAAGTTGTTTAGCTGGCGTCGGAAACCCCACAGCCCTGCCTCTGCTCCCTTGGTTCCTCCTTCTTGGTTTCTTTGCTCCAGTAGAGGAGCTCAGAGATCAGTCCTTTTACCTCGTTTGTAGTAGTAGTTGTTGTTGTTGTTGATGATGATGATGATGATGTTGTTGCTGTTGTTGTAGTAGTAGTTGTTGTTGTAGTCATTGTAGTAGTAATAGTAGTAGTAGTTGATGGTTTAGTGTTGTTGCTTAATGTTGTTGTTCCTGGGTTTCGGCACCATATGATGGGATATAAAAGAGAGAAAGGGATATTAGGGAGTGTGGCATGGTGGCGTGGGGGAAGGGATACCTAAGCGGGCCCATGCCTAGGCATCCCTTCCCCCTCAAGGACCACGCACACACCGACATGGTATAGAATACAGTTTATTCAAGGAAGAGGATGGGAGTCAATGGTATAGTGGAGGCAGAGAGAGAGAGAGTAGAGAGGAGTGGAGGCGGGCCATGACCACCCACGTGGAGAGAGGGAGGAGGGGAGAGAGCCCAAGAGGGGCAGAGAGGGGAGAGTGGGATGAGAGAGCAAGAGAGGGCAAGAGAGAGCAAGGAAGGGCAGGTAGCCCCTCTTATAGTGGGCCAGGCATATGGGGCGGGGCATACCTGGCTATTGCCAGGTAACTGTGGGGCGACTGTGGCTGCGAGTGCGCACAGTGGCGCGCGCGGGAAGGCCGCAGGGCTGAGAAAGTTATAGAGGGCAGCGACGAGACTGCTCAGGGCGGGGTGGCGAGGTGCGGTATGTTGCGGGGCAGAGCGGTGGTGACCACATGCGGCAGCCGCTACAGGGGAAGGATTTCCTGAATACCAACAGTAGTAGTACTTGTTGTTGATGATGATGATGATGATGTTGCTATTGTTGTAGTAGTACTGTTGTTATAGTCATTGTAGTAGTAGTAGTAGTAGTAGTAGTAGTAGTTGTTGTTGTAGTAAAGGTACTTGTAGTAGTTATAGTAAAGTAGTAGAAGTAGTAGTAGTAGTAGTAGTAGTAGTAGTAGTAGTAGTAGTGTTATAGTTGTAATTGTTGTTGTAGTTGATTTGAGACAGGGTCTCACTATGTAGCCCTAGCTGTCCTGGAACTCACTACCTAAAATCAGACTGGCCTCAAACTCTCAGGGATCTCCACACTTCTACCTCCCAAGTTCTGGCAGTTCATATGTATGTGTGCATGTGTGTGTTCATAGATGTATTTGTATGTGTGTATTTATATGTACATCTTTACTGGTCAAATAATTCAGGCCCTCACTGACATGGCTTGTTTCATCGCCAGTCACTACCAATCTGACCCACCTTTTCAGTCACTTTCTGTGGATCAGCACATAAAACAAGGCCACATCCATTGAGGGCCTGAGTTATTTGACCAGTAAAGATGCACAGGATCATTCTTAGGTTCCAATGTTTATACAAACAGCCAAAGCTCCTCATGGTCTTTATCTTGTAAACCATAAAGGATGACAAACAGAAAGCTATACACCTATAATCCCAATACTTGGAAGGCTGAGGCAGGAAATCAAGAGTTTGAGGACACACTGGGCTCCATTTCCTGTCCCTCTGTGATCCCAGCAGCCTCTGCTTCACTCTCTGCTACTCATTACTTTCCCTTCCCTGTAACAATACACTGAGATGCTCTGAAGCCAGGAGCCACAAGTCAGATATTTTAGTCCCTGAAGCCACAAGTCAGATATTTTGGTCACAGCAGTAAATAACACAGAATATGGGCCAAACGAGGGCCCGTCTTTTAAACCCTAGTTCTTGGTGTTTGTTTGTTTGTTTTGTTTGTTTTGTTTTGTTTTTTGTTTTTGGGGGGTTGTTGTTTTATTTTGTTTTGTTTTGTTTTGTTTTTTGTTTTTTCGAGACAGGGTTTCTCTGTGTAGCCCTGGCTGTCCTGGAACTCACTCTGTAGACCAGGCTGGCCTCGAACTCAGAAATCTGCCTGCCTCTGCCTCCCAAGTGCTGGGATTACAGGCATGAGCCACCACTGCCCGGCTACACCCTAGTTCTGTAAGTATGTGATTTTTAATTGTTTTTTTTTTTTTTATGTGTGTGGGTGTTTTGCCTGCATATACGGCTGTACGTCACCTCTGGGCCTGGGGCTGGAAAAGGACAGAGAATATGTTGGATCCTCAGAAAGAGCCATGATATGGGTGCTAGGAACTGAACCCCACTCCTCTGGAAGAGTAGTCACTGCTCTTAACTGCTGAGACATCTCTTCAGAACTATAGGTATAGGCCTTGATAAAGTTACTCTCTGGACCTCCCAGTGCTCATGCCAGAAAGGGGGGAATTCTGCTACTAATTTATTGTGGTTGTGATGATTCAGGGAGATGACATGATAGGGAATCTGCCCTAAGTGCTCAGTCCATGCTAACTATAATTATCTCACTGTGTCTTGAGTCTAGCCATGATAAATTAAAAGAAAAACTTTTTATGCCAATATTCTGATCCTGGATGACCCCTGGGAGGTCAGGCCAGCTCTAAGAAGCCGCAGTAATGATATTTGTCTCACGGCGGTATTGACTATGCAATTGTATTGTGGCAATATTTCCACAAATTAGAAAAGACACAAGTACCACAGGTCCTTCCTGTGATGAATCCAACTGTTCTCCAAAGCCAGACCTCTCCTGCCTCTTCCTCCTCCTCCTTCAGGGTCTAGCCTGAGTCTCCCTGGCCTCCCATCCATGCCTACTCCCCAGATCTGGACCACTACATCATCCAGTGACCAAACTAGTCTGGCCACCCGTGCCGGCACCACAGCCAATCTCAGGATTCTTCCAGGACCTGCCACTACTCAGCGCCCCAAACACACTATACCAACTGTCCCACTCAGCCAAATGTATCCCTACCGTCCAGGCTTGGACCACCGTGTATTTCCTGTACACCGACTCAGTCCCCTGTCCACCTGACTTCATTCCATCCAAGCTATTTCCAACCTCTAGACCCCACCCACCCACCCACACATCTTCTCCTCTGCCTCAACCTGGTCTGTCCATACCAGACTCAGAGTTTAAAAGGGAAGCCTATATGCCCAGATCTCATTGCAAAAACTACCAACAATATGACAGATCAAGCCAGTATCTTCTCTCCAAAGCCCACCAGACCTGAGGAAATGTTTGCCATTGAGCTTCCCACATGAACCCCAGAACACAGAATTTAAGAGAACAAGCAGAGATTTCATCCAAGAGTTCAAGACATTTAAAGGAGACACAAAGAAACAGCTCAACAGAAGCGAGAGGAGAGAACTTAAGGGAAATGCACCCAAGTGGTGCCCAGGATAGCGCCATCGGAAGGACAACAGAGATCACACAGCCCGGGACTTGAGAGGTGACTTCACTAAGGAGGTAGAAGCACTGAAGAAGAACTCGAGCTGAAATGAAGATGGAGTTGAAAAATCCAGTGGCCCAACTGGAAAACCCAAAGGGGAGCCTTGTACATCGAGTGAGCCGAGCAGAAGAAAGAACATCAGGACTCGACGCTGCGGCAGAGGATCCAGAGCCAATAAGCAAGATGTGAGAAAAAGGAAACACAGGAAAAGAACACGCACGGAATGCGGGACACCATGAAAACCAAACCTTCCAACTACAGGCATCTATGAGGGAGAAGAATCCCAAGTCACTTGTATAGACAAGACAAAATCATAGTTAAAAAAAAAAAAAAAAAAAAAAAAAAACAGCCGGGTGGTGGTGGCGCACTTGGGAGGCAGAGACAGGCGTATTTCTGACTTCGAGGCCAGCCTGGTCTACAGAGTGAGTTCCAGGACAGCCAGGGCTACACAGAGAAACCCTGTCTCGAAAACAAAAACAAAAACAAAAACAAAAACAAAAACAAAAACAAAACAAAAAACAGCCCTTCCCCAAACCAGGGAAGGACACATCTACATAAGAAACACAGATACTTGCCCAGCCATGTTCATTGCGGCTCTATTCACAATAGCTAGGAAACAGGAACAACCTAAATGTCCTTTAAGCAATGAAAAGATCATTAAAATGGAATATAAATATGTTACGTGTGAGAGCCAGGATAAGCATCGGAGGTGCTACTTAACATATTGACACAGACCTGGCCGACAGATTCTCCCAGCATCCCTCAGTCCCTATCTGTTACAGCGTATGGCTGGCACACCCCGGCCTTCACCCTGAACTTTTCAGCCCAGGGTCTGGGCTGCCCCTCCCCCAGAGTCTCTTTCCTGTATAATTTGTACATTTGGCTACCCATCCCCCTTTTGGCTACCCATCCCTCTTTTGCTCCTTCTGCACCTTTGGCCTCTTTGATGCTGTTCTTGGTCCCCTTTCTCCCTTCCATCCCTCTCTCCCCTCATGGCTCAGCGTCATGTTCACTCTGGACTCTCCCAGATGTGTCTGCCTCTGGCTGTGCTCTCCCTCACATCTACAATAAACTTTCTCCTCCACCATACCTAGGAGCAGTCGTGACCTTTCCTTTCCTTTTTATTTCTTTTGTCATTTAATATACACTAAGGAAAACTATTCAGGTACAAAGAAAATGAAATCATGAACTTTGAAGATACATGGATGGCACTAGAAAGGATCCTACTGAATGAGGTGACCCAGACCCAGAGAGATAAATGCCATGTGTTCTCTCTCATCAGAGGCTTCTGGCTCCAAATCCCCAGCTGCACGGACCTATCCCAAAATAACTATAAGAAAATAAAAAGGAACCATTTCAGGAACAGGGCATAAGAGGGCAAGACAGAGGGGAATAGCAAGGTACAAGGGATCTAATCAGGAAAACGGGGAATGGGGGGCTCTTTAGGGAGGGGAGATGAAGGTAAATATAAAAGAAAGGGGTAAGAGGAAAAAATAACAATAAACCTGAAAAGTGTTAATTATGAAAATGTCATAAGTATGAAAAGAGCAATAGGATGATTCATACTATTAACTTATAACATACATAATTCTGTGTATAAATATACATATATATTTCAAATAAGCGTCTGCCAATTGGGCAGACAATGTTCCCCTCAAGAGCCAAAGACTGCCTAACAAAAATTCTAATGCCGGGAGTGAGAAGCCTTCTTTTGAGTTCTTGCTCAGGCTGTCACAAAATATCAGTCTATTGCCGTTCCCCTTCATTGCCCCTCCTGAGGCAGAAGGTAAGCGCCTATTACTAAAGACATCACGCATTTTGGAAACATGGCTGAGGTCTCTGAGCCGGAACTGATTTGAACGCCCCCTCCCTGAGGAATAGCTTTCATGCCACTTGAACACCGTGCAAGCGTCCCAAGGAGGGAGGCAGCTGTAACAGCCCTGCCCAGCTCTGATGCCAGTGAGCCGCGCCAATGACCAGCCTGGCAAGAAAACAGACACCAAGGGTATGGTAATGGCATACACACCTCGGAGTTTGCCAACCACTCTAGCTGGACTTAAGACCGTCTCAACAGAAGAGAGGCCATGCCTGGTACTGGAAACCCATCCAATCACTCAGTGCTAGTAAAGTCATGGACCTCAGAGAGCCTATAACTTTACTAAACCAGCATAATCCCTAACTACAATCTAAACATTAGTCCTTATACTCACAGGTAAGTGTAGTCTTCGTCCCTCATCAAGGAAACTTGTCCTTACAATATATGTAAAGCACTACAGAAAACCACAACCAATCAAAACACAGAATATGGACCCCACCCCCACCCCGTTCTGTAGAGGGAAGTGTTGATTCCCTGATTAGTTCTTGATTGTGCCAATAAAGAGGCAGAAGCCAATTGTTGGGCAAAGGGGAAAAGGTGGGACTTTCAGGTCCCAGGAGGAAGAGAAGGGATGCAGAGGGAGAGGCTTCGGAATGTGGTGGAAGCTGTAGTCATGTGGGTCTTGGGGCCCCTAGAGTTTGTAGCCTCCGCCACAAGACGGATGGCGGGAGCCAGTTTATAAAATTAAGGCAAGAAAGTCTCCGCCCAGCCATTGAGTTATCTGGCTAGTTTTTTTTTTTAAGATTTATTTATTTTTGTTTGTTTGTTTTGTTTTTTCAAGACAGGGTTTCTCTGTGTAGCCCTGGCTGTCCTGGAACTCACTCTGTAGACCAGGCTGGCCTCGAAGTCAGAAATACACCTGCCTCTGCCTCCCAAGTGCTGGGATTACAGGCATGCGCCACCACCGCCCGGCCTATTTATTTTATTTTATGTATATGAGTACACTGTAGCTGTACTGATGGTTGTGAGCCATCATGTGGTTGCTGGGAATTTGAATCCAGAACCTCTACTCCCTCTGGCCGGCCTGCTGGCTCCAGCCCAAAGACTTATTTATTATGTCTAAGTACACTGTAGCTGTCTTCAGACGCACCAGAAGAGGGCATCAGATCTCTTTTACGAATGGTTGTGAGCCACCATGTGGTTGCTGGGATTTGAACTCAGGATCTTCAGAAGAGCAGTCAGTACTCTTAACCGCTGACCCATCTGTCCACCTCCCTGGCTAATTTTAAAATAATAAAACTGTCCAGTGTTTTCCATCCATGGGGCTAAGGTATGCAGGAGGAGAAAGAGGGTAGCCGGGGCAGTTGGAGGATTGGTGAAGCCAGATGTGAGGGACTCCAGGAGCAACTGAAGCTTCCAGGGAATGACTGCTTCCTGGCGACTGGTGGAGCAGAAGCAGCTGGTCTCGAAGTCAAGCTGGGAGCAGGGGCAGAGCTCCCGAGAGGGCAGAAAAGTGGTTTTTAAAATTATAAGCAACACAGTCCCAACAGATACGTTTACAAAACAACTCCCACACCTCTCATTGATGAATCAGAGACAGAAAGATTGTAAGAGCCAGAGGATCAGGGAATTTATATCTCTAATGAAAGTCAAAAGCTATACCCACAACTCAGCAAATGACTACCTATTTGTGGGCTGAACAAGGACCACGGTGTGCAAGCACATGAGGCCTCAACACTGCACAAAGTTCTACAGGCAACTAAGGAATGTTAAAGAGAGAGTCTTCTCCGGGTAAGAATACACCAAATGGTTATCCAGTACCAAATGGTCAGCTCTGAAAGCATGCACACAAGCAACATCATACAGACTGAGCAGGTTACACTTAAGTATATATACATAGACAACAACAATAAATTTTTTTAAAGGCCATGGAATTGACAGAGAGGTAGGAAAGTTATATGGGAGGGTTTGGAGGCTAGGAAAGGGAGAATTTATGTCATTATAATCTCAAAAATAGAAGAAAAAGTAGTACAGTTATTATGTACAAAGGCTGGGAAGGTACTGAGAAGATTGGCATTCTCTCTATGTAGAGGACTGAAGGATAATTTGTATAAAGTTTATTTTATAATTTTCACAGTGGTCACAGATTATTTAACTAATAAAAATGAGTTATAAGGAGCAAAAAAGAAAGAAAGAAAGAAAACATACAATATATCAGCTCTTTCACACCAACTTGCCACAGTATGACACATGAAAGTTTCCCATTAGCCGGGCGGTGGTGGCACACACCTGTAATCCCAGCACTTGGGAGGCAGAGGCAGGTGGATTTCTGAGTTCGAGGCCAGCCTGGTCTACAGAGTGAGTTCTAGCACAGCCAGGGCTACACAGAGAAACCCTGTCTTGATGGTCCTGCTGTGGGCTTCAAGGGAGCCTGAGAGATAGTGGGTTGGATTTTTGGTTTTGGTCTGATTTTTTTTTTTTTTTGAGTCAAGGTCTCATGAAGCCCAGATTAGCGTCAAACTTAAAAGGTAGCCAAGGATGACTTTGAGCTTCTGATCCTCTTTCCTCAGCCTCCCTAGAGCCGAGAGTATAGACTTGTGCACTACACAGAGAGTTGTTGCTTTTATAACAAAAGCTTTTGCAAGGGTCAACTTAAATGATGTGTAGGAAAAGCTTAATACAACACCTGACATGTAGCATGGGCCAAACAAACACATGGCGACTTTCATTAGCTGAGAGTGGTTTAGTGGTTAGTTCACTCTATTGCTGTGAAGAGACACCATGACCATGGCAACTCTTAAAAAAGAAAACATTTCATTGGAGCTGGCTTACAGGTTCAGAGGTTCAGTTCACTGTCGTCATGACAGGAAGCATGGCAGCATGCAGGCAGACATGCTAGAGAAGGACTCGGAGTTCTATATTGGAACTGGCAGGCAGCAGGAAGAGAGAGTGAGCCACTGGGCCTGACTTGAGCGTTTGAACCCCTAAAGCCCATCCCTAGTGACACGTTTCCTCCACAAGGCCACACCTACTTAAACAAGGCCACACCTAATCCTTTCAGAGCCCAAGGGGTCCATCTTTCCCTCAAACCAGGGATGGATCAGCTTTCTCCACGCCCCATCTCATCTCATTGGTCAGCATTTAGTCACATGACCATATATAAACTGTCAGGCAGGCTGGAAAATTCAGTCTTCATTTTAAGTAGCCATGTGCCTAGCTAAAATTGAGTATATTGTTGAAAAAAGAAAAGGAAAAAACGTTCCTGGAACTCAACTAGCTCCAGCCACATCCTTCCTTTTGTTACTCCGGGTACCTAAAAGAAACAGCTTGCCAAAGTGAGGAGGAGCCTTCGGCACGATTGGCCCAAGCCTGTATGACAGTAAGCCCTGTATCACCCAGCTCAGAAAGCACGCTGCATGGGCCTTGGAGGTTGGGAAAGCTGCGGATGTGGGAGTTCCTCCAGAAGAGTGTTACGGCTTCAGTAAAGGGAAGCCCATGAAGACCTAGGCTGGTGAAGCATGCCCACGATCTCAGCCCAGTACCAGCCTGAGCTGCACGGGGCGGATCCCAAAGAAACCAGACCAGTCTCACTCAGCACCTGTGGCTCCGGGTTAAAGTATTTTTTTTTTCTCCTGTAGTAAACGTTGTCTCCAAGGTTTACTACCTTAGTCTGCTAGCCTAGGCCTAGTCCTCGAGGTCTCCAGCCTCCATACAATCTAATCATCTAATCTAATCTAATCATCTAATCTTTTTTTGTTTTGTTTTGTTTTTTGTTTTTTTAGAGACAGGGTTTCTCTGTGTAGCCCTGGCTGACCTGAACTCACTTTGTAGACCAGGCTAGCCTCGAACTCAGAAATCTGCCTGCCTCTGCCTCCCAAGTGGTGTGATTAAAGGCGCGAACCATCACCACCCAGCTAATCATCTAATTTAATTTAATCTAAACCCAGAAAGTCTTCAGCCTGAGACTTAATGCTGAGTAAGCTTATTGCTTCCTAGTTCTTTCTGACCTCTTACTGGTTCAACTCAGTTGTTCTGGTTCAAACTCCTCCCCAACTTGACTGATTTAGCCTCTCCCTCTCCCTCTCCCTCTCCCTCTCCCTCTCCCTCTCCCTCTCCCTCTCCCTCTCCCTCTCCCTCTCCCTCTCCCTCTCCCTCTCCCTCTCCCTCTCCCTCTCCCTCTCCCTCTCCCTCTCCCTACCCCTACCCCTACCCCTCCCTCTTTTTCCCTCTTTCCCTCCCTCTCCCTCTCCCTCTCCTGGATTGCTCTGCTTGGTCTCTTACTACCTTTAGCAATCTGTTCTAATATTCTAGCTCCTTCTCATTCTCTGGCTCATTCTGTCTTCACTCACACCCGTGTCTAGTTTGATCTCTGAAACCTGTCTCTCTATATAACAGTCCCAGTAAAACTGCCTTCTTCCTCTCTCTGCACAGACCTCAAGTAGCTTCCCTTTCTTCTCATGAGAGTTGGGCAATCCTATTCTGTCAAATTTTCTCTGATTCGCCACTTTATCTGGCACTCAATTTAACACCACTTTCCAGCATGGCTGCTTCCTGCTACGAACTAACTTTACCTTTATTGTTTGGGATTAAAGATGTGTGCTAAGGGCTCAGCCACACCACAACTAGAAATAGTTTTATTTTCAGTCAATACCACAATCTCAGGGTTCACAGTGTGATCCCATATCCTGTAACAGCTCCTCTCAGCACTTCTCACCCCACCCCTAACCTAAGTCTCTCCAGTCCAGAGGCTAGACCTTGCTTCTCTTCCCCAGCTTCTGATTCCTGCTTCTCTCCGCCATTTTGGCTGCATGCTTTCTTGGTTCCAATGTCCTTTCTTCGCTCATTCTCTCTTCTCTTCCTTTCTTGCTCTTTCTCTCCATTCCTCTCATAGCCTGCTCTAGTTTGCTGGCCATGTTCTGGCGATGCTGTGCCTCACATCTTTAATAAAAGCCTCAACCATACCTAGAAGTAGTCATGACTTCATTTTCATTCACATACCAAGAGTTTAGAGGGGCAGAAGAGGAAGAGAGAGAAAAGGAAGGTTCCCAGAAAGAATCGGACTAGAATTTCAATGATTATAGAGAGATTCATATACTGCAGTTCCACAGCCCAAGTATAATCGACCCTGGTCTATCCTTAGTTCCCCAAATAGCCATTCATCCCCCACTTCTGTGTCTGACTTAACACCCTGTGACTAACAGATAAAATGTTTTAGAATCAAGTAACTTAACAAAACCCTAGTTTCTACCAATCAAAAAGCTAAAAGTGTTATCAGACAGCATCTGAGGCCAATAGCAGGTTTCCCTGCCGTTCTTTAACCCACCTACTTAATGTTTCCACCAATACAGTTTTAGAGTATCTTGATTTCTGTTTGATTTGTTTGTTTTATTTCTATAAAAACTTCATAAAAGTGTTTCCATGTTGGAACACAGAATTTGGAATAACCTAAATATGTGTAACTCGTATTTGGCTTCAGAATAAACTATCTCTTACCCCTTTTGAGGTGAGAATTTTGTTTTGTTTTGTTTTGTTTCTGGCAAGAAAGCATACATTGGATGTGATAGCATAATCCTGTACTCCTCCAACTTGGTAGGTAGAAACAGGAATTTCAGAAGTTCAAGGGCAACCTCAGCTACATATCGAGTTCATAGACAGACAAGATTACATGAGACAGTATTAAAAATAAAAAACTAAAACTAAAATAATAATAATAATAATAATAATAATAATAAATAAAAAACTATAGGCCATCACCAGGTAAGGGTCATAAGTCTGCCTGCTTTTCTGACTAATTTCTCGATTTTTCCTTCTATCTCTCTTCCAATCGTGCTTTCTGTAACACCGGGGCTTTCCCCCAGCATCGTGAGCACCTCACTCTCTCTCTAAAGCTTCCTTCCCCACCAGGAGCCTCCTTATCCAAGCTGCGGCTGACCTCCACGCCAACTTAAATGACATCGCTTTTCCTTTCTCTCTTCCATCCTCCTCCAGGAAGCTGCTGGTGGCTACAGTTTGCCTGCTTTAGGAGGAGGACGAGGACGAGGACGAGGAGGACGAGGAGGACGAGGAGGAGGAGGAGGAGGAGAAAGGACACAAAAAGAAGGGGAAGAAGAGAGGGGAAGGGAGGGGATCAGAGGAGGGAGGGGGAGGAGAGGGGAACATGAAAATGAAAGGCAAGAAGAGGAGAGGGAAGGAGAGAGCAAAGGTGGGGACGGAAGCTTGTGGTGTGAATGGAACAGGTGGGACAGGTGGTGGCAGGTGCTACCTCAGAACAGGAAGTGGAGGCCCTGCGCTATGTCTGCTATGCTTGGTAGCAACGGCGGGGATGAGACACGACAATTTTTTTCTGGTTTTGACCATTTGCGTTCGCCCTGCTCAGGAGGGACTTGACTGCACACAGTTTGCCCACTCCTCTGTGGGCTCGTCAACCGAGTTTTGATCCTGTTGGAAACCAGCAAAAGAAACTTATCCTAAGTGCTACCATTTTGTTTTCAGAATCCATGTAGTCATAGGGAGAAACTAAATTCATGGTTCTAGGCCCCAGGGAAGCTGGGGGCGTACCTGCAGCTGAACAGCTTCTGCTGTAAACAATTGTCTGAGTCCAGACGACATCTCAGGGACAACTTGTAAGGAGACAGTTGTCTGAGTCCAGACATCTCAGGAACAACTTCTCTATCTTGCTTGTCAGGCCAAACAAGTTCATGTTCCCGGGCCTGGAAATGAACACTATCCCACTTTTCCAAGCGTTTTCTTAATTGTCTGTTAACCGGTAAAGAATATAGAAACTGCTGTTATCTAAACCAAGGTGCGTTAAGTTGTAAAACTATACAG
Organism: Apodemus agrarius; assembly: GCA_964023405.1. Lineage (NCBI taxonomy): Eukaryota > Metazoa > Chordata > Mammalia > Rodentia > Muridae > Apodemus > Apodemus agrarius. The sequence goes on along the minus strand of OZ030005.1, from coordinate 121,668,049 downwards.
CCAGTCCCCTGCTGGGCCCTGCTCCACTGCGTGTGGCTTGCCCCCTCCTTTGGTCCCTTATCATTCTAAAACTCCAGGCCGAAGTCCAGAGGGGACCTAACTGCAAAAGCTAAATTAAGGACTTTGAAGCCAGGTGCTGTGGATATGGCCAGGTCTCCAACGGATATCCCCTTGCTTAACCCATAATGTCAAAATACAGTTGGATAACACTGCATTTCCCCCACCACCCTCTTCTGGGGCCAAGGTTCATATGCAGAACTGGCTGCCTCCCAGAGCGCTCAGAAAATAAAGCTTTCATTTTTAACTTCTGTCTCTGAAGTGAGTTTTTAGCTCACTTTAACTGTCCTTTTTAGTTTCTGTCTCTGAAGTGAGTTTTCTCTGCTTCCATCCCAAACCCAACACTTCCCAGCTCCACAACACGACTTTGATTTTCTGTTGGCCACTGTGATTCCTTCATCAGCTTCAATTTGTCTCATCTGAGAGATTCTTGATTTGCATTTGAAAGACTATGTGGTTTGGAAACTCTAGCGTTAATCCTGAGATTCGCAAGAGAAAAACCAGTTCCACAATTCTGAGACAAATTTGAAGCAAGCTTTAACTAAGTACTGACCAGAAGAATGGACTCTGTTCAGATCCACCCCTGGTTCCCAGTGAGTGGCAGCAAGACACATGTCATATGGGCTTTTCCAGGACAAAACCACTCAGCCAAAATCACGGGTATTTACCATGTGACTTTGTTCTTTTCCAAGAACTGCAACTCCCAGCATTTCCAGGAAGCTACCTGGTCTCTGGGCAGAGGGAGGCTTACAGGTTGAATTTGGCTCTTACCCTAGCTCTAGGGTGGGACCTGGAAAGTAGTAAGATAAGCCACTCCGTGTGCTCTATCCCTGTGACTTAAGTAAGTGGCTCAAGCCAGGGCATGAAACCAAAATATGCTCAGGGACATGGGTTTTTTTGTCCCTGTGCATATTTGGGGGGGGGGGGCGTGTTTTGCTTTGTTTTATTTTGTTTTGTTGGGCAAATACAAAGCAAAGGCTTAGATCTCTGGGGCAAGAGGGTCAGAAGTTCAAGTCCACCCTTGCCCACAATTGGTTTAGAGACTAAGCTGAGTTACATGGAAATCCTGTCTCGAAAAATAAACAAGCAAAAAGTGAACAAAACAAAGGGATTAACAGAGGAAGATTCACAAGTGTGAGGCCATTCCAAACACTGCCAAAAAAAACGAAAGACGTGGGTAGTTGAGAAGGGAGGTGACGTCACAAAATGATTTCAGGGACATTATAGTTAAGAAAGCAACTTCTGTGGCTGAAGAGATGGCTTGGCACTTAAGAGCGGTTGCTCAACCTTCCATGGAAGTGGGGCTCAATTCCTAGGACACACATGGCCGCCCATAACCACAGGGAAGGCCCGTGTCAGGGGATCTGATGCCCTCCTCTGACCTCTATGGCACCAAAAACATGATAAACAGTTCAACAGTTAGGAGCACCTACAGCTCTTCCAAAGGACCTGAGTTTGGTTTCCAGCACCAAGGTAGGGTGAGTCCAGCTCGAGGGGATATAACTCCTCGGGCCTCTGTGGATACTTGCAGTCCTGTGTGTGTGTGCGCGCGCGCGCGCGCGCATGCATTAAAATAATACAAGTAAATCTTTAAAAATAAAGACGAAAATGTGGCCAGGCATGATGGCACACATCTTTAATCCCAGCGCTCAGGAAGCAGAGTCAGGTAGGTCTCTGTGAGTCTGAGGCCAGCCTGTGCTACCTACTGAATTCTAGGCCAGCCAAAGCCACAGAGTGAAGTCCTGTCTCAAAACAAATAGAAAAAGAAAGAAAAGAGAGAAAAAGCAAGAAAGAGGGGTGGAGAGATGGTTTAGAGGTTAAGTTTGTTGCTCCTCCAGGGCACCTAAGATCTGTTCCCAGCACCCAGATTAAGTGACCTGCCCAGGGGATGCCTCTTCTGACATCCTGTGGCACCTGCACACACACACACACACACACACACACACACACGCATATTTTTTAGTTAAGCAACACATTGGTCTTTTATCTGCCTTATGTTTATCTGCCTTAAATTTGCCACACTGTCTTGGAAGCTAACCCCTCAGGAAAACTGTACAATTTCTGTATCTACACAATCAATAAGTGGCATGCCCAAATCACTGCTACATTTTTCTCAAGACCCTTGGGACAGTGAATGCCTACATACCAAGAAAATATGGCCAGATCAAATTGGACTCAATGTTTTCATTTGGGGGGGGGGGTGTTTTGTTGGTTGGTTTTTTTTTTGGTTTAGTTTGGTGGGTTTTAGTTTGTCTTTTGTTTTAATTTGATTTTGGTTATTTATGTTTTTTTTGAGACAGGTTTCTCTGTGCAGCCCTGGCTGTCTTGGAACTGACTCTGTAAACCAGGCTGTCTTCAAATTCACAGAGTACCTCTGCCTCTGGAGTGCTGGGATTATAGGCGTGTGCCACCACCCAGTGGTTTGGTTTGGTTTAGTTTTAATGAAAACACAAAGTTGTGTGGTAGGGACTGTTACATAGATCTGAGAAGAGCTGGGTAATGGATAAGATCAAAATACATTATATGAAATTCTCAATTTTTTTTTAAGTTAAAAAAGATCAGGCATGGTAACACATGCCTATAATCCTAGCTCAAGAGGCCCCGGCAGGAGTTCCCGGCCATCTTGGAGTACAGAGTGAGCAGAGGGTATTCCAGGCTACATATCGAGACCATGTCTTTAATAAAAGGATGACTGAATCCTGAGGGCAGAGGCAAAAGCACAGACCAGACTTTGGCAACGAGCTTCCAGTCTCTCCCAATAGCACAGAACCCCGGGGCCCAGCCCTCACTCCCCACCAGGTCCTCACCTCAGATTCCTATCCACTGCTTTCTAGACCCTGGATCTAGGCCCATCTTATTTCTGTAAAATGCATGTTGAGCCATTCCCTGTGTCCCAGACTTAACCTCTCTGTGATGGTTTGTATATGCTCAGCCCAGGGAGTGGGGTCCTGGTAGGGTAGGTGTGGTCTTGTTGGAGTAGGTGTGTCACTGTGGTTGTGAGCTTTAAGACCCTCATCCTAGCTGCCTGGAAGCCAGTATTCTGCTACAGCCTTCAGATGAAGATGTAGAACTCTCAGCTCCTCCTGAACTGTACCTGCTTAGATGCTGCCATGCTCCCGCCTTGATGATAATGGACTGAACCTCTGACCTGTAAGCCAGCCGCAATTAAATGTCCTAATAAAAGTTGCCTTGGTCATGGTGTCTGTTCACAGCAGGAAAACCCTAACTGAGACACTGTCCTTCCTCTACTGTGTGTCCTCCCAATTCAGACATTCTGTCCTCAATCTAAATATTTTCCTTGGGAAATCCATCCTGTCCTCAGGACCCAGTGCAAGAGCTGAGAGCTCATGAAGCTACTCCTACCTACTCTCTCCTCCAAGTCACACTGTGCCATCCAGACACCCTGGCTCAGGCAGGGCCAGGCCTGGCAATCAAGGCCTCACAGCAGGAATGACTTACACCAGGGGAGCCTAGCACTCCTGCCTGCACTGCTCTGGAATCTTTGTCTTGGATCTGTTTTGGGAGGGACCAACGAAGGCAAGTAGATCTAGGAAAATAATCTAGGCCAGTCCTTTCTCAATACAGACTGAGAAATGGCTGTCCAGAAAGGGAAGATGACCTGGCCTTTCCAAAACCTGCATCATCATGGACAGTGGCCCAAATAGTCTCCTCCACTTAGAAGAAATGTTGTCAAAGTACTTCAAGCTGTACTGGCTACTTATTACATCAGGTTAACATAGCTCGAGTCACTTGGAAGAAGGAACTTCAATAGAGTAAATGTTCCCATCAGGTTGGACTGTGAGCAGGTGTTTTCTTAATGGATGCTCTGTTGAGGTTTGGTCTTTGGCTATGTATTGTAATTCTAAATACTGGCCCCCAAGGCCTGGCTGCCCCTAAGGACTAGAGAATCTGCACATAGACCCAAGAGATGCTACATGATCTTGAAGAGGGGCAAGATTCCCTGATTGGTGACTATGCCTGATTGGTGAATAAAGATGCCAATGGCCTATAGCTGGGCAGAATTGAGATTGGCAGGGTTTGGGGCTCCCGGGCTTTGGATCTGAGGAGAGAGAGAGAGAGAGAGAGAGAGAGAGAGAGAGAGGAGAGAAGTAAGATGCCATGGGCTAGGTGAGTCTCTAAGCAGGGCCGTGAGGACGAGCGCTGGCCAACTGGAGTTAAGAGCTGCCCAGATGGACCGTGGCTAATGCATGCTCTCCACTTGCTGCTTACAGTTACTGAATCAAGATCATCAAATGCATTTGTCTCTGTAGTCTTAATTTTTCAAAGCCTACTTTTAATGATGCTTCAACCTCCCTTTTAACCCACCAGACGTAGCAGAAAAGAAAGGATACAGAGGACGTGGACCTGTTTAGGAATTGTTCTTTGGAGCAAATCCTATCTGCATTGTCAGGAAACCAGCAGTTCGGTGCACAGGATTGAGCAGCGGCAGCTCGATCCACTCGCAAACACCTCACTAATATCCCAAGCAGCCCGGGTCGGGAGAGTCAGGATAACAAACACAATCAGCAGCAGTGACACGACCAAGCAGAGACAGCCAGGCCTCAGCTGGATGGGCACGAGTCAGCAGGAAAGATTAGGAACATCAGGGATCCCAGAAGCTCTTTGCCATGCCTCTTTCAACAAAGAGGAAGATTTGAAACCAAGAAGCGTGAAAAGCTAGCTGTGCAAGCAAGCCCAGCCAAACCTCCTTCACTGTCCTAGCCACACCCTATTTACACTCCCTCCAAACATCACGCATCCTCCAAGGTCTTGCCTCACCATGTGTTTTGCCCCAGCACATTGAGTAGCAAGACTCCACATGAGTCTCTCAGCTGACATCACTCTGCCAATCAGCCCGAGTCCAAGGAAGCGGCAAGAAGCCACACCACCAGAATTTTCTGGCGCCTTTCTCTCTATGGAGTCCTGACAAATGCCGTTCAACTGCGCAGCATAAGGCAGACCAATACATGCTTGTTGTCAGCAACGAATCCTTCATTGAGAATCCTTTCATGTGCTTGTTTTAGCAAAACATTCTTTCACCTGTGTCTGCTTCAGCTAAATGTTCCTTCATGTGTCTGATTTAGCAAAATACCATCCAACTCAACTGACTTTCGAAAGAAACCTGAAGTTGCCACTAACATGTCTCCTTTAGTTTGTAAAATAGTTTACACTGTGAACTTTCAGTAGCCTCTGAGCTCCCAGAAGAGACTTCCGCAACTGTAGGTGTTGTCAAATCAAAAAAACTATCCCAGATGCTTTAAAGATTCATCCCAGTACTTCTGTTGCTCTACAAGTATTTCTGGCACCAAAATCTGTATTAGTCAGGGTTATCTAAAGGAACAGAACTAGAGAGAGAGAGAGAGAGAGAGAGAGAGAGAGAGAGAGAGAGAGAATGAATTATATAATATATACATATATGGTCCAACTAATCCAATAATGGTTGCCTATAAACAGAAGGTCAAAGAATCCAGTAGTTGTTCAGCCCGCGAAGCTGGATGTCTCGCCGGTCTTCTGTACACACCAGACTCCCGAAGCAGTAGGCTCTGATGCCAGTGAAGGACTGGCGGGGAGGCAGAGCAAGCAGACTGCGAGCGAGCACAGCCTCCTTTCATGCCTTTACGTAGGCTCTCTGAAGAAGGTGTGGCCCAGATTAGAGGTGGGATTTCCCAGCTCAAACGATCTGGATTAAAGGTGTGTCTTCCCACCTTAAATGTCCAGATTAGAAGTGGAACTTCCCACTTCAAATTAAGAGAAAGTCCATGCCGGGCGTGGTGGCGCACACCTGTAATCCCAGCACTTGGGAGGCAGAAGCAGGCAGATTTCTGAGTTCAAGGCCAGCCTGGTCTACAGAGTGAGTTCCAGGACAGCTAGGGCTACACAGAGAAACCCTGTCTCAAAAAACAAAAACAAAAAAAAAAAAAAAAAAAAAAAAAGAGAGAGAGAGAGAGAGAGTCCCTCACAGGCCTGCCCTGTTTTGGGGTTTTAGTTAATTCCAGATGTAATCAAGTTGACAACCAAGAATAGCCATCCCAGTTTGAGGCTAGCCTGAACTACATGAAATCCTGTCTCCAAAAAACCAAACAAAAACAAAGAAGAAATAAAGAAAAGTTTCTTTTGCAATATGATTCCTACTATTTTTTTTTTACAAAGTTTTGTAATGGATTACAGGGAAACTGAAGTGTTTATGCAATGAGAACTATTCCTATCTATTCTCCAGTGGCAGATAATGTGCCCAGCATGCACAAGGCCCTGGGTTCAGCCCCAGCACCATCACAAAAAGAAGCCTACCCACCACGGAGGTCTTAAGCAATTGAGCATGTGGAACATGTGGGTGTCTCTCAACTCACAAGTTCCCTCTTAAGAAACTCGCCTCCAGCCGGGCGTGGTGGCGCACGCCTTTAGTCCCAGCACTTGGGAGGCAGAGGCAGGCGGATTTCTGAGTTCGAGGCCAGCCTGGTCTACAGAGTGAGCTCTAGGACAGCCAGGGCTACACAGAGAAACCCTGTCTCCAAAAACCAAAAAAAAAAAAAAAAAAAAAAAAAAAAGAAACTCGCCTCCACCCCAGCCTTGCAAAATCCTGCATTCAAGTCCAGGCATGATAGCGCATGCCTTTAATTTCTTGAGAAGAAGAGGTAGTTGAATATTTATGAGCTCAAGGCCATCCTGCTCTCCATAGTGAGAGACTGTCTTTAAAAAATGATAATAGTAAAAAAAAAAAATTAATTAAAGCTAGGCATGCTAACACATGCCTGTCATCCTAGCACTTAGAAGGTAGAGGCCAAAAGAATCCAGAGTTCTCAGCCACCTTCGACTACATAGCATGTCTGAAGCCAGCCTATATAAGACCCTGTCTCAAAAGAAAAAAAGGGGGAGGGGATGGCTGGAGAGATGACTCAATGATTAAGAGTGCTGGCTGCTCTCGCAGAGGACCAGAGTCAATTCCCAAACCAATACTTGTGACTCACAAGCATCCATTGCTCCAGTCCCAGAGGACCACAGTGTCTTCTTCTGACCTCCGTCACATGGTACCCATACATACATGCAGGCAAATCCTCATCCACAGAAAAGAAAACAAGCCAACCTGTAAAGTGGGGAGGGGGAGAAGGAACTTTCAGAAACAATGAATTTTCCACGTCAGCTGAACGACATTGATATACATAGCCATGCTGTGGACTCAGGAGTCCACGATGCAAAGAACAATGTGAGTCATGATGCTCCCAGAGACCATGTATTTTTAAATGAAAATCCCAATACCAACCGTCGGGTACCTCCATCCCAGTAGGCCAAAACACTCTCCCAGGATGGTAAGATCCTGTTGCTAAAGATGGCACACACTTTGTATCCAGGACACAGAGGAATCAGGCTAGACCTGAGCTGGAGCTTCTTCTGAAGTGGCTAGCTTTAACAGTTCCACAGGTAGGCTTCTGGGAGAGAAAAGCCATCAGTGGTCACCACTCTGGTTAGATCTGAAGCCAAGGCAGTACATGCCTAGTACTGTAAATCTGCTCAGAAGCTTATAGACGAGGAAGCCACACTCAGAGGACCTACTGCACGTCTTGTTTAATGAACACTTGTTGAACTAACTGCTCAATGTTTATGCTTGTACCCATATATTATTGCTTCTTTTTGCAGAGGGAGAAAGTTAATGCAGAGAACGAGTGAATCTTGAGTCCACATATCTAGATGGGCATTGTCTATAACACTCTCAAAGGCTTAGAAAGCGCTCAGATGAGGGAGAAAAAAGATCACAAGAGCTGGAGCCCTCGAAGACAGCTGCAAATCTTTGACATCTGGCTGTGCGGGTGTGATGGCTATTCTTGGTTTTTTCTGTTTTGTTTGGTTTGGTTTGGTTTGGTTTGGTTTGGTTTGGTTTGGTTTTTGGTTTTGGGCGTACACCACCACGCCCGGTGTGATGGCTATTCTTGTCTGTCAACTTGACTACATCTAGATTGCACTACAATCCAGAAATGGAGGGTACACCTGTGAGGAACTGGTTTTGCTTGCATGAATCTATTTCTAGTCCAAACCTTTGAGGTAGGAAGGCTGTGATCTAGATCACACCTGTGATCTAGATCTTGAGGTGGGAAAACACACCTTTAGTCTGGACCTACATAAGGACCTATAAGAAGGAGGCTTTTTGCCTTTGGCTTACTCTTCACCACCTGGAGAGCTGTTGTGGATAGCCCTGGGCTCGTATTTTGATGTTAATTCCACTCCTCAGAGGGGCTGCAGATGAGGAGTTGCCTTGTGAACCTTCTCCCCACCTTAACTTTTCAAATAAAGGCTTGAGCCAATGATTGGGCAGGAGGAAGTGGGAGGAGCAGAGAGTCGAGGGGAGGAGCTACGGGGTATAAAACAGGAGGAGGTGGAGCAACGGAAAAAGAAGAAAAAGGAGAAGAAGAGGAGAAGAAACGGGGAAGAAACGGAAAAAGAGAAACGGAGAGGCGGCAGGGAGAGAAGCTCGGGGCCTGGAGTTTCCGCAAGTTGTATGGGATTAATATAGATTGAAACAGAGTGGTGGAGTGGGTGGCCTGCCCAGTCTAGGCTTGTAGCTTGTTTTGTTAACCGCTGAGTTGAGCTTTCTTTCACCGGAAACTGGGTTGGAAACATAGTAGCAACAGAGAGCAAGTCCATTGCTTCACTAACATTGAAGCCTACTTCTTTGGGATTCCAGCATATACTGAAGACCAACTGAGACTCAGACTGTGGACTGAACAACTCCTGGATTATTGGACTTTCCATTCACAGCCAGCCATTGTAGGACTAGCTGGACTACAGCCTATAAGTCATTCCTACAAGATGTGTGTGTGTGTGTGTGTGTGTTATGGTCTGTATCCCCCAGTAAAATAGCTGTAGCCATTTTGTTCCATGCCTGCCAGATATTTCATATTGTTGCTGTAACATGCCTGCCAGTCACTGACACAGAGAAGTGACTTGGATCAAGGACTTGCTGACCACATTCCCTGGTTTGTTTTTTTTTTGTTTGTTTGTTTTTGTTTTTGTTTTTGCTTTTGCTTTTTTCTGTATGTTCTGAATGTTCTGTATGAGGTTTGCTAACCTTAAGAAATTCCACAACGCTTTACATCGGACCCATCAAATCAAAGGCCAATATGAACTGTTATGTCCAAAATATCTTGAGTCAGCGCTGACCACCAGGCAGCCCTTCCTGCACTGGAGTTTTTGTGGCAGACACTGAAGAATGCTACTAATAAGCCAAAAAGTTATGATTATAATATTCACATATGCTCTGTTATCTCAAGGTTCTAAAATTCCCCTATTCACCACCCATCCACATTATCAGGACCAATCAGCTCGAAGGTTCGCTGATGAAATGTGCCTAGTTTTATGCCACCTGCTCCCCTCCTTGCCCTTTTAACTTTTGAGCCTGGTTTTCCGTATAAAAAGCCCGCCCTAGCAGCCTAGCAGCCTAGCAGCCTAGCAGCCGGGCGGTGGTGGCGCACGCCTGTAATCCCAGCACTCTGGGAGGCAGAGGCAGGCGGATTTCTGAGTTTGAGGCCAGCCTGGTCTACAGAGTGAGTTCCAGGACAGCCAGGACTACACAGAGAAACCCTGTCTCGAAAAACCAAAAAAAAAAAAAAAAAAAAGAAAGAAAGAAAGGAAGGAAGGAAGGAAGGAAGGAAGAAAGGAAGAAAGAAAAGAAAACTAGTTGGGTGGTAGTGTGCGTGCCTTTAATTCCAACACTCCAAAGGCAGAGGAAGGCAGAGCTCTGAGTTTGAGGACAGCCTGGTCTACAGAGTGAGTTCCAGGACAGTCAGAGTTACACAAACTCTGTTTTAGATAGATAGATAGATAGATAGATAGATAGATAGATAGATAGATTAAAAACAACCTTGGGGAGAGGCCAACCTCCTGAGCCCCTCCTTCAGTCCATGATGGAGAAATGGGCCCATCTTATGCTGGTCTGCTTCCAGAAAACATAGTTCAAAAGGACAATGGCTTAGTCATGCCCAGAGCACTGTGTTTCACAATAGCTCAGCATCCTTTAAGAGGGATGTAGATACAGCCTTCAGGATTTCCTAGTGACAAGGGCAAGGTCATTGTCCTTACTCATTGTCATTGTCCTTCTGTCACCACAACAGGCTCCCCAAGCTCAAAACAAGCGAACTCTCCTGTAAGAGGGCCCAGACCTTAGCACAACCGGCTCCGTGATGGAAGGATCATTCAGGCCATAAAACTCAGCATGTAGACATTCACACATGCCTAAACTGAAACAGCACTAATTCTTTTTTTTTTTTTTTTTTTTTTTTGGCATTTCAACTTTTTTTATCAAAATTAGATACAGTTCTGAACTAATGAAAATAAGATACCTAATATGACTATGTTTAATGTCTCAAAAATATTGTAACACTGATTCACCTTCAAAAACTTATATTCTAACTTAGGGAGTTTATGTTCCATTCACTCCTTTATTATTAAAGAAAAATTCATAATCTAATAATGATACAGGTAATACATTCCAGATATTGAATTTATTCACCACCTAGTTTTACTTACATACATAGAAACATTATTATTTCAATCATTTTAAAGTGGTTTTCAGAATAACTATTTGATTTTTTTGTTTTGTTTTGTTTTGTTTTTCGAGACAGGGTTTCTCTATGTAGTCCTGGCTGTCCTGGAGCTCACTCTGAAGACCAGGCTGGCCTCGAACTCAGAAATCCGCCTGCCTCTGCCTCCCAAGTGCTGGGATTACAGGCGTGCGCCACCAACGCCCAGCCAGAATAACTATTTGAAAAGTTCATGATGGATACTAAATTACCAGATTTCGATAAGAAACAGTGAATAAAATCAATTACCATGAGAATTGTTTTGAATCATTACAAACACAAATTTTCCAGTTGAAGTTATATCTATTTTCACAATAAATATTTAAAAGGTAAAATTGAACTGAGCACAATGTGGATGCGGATATGAGATCTGTTACTTGGGAATTACTTAGTCATACTATATGGTAAAGTTCTTCCCCTCATCGTTTTTCAACTCACAAGCTAATTTTGTTATCTTTTTTATTTGTCATATAGATCATCTTGAAATAAATGCACTACTATTAAAGATATTTAAAATCATTTTCAAAACACATAAGCAGCAGCTTGAGATTATTTCATTATATTATAATTAAAAGTTTTGGGACATTATGTGAAGAAATGTATTTCCTAGGCCACAAATAGAAATATTACAATACGGCTTATTAAGTGGGGTGGGAGTATCTTTATTTAACTTGAGTTACTTCATACCTACTAAACTTTAGTACAGAACTGTAAATAAGGTTAGTTTGAGGATTTTGCAAATATGATTTTATACTTCTTTCTTTTGCTTCATATGCTATATATTTTTTGTGTTGTCCCCTCTTCTAATATCTCAAAGATTCCCCATACCTTCATACTTAGCCAAATTAATTATGTTTGCTTTGTTTTTATTTGCATATCTTTGAAGGGTAAGGATATCGAGGAGCTTTAATTGGGTTCTTTGTCCTTAATACTCAGATTCTTTGTTAGTATCTCTGTGTGTGTGTGTGTGTGTGTGTGTGTGTGTGTGTGCATGTGTGTGCATGTGTATGTCCTTGTCTGTGTGTGCTTTATGTCTACTTTGGATAGTAAACCTCTTATGGATGTGTAATTGGTAATTTTTCCATATTGTGTTATCTCCCACTTTCCTTAAAAGGCAAAATTATTTTGATAATAAGTTTGTTATCTTTCTAAGGTCCCATGTGTTAATTGTTGGTCTAATGTCTGTGATAATTAATCCTGTTCAGAAAGTCATTTCTACCGGGCGGTGGTGGCGCACACCTATAATCCCAGCACTTGGGAGGCAGAGGCAGGCAGATTTCTGAGTTCGAGGCCAACCTGGTCTACAGAGTGAGTTCCAGGACAGCCAGGGCTACACAGAGAAACCCTGTCTCAAAAAAACAAAAAAAACAAAACAAAACAGAAAGTCATTTCTGGCATGAAATAGTTCAAGCCTAGTTCCCATGTTATTCCTCTATCAGATACATGATTTCTGATCTTATGTTTAGGTTTAGTTTATACTCTTTGAGTCATTTGGAGTTGAAATTTGTTGAGTATTATAAATAAAGTTCCATTTTTTATTTTTCTATAAGCAGTTTTCCAATTTAATCAATACCTGTTGTTAATGGTGTTTTCTTCTCTACAGTGCAAATTTTTGGCTTCTTTGTGAATAGGTATCTATAATTGTGAACATGCCCAGGTTTTCAGCTCTGTTCCATTGACAAATGTGTTTCTTTTATATATGCAAATGCTTATTACTATACTTCTGAATACAATTTAAAATTCTCTGATACTCATATCTACAAAAGACAATTATAATTCAAGATTATTTAAACTAAACTGTTATTTATGTGCTATGTTTACATGTGCTTCAATATGAAGTTTAAGACTTTTTTGTTTTCAATCTCTCTGAAGAACTATGTTAGGATAATGGTGCTTATTACAGTGAATTTGTAGATTTATTTTTGGTAATTTTTACAGTAATAGGATGCATTCATTAGGTAGGGAAAATTTTCTATCTTCAGTTGTCAATGATTTAATTTTTATATTATTGTGTAAGGAAACAGCCCTAATTCATCAGAGCCCACAGTTCGGGGAAGTCCTACACGTAGTCCCACCGCGCTGACCTTGCTCTTCAGCTTCAGCAGCTCTGGCTAACTGTGCTTGTTAACTGAGTGTGCCGCCCACACCGGGGTTTTGTTTGTTTTGTTTTGTTGTTTTTGTTTGTTTGTTTGTTTGTTTGTTTGTTTTTGCTTAAAAACTTACCCTAAGAGAGGCTCAGAGTGATCACTGGGATCCGTGTCCCAAGTGTCACTGGCTGGCTAATCAAGACTCTCTTCGACTTAAGCCCATGTCTGAGCAGTCTTCTCTAGTGGATATCCCACAACACCCTTACAGAGACCAGAGGTCTCTTTTCTGGATTGCAGAAGTTAGAGAGTCTGGATGAAGCCTGAGGAGAGCCTGATGCCCATAGCCAGGATTTAGAGATCTTTATGAACTGGACAACTTGTGTGTGTTAGCTTCCAGACTGGAGCGTTCTGAGAGATGGAATAGAGATGGCCAGGAGCAGCCTAGATATCCAGACAGTGTCCTTTAGACAGGTAGGAATACATCACACACACACACACACACACACACACACACACACACACCACATGATCCCTCTCTCCCTTTCTCCTCAGATAGAGGCCTCCCATGGATATCAACCCGCATTGGCATTTCAAGTTGCCATAAGACTAGGCTCATCTCCTATTGGACCTAGACAAGGCATCCCAGTTAGGGGGAAGGGATCCAGTGGCAGGCAGCAGAGTCAGAGACAGCCCCACCTCCGTCCTTAGGGTCCCACATGAAGACCAAGCTGCACATCTGTTATACATATGAGTACAGGGCCTAGATCTATCCCAGGCATGCTCTTAGGTTGGTGGTTCAGTCTCTGTGAGACCTTATAGGCCCAGGTTAGTTGATTCTGTAGATTTTTTTTATAGTGTCCTTGAGCCCTCTGGTTCTTTCAATCCTTCCTCCCTCTCTTCCACAGATTCCCGAGTTCCACCTAATGTTTGACTGTCAGTCTCTACATCTGTTTCTATCAGCTACTAGATGAAGTCTCTCAGAGGACAGGTATGCTAGGCACCTGTCTGAAAGGATAGCAGAATATCATTAATAGTGTCAGAGATGGGCTCTCTCTTATGACATGGGTCTCATATTGGGCCAGTCATTGGTTGGCCATTCCCTCAGTTTCTGCTCTGTCTTTATCCCTGCACCTCTTGTCAGCAGAACAAATTGTAAGTCAACGGTTTTGTAGCTGGGTTGGTGTCCCCATCCCTCCATTGGAAGTGGTCCATTTACACAATGGAATACTACTCAGCTGTTAAAAACAAGGACATCATGAAATATGCAGGCAAATGAAGAGAACTAGAAAATATCATACTGACTGAGGTAACCCAGACCTACAAAAACATATATGGTATGTGCTCACTTCTAAGTGGATATTAGCCGTAAATTACAGGATAACCATACTATAATCCACAGACCCAAAGAAGCTAAGTAACAAGGAGAACCCAAGGGAGGATGCTTGAATATCACTGAGAAGGGGAAATAAAATAGATATCAGAGGTTGATGGAGGGAGGGAAGTGGGTGGGAGGGAAACAGGAGGGACCAAGTGTAGGGAGGACCAAGGGAGGGAGAACTGGGTTTGATGTGGGGGCTGCATGGGATGAACTAGAAACCTAGGACCCTAACTCTAACCCTAACCCTAACCCTAACCCTAACCGTACTGAAGAGGCCCTGGGTTTGATCTCCAGCATCAACACACACACACACACACACACACACACACACACACAGGGAGAGAGACAGAGAGAAGATGGGCTGCACCCCTTCTCCACTTGAAGTCACTATAAACCAGATGTGATGCTGAATTATGCCAGGTGCTTCTCTTTTTTAATTAATGTATTTATGTTGGGAGAACACACCCACGCCACAGCCCGTTTGTAGGTCAGAGGACAACTTGCTGATGTTAGCTCTTTCCATCCACCTTACAGTGCCAGGGATCAAACTCAGGGAGGAGAGGAGGAGCCATGCCAAGACCATGGCTGTAGTTTGATTCTGAAAGGTCCCCTACAGGCTCACAGGCATTGTGACAGGCTTTCTAGCCCAAGCTGGCCTCAAACTCACTATGTAGCTGAGGCTAACCTTCAGTTTCAGATTCTTTTGCCTCCATCTTCCAAATGCTAAGATGGCAGGTGTGTACCCCCAAGACACCCTGTCATTGTTCTTGTGGGTGGAGATGGGGTCTCAGGTAGCTCAGGCTGGCCTCAAGCTCCCTCCTCCCTGAACCTCTACCCTGGTCCTCCAGACTCATCCCTCGCCAAGTACTGGGATTACAGGTGTGTACCACCATACCTGCGTGGTGCCAAGGATCAAAGATCAAGCCCAGGGCTTGGTGTAAACTCAACTGGGCTAAATTGCCAGTCCCTGGCTGGTGTTTTGAATGCCAGTCCCCAGCTGGTGGTATGATCTTAGCAGGAATACAGGGCAACAGAAATACAGAAAAACAAATGCTAGGAGCTGCTCGGTGTGGGTCCAAACTGCAAGAGCAGTAAGTGCTGAGCTAGCTCTCCAGTCCCTGAAATGAGCTGGAAGGGCCTGAGTTCACAGGAGCATGGCTATATTAGCTAGCATTCGCTAATTTTGTGTTGGTGTGACTAAAACTCCTGACAGAAGCAACTTAAAGGAAGGATTAGTTTTATTTCACACATCCCCCTTCTTCCCGCCCGCCCCACACCCTCCGTTCCCTGTTTCCCTGTTGTCACTTTCTACCTTCATTTCACACATATTCTATTATTCTGGGACTCCCTTAAATATTTTTCCTCTTCTCATGTTTGACGTTCTAGTTTTACAACCTTTACACCACACACACACACATACACACACACACACACACACACACACACACAGACACATAGTTAAAAGTAAAACATTTCTTAAGATAGCATCATTTCATTTACACCTAGAAGGTTCTAGGACCCCACATAAGATACCACAGAGCCTGGTAGAGCTTTAATTGTTGCGAGGTCCAGTGCGGTGGAAATAAATTAGTTATAAAGTAAGAAAAGATTGCGGGGCTGGAGAGATGGCTCAGTGGGTAAGAGCACCGTCTGCCCTTCAGAAGGTCATGAGTTCAAATCCCGGCAACCACATGGTGGCTCATAACCATCCATAAAGAGATCTGACACCCTCTTCTGGTGTCTGAAGACAGCTATAGTGTACTTACATATAACAAATAAATAAATCTTGAGAGAAAGAAAGAAAGAAAGAAAGAAAGAAAGAAAGAAAGAAAAGATTGGTTGGGCTGGAGAGATGGTTCAGTGGGTAAGAGCAATGGCTGCCCTTGCAGAGGTCCCGAGTTCAAGACCCAACATCTATATGGTGGCTCACAAATGCAATCCCATGAGATTCAATGCCCTCTCCTGGTGTGCAGATATACATGCAGGCAAAACATCCACATACATAAAATATGTTAAATAAAAAATAAAAGCAAATGTGTTGACAACTAGCAAGCTCCTAACAGGCACTTTTGTTTTCCAGTTTAAATGTGGTAGGTGCAGATTTCAGAAGGCAGGAGATATGTCTCAGCAGCCAGTGACTCTGGGTTCCCTGCTTTCTCATCTTAGGGCAACAGCCTAAGGTGGAGAAGAACCAAAGAAGACTTCAACATAAACTGTTATCCTCCACAAATGCATGGCAGTGGCCGCGCGCGCGCGCGCGCACACACACACACACACACACACACACACACAATTAAAAACAATAATTTTTGTTTAAGCTAAGAAAGTAGCCCAGTGGTGGTAGCACACTCCTTTAATCCCAGCTCTCTGGAGGCAGAGACAGGCAGATCTCTGGGTTCAAGACCAGCCTGGGTTACAGAGCAAGGTTCCAAGGAAGACAGGAAGAGGCCAGTTTGGAAGTCCCACAGAAAACCTTATTTGCTACCAGCAGCAGGGCCCACAAAAAGACAGTGTTGAGCTCTTCCTCTTGGTGAGAAACATGGAAGATTTCTTCAATGTCGAAACAAAAGCATATTCTAGAGGCAACGGGTCTACCAGCTGGTTTTGTGTGTCAACTTGACACAGGCTGGAATTATCACAAAGAAAGGAGCTTCAGTTGGGGAAATGCCTCCATGGGATCCAGCTGTGAGGCATTTTCTCAACTAGTGATCAAAGGGGTAGGGCTCTTTATGGGTGGTACCATCTCTGGGCTGGTGGTCTTGGGTTCTATAAGAGAGCAGGCTGAGCAAGCCAGGGGAAGCAAACCAGTAAGGAACATCCCTCCATGGCCTCTGCATCAGCTCCTGATTCCTAACCTGCCTGAGTTCCAGTCCTGACTTCCTTTGGTGATAAACAGCTGTGTGGAAGTGTAAAATAAATCCTTTCCTCCCCAACTTGCTTCTTGGTCCTGATGTTTCTGCAGGAATACAAACCCTGACTAAGACAACGGGAAAGACTAAGAATTCTTCCCTTCCCTCTCCACTCTCTCAGTCAGGCGGATTTTAAGTGTTAGTAGAACCAGGCAATATAATCAGACTTAATGCCTCTTGTCTACGCTGATAGCCTACAGTCAGGGTGTGCTCTCAGTGTGATCCCAAGATGACCAGCAGCTTCTGGATCACTTAGAAACTTGTCACAACCAACTATCTTTGCTGAGCATGGTGGCATACACCTGTAACCACAACACTCCAGAGGCCAAAGTGGAGAACCAGGAATTTGAAGCCAACTTGGGGCACACAGTCAATTCTACACCAGCTTGAGCTACATAGCAAGACCTTGCCTCCAAAGACAGATAGAGACAGAAATAGATAGAGAGGGAATCTGTTTATTTTTTTTTTAACATGCATCAGTGCCTTGCCGGCACGTATATCTGTGTACCACAATGCCCACAGAGGCTGGAAGAGGCCATCAGATTCATTGTGATTGGTCGGTTATGAGCCACAGTGTTGCTGCTGCGAACTGAACGTCAACGTCTGGAGGAGCAACAAGTGCTCTTACCACCAGCCATCCCTACAGCTTCTAGAAGCCCTCTTTGGCAACCTCCTCTCCCCGGATCCACTACATCAAAAACAGCCACTGTCGTTTGTAATAGAGTCCTGTGGCTTTCAACTTGCCATCCCCCTGCCTCAGCCTCCTGGATGCTGGGATTATAGTAATGCACCAGCACCCACCCTTTCAGGACTGCTGGGGGCTTTGAAAAGGCAGTTGGAAAACCCACCGGGTATGAGGAATCTGCAACCTTGAAGAGGAGGGGGCTTTCAGGAGTGGATTGCAGGGCTGAAGGGACCACTGCTCCACAGACTTCCCAAGATCCTCCACTGAATCCTTTCCAACGCCTCTCCTCTCCCCAGCCTCCTAGGGAGAGCTGAGGTTCAGACCTCAGCTTCCTCCTGGAACTCAGATTTCCCCACTGACCTGAGTAATCTCTCTATCCCTCACTCGGTCCCCTGTGCATCCCAACCTGTGTACTCCCCTGAACTCTATAAGACAAACACCCCCTCCCTTCCCACCCCCAGCCAGCCCTGGAAATCCTCTCCCACTCGACCCATCCAGGCCTAACAAAGGTGACCTAAGGGATCCCATCGCCTTCAGGACCAGGCCTCCCTCCCAGTCGGCAGGAGCTCAGGCCTGCTCGCTGTCGGGCCCCACGAGCAGCAGGGGCTGAACATTCTTGCCCTTGTCGTGCCAGCACACGTCAAAGATGGGGTACACCGGCCCGGGCAGACGCTCATGAAAAGAAAAGAGCGGCGTAAGTGCGTCGGGGTTGCTCGCATCGTAGAAAGCCAGGACGCCATCAGCGAAGCTTAGGTAGAGGCCGATGCGCGCCGGCGGCCTCTCCGGGGTGCTCAGTGCCCGCGGCTCCTTGGCCTCCACGTGCGCCTCCAGGATCTTGCCATCGCGCAGGCCGAGCAGCCACAGCCCCTGTGACGGTACCGCGTGCAGCCGGCCACGGCGGGAAGCGTCAGCCGCCATCACTCCCAGGGCCCAGCGCGGCTTGTCGCCCACCTCCACCTCCCAATAGTGCTCGCCCTGTGACAGCAGCTGCTGGGCCACCACCGCTACCGCCTTGTCGAACTGGCGCGGGTCTTCTCCCGCTGGCGGCGCCTTCTGCTCCGAGCACTCCACTCGGCGACCAGAGGGGGACACCACCAGGCTCGGGTGCGCAGAGCTAGGGTCAAAAGTCAGTTCCTCCAACTCTGCCGAAACAGACAATGGTCAGGCTGGCTCTGTGGAACTTTCCCTCTCAAAGCACCTTAGACTCCTCTCCCCCTCTCCACGCACAGCTGCACAGTGAAGCGAGTGAACTGGGAGAGACCAAATGAGTGATATTTTCTGAGGCCCACAAAAGGCCCAGATTCAGTTACAGCAGGACTCCTGGGGTCCACTGAGTGCTTTCCATGTCCTTCACCGATTGTAAATCCCAGACCCTCAAAGCCTTCTCCAAGCACAGATTAGAGGGCTACAAGGATCCCAGAAGCAAAGAGTATCTTCTTCCCTGGCTTTCTGAGGTGGGGCTGGGAGGCCTTTCCCTGAGTCTTGGGCCTCCCACCAACCCCATAGTTAAACAAACCATGAGCTCCCTCCCCTCTCAGTACCTGGCATCAAAGCCCGGAACATCTTCCTCCACACCTGGAACTTGAAGTCATCTGAGATGACAGGCAACTGGATATCTAGCCTTGCTGGTGGTGGTGACTCTGACAGGACCTGCTGCAGCCTGGGGGTGGAGAGGTGATGCTGAGGGGCAGGAAGAATTACTCCAGAGACCAGAGGACTCAGGTTGTTGGGGAGGGCTTTCAGAGCTTCTTCGTATCACACCCTTGCCCTAACCTCACTTGGGAATATGGAAAAGTTCCCGACATGGATGAAGATAGCTGTGCAGCCTGAGTGTGTGCAACACCACTGACTGTAAATGACCCTTTAAAATGCTTAGCCAGGCATGGTGGAGCATGCCAGCAACTCTAGCACGCGAGAGGCTAAGACAGGAGGAACGCTAGTTCCAGGCCTGCCCACATTGTGAGCTTGAGGCCAGCCTGCCCGTTGCAGTGGTATTTCCCCAGCCCCTGCCCATAATTCCAGCTCCGATGGCTGTTCTCCTGGGAAGTCTCCTTCAGCAATCCCTTTCCCGCCCAACATTCTTGAAATGATACCTGTGGTCTATTCACATCTGGGGTGCCATGGCACCAGTATATGAGGTCCCCACATCTGAGGTGCTGTGGCACCAGTATGTGAGGTCCCCACATCTGAGGCGCCGTGGCACCAGTACCAGTCCCGGGTAAGGACCTAGGCTGTCCGTGTCTGCGTTCAACACAAAGTGCCCAGAAACGGCCATGGGAAATGCCTGGAAAGCGCAGCGTGAGCAGAGGGCGTCCCCGGAGCCCGGGCAAGCAAGCTCAGTGGAAGAAAGAGCCAGTTGCTCACCTGCTAGTCACCAGGCAGTATTTCTGGAGAAAGAGAACATGAGAATGGAGATAAAGGAGGAAGAAAGGACTCTGGGGAGTTCTAACGATGAGTGTGGGGTCAGAAAGATGAGAAAGGCCAGAAGAAACCCAGACTCAGCACCACCCTTGGAGATTAACTATCTTGTGAAGAGAAACAGGTGCCCTTCCTTATCCTGGAGACATATATCCACCTGTTAGAAAACTGTCCCAACAGACACACAAGCCTGTGACATCTCATGCACCGTCTAATCTGAACCACAGTTCAGAGTCCCAACCCCGATATGAAGTCCTAGCTTGTCCCTTCACTGTTACAGGCTTCGGGGTCCCCATGTGACAATGGGATGAGGCCTCGAACCCGAGCCATGGCCAGAGGCAGGGAAGGGAGGTCCTCCAGAGCTCACCGTAAGGAATTCCGTCTGTGGCTTGTCAGCCACCTCCTCCAGCACCTTCTCCATCTGCCTCAGTTGCTCCAGGTAAGAGTTCAGGCTTGACAGCTCCCGCCGCAAGGCGACCCCAGCATCACCCCGAACCCTCTCTGCTTCACGGTCCAAAGAACTTTCTAGGGCAGCCAGGAACATCCGCATCTTCCCCAGCTGCTCCCCGACAGCTCCCCGGAACTGGCGCACGGTCTCCTGGGGTGGGGACGAGAAGACTTGCCTGGGGATGCTCAGCCTGGACCTACAGCCCCAGGGCTCTGCCCCAGCCCCTCACCTCCACCTCCACCAACTGGTGCTCCAGAGCTGCTACGCTCTTCTCCTTGCGCATGCACGCCTCCTGCAGCTGCATCTTCTGCTGTGGAAGCTGTGTCTATGGGACAAATCAAAAGAGACGATAGGAATGCCTCCTCCCACCATCTGCACTCTCCCCCTCGATGCCACCTCCTTCTCCAGCCCTCTACCCGCTCCCATCCATCTACTTACCTCCGGGCCTGACCACACTTCATCCTAGTACCGTTGCCTGCGAGGTTTTTTTAAAGATTTATTTATTTATTATATGTGAGTACACTGTAGCTGTCTTCAGACAAAGTACACTGTAGCTGTCTTCAGACACACGAGAAGAGGGTGTCATATCTCTTTATGGATGGTTGTAAGCCACTATGTGGTTTCTGGGATTTGAACTCATGACCTCCAGAAGATCAGTCGGTGCTCTTACCCACTGAGCCATCTCTCCAGCCCAATGTTCTACTTTTTTAAACACTTTACTTATATGTATACACTGTAGCTGTCCTTATACACACCAGAAGAGAGCATCAGATCCCATTACAGATGGTTGTGAACTCGGGGCTTCTGGAAGAGCAGTCAGTGCTCTTAGCCGCTAAGCCATCTCTCCAGCCCGAAGTTCTATTTTTTAACTTCCCACTGGCCTTAATTTCCCCAGCCTCACCTGCAAGCAGTTAACCCTAGTATAGGTCCTTGCAAGGATCACAAACACAAGATATTCACCAGATTTCAAAGTACAGAATGTGGCACACAGCAGGCTTCCAGAAATGAGTGCAGGATGAACGAGAAAGGAAAGGAAGCTGGCCACGATAGTGCTTGTCTGCAACCCCAGCCCTCGGGAGGCTGAGGCAGGAGGATCACAAATTCGAGGCCAGACTTAGCTACATAATAATACCTAATACCTTGTCTCAGAGAAGAAGAAGGAAGAGAGAGGAAGGAAAATGAGGGGGAGGAAGAAGCAGAGAGGGAACAGGGAGGAGGGGGAAGGTAGAAGAGGGAGAAGAAGAAGGTGGGGGGGGAGCGAAAGAAGGGGAGAGGAAATACAACCTTCCCTTCCTAGGTTTTTCCCCTTACTTAAAAATTCAGTCACAGCCAGCCTGGTGCCCTAGCCAGCCCCTTCCCATGCCTATGGGCCCTGCGGACAGAAAAGCTAATGCTAACCCTTCTGTGGGCTGGCATGGGACCCCTGAGGGCAAGCACGGAAGAGCTAAGGGCTCCTGCTGTGGTCGCCCCGCCTTCTTACCACCATTGCTTGGGCAGTTTCCTTTCCTCCTATGCAGAATGGGAGCAGTAACACCCCCATTTCAATCAGATGGCACCTCCCGCTCCCTGGGGAAACTGAAGACACAAGGTGGTGTTTGCTGAGGAACACTGGCCCAGGGGAAACCACGGGGCTGAACCCAGGACCCGGCCAGCTGCCAGATCAGTCTCTTCCTCAGAGGTCCTCCCCTGAGGCAGCCCCATCTGTTGCCAGTGAGGCAGCCTGGTTGCTCCGGGTGCCTGTGGTCAGAGGCTCAGACTGCAGTCTAAGTTCAGGGTCAGTCACGGTCGCAGGGAGATCAAGCTGGAGACTGGCTCCACTCTCGAGGGCTTTCAACACATCCTGGGCGATAAGGGGAACTTGGGCCACTGGAGGCCATCAAACTCACCAACAAACCAGTTGCCTTGTACTTCAAGGTCTACAGTGTCAAACCCATAGCAGCCGTGCTGCAGGACACGAGTGTGCAGGAATGTGCAGCACAGCTTTAAAAAGCAGTCTGAGCCGGCCCCGGTGCCCAGGAACTCCCTCAGCCAGTCTGAGTCTGGTAAGTGGGCTCCTGACCTAACCCTCTAGCCTGTCAAAGCTCCAGGCGTCAGGTCAGGCTCCAGAGCTCTTCCTGTTCCCTGCCTCCCTCGGGCTCTTTTCTAGGGTCTCTTTCTTCAGACCCCCTAAGGCTTAAGGCGAAGCTGATGCTATCCCTGAGACTGCAGCTCCACGGCTGCCCCTGTTTCCAGAAGCCTGATTCGCTTCTATCTCACAGGTTCTAGTCTCTCCTCACAGATAAAAATGAGCAAGGGCCGGGCGTGGTGGCACACGCCTTTAATCCCAGCACTTGGGAGGCAGAGGCAGGTCAGCCTGGTCTACAAAGTGAGTTCCAGGACAGCCAGGGCTACACAGAGAAACACCCCCCCCCCAAAAAAAAGAGCAAGGTTAGAGTTGAGGGGTGAGCAGAGGGGAACTGGGCTGGGGGGTCTCCTAGCCACAGGCTCATATAGCCAGGACTGAGCTGAACTGAATAAGGCAGGCGCAGGCAGGAGGGCTGGGAGGCGAGGCCCTGGAACCTTTGGGAATCACTGCCAAGGAAAGTGAAGACTAGGTCCTGAGAAAGCAATGCCCTGGAGGCAGCGGAAGACAAGAGCAACAGCTTCCGGGCTAGCAAGGACTGTTCCTTACCTCCAGACCCCACTTCCTCTCCTGCCACTCCCCACCTCTGCGCCTAGCCTAATAAATACTAACAGACCTTCCTGGGCTAGCTGGGTCCCTATCTACTAGTATCCTCATGCAAGGGACTTGTGCTAGACATGATTTGTAGGAGCCTGTGATAATTGGATCATTTTCCCGGGTGCAACTTCAGGATAACAGGATTGTGTGAGGGCTATATTAACAGCCTGGGCTGGAATCCTGTGCTACTCTCCCATGGTGAGCTTTGGCCAAGAGTGCCTCACCCTTCCCACTCCCCTCGCACACTTCAGGCTTGCACAAGTTTAGTAGTTTCAGGAATGAGTAGGCCTCTGGAATGCATCGGTGCAGAGCTGGACAGCGGCCTCTGGGACTCCCTTAACTTTCTGTCTGCTAGCCTTACCAGATCCTCCACCATGCAAACAGACCAGTCTAGCAGGCCCACCCAGTACACCCAAAAGTGTGTGGGCTGAAGGAAATCTTCCAGTCCCCATATGCCAGACACCACAGTTTGGTCAGACCAGGCTCTGGCATTTTCAGGCTTGCTGGAGGACTGCAGCCAAGCAAGCTAGCTATTCTGAAGGCAGCTCCCAGACAGTTCCTGGGGGCTTTGCTCTGCAGGCGCCTCATGCGGCCTTTGGACCACCACCACCACCACCACCACCACCACCACCACCACCACCACCACCTCTTCTAGCCGCCTATCTCCACCCACCCTCCTTAGCAACCTGGATCCTATCCTCAGAAGCTCATAATGCAAGTTCAGCAATCCCACCCCGCCTTCACTGGGTCCTGCACCTTGAGGCGTGCGTGGGCTTCGGCGGCAGGCAGAAGACGGTGACCACGGTGCGAACCTAGCGAGGCGCACACACCACACACAAGCGTGCGGTCCTGCTCGCAGTAGATGCTCAGGGGATCCAGGTGTTCCTCGCAGTGGCCTTGGGGCACTTGAGCCAAACCCTCCACAAGGCGCGCCAACTGGAGGTTAGTGCTTAGCCCCTGCGGCCGCGTAGGTGCCTGACAACAGGGACAGGCAACCGTCCCGTCGGCGGCAGGCTCCCCTGCCACGCGGATCAGGCAGGCACGGCAGAAACTGTGGCCACACTCAGCGGTCACTGGCGCATCGAACAGCTGCAAGCACAGCGGGCAGGACAGTTCCTGGCGCAGAAGGCCGGGCGCAGCCGACATGGTGAGCCTGGGGAGAGGAGTCACAGCAGAGAGATCCAAAGACAAGAATTCCAGCTCAATCCTACACTGGGTCTGTGGCCCCCGCAGCCAGAGGCCCATCCTGTAACTACCCCACATCTCATACCGGAAGAGAATCTGGTTTTGGCCATCTGGTAAAGAGGATGTGGTGTCGGCCCAAAGTCAGTGTATATCACCATTCTCAGCCCAGATAAAAACAAATGTGACCCAACTGGGCACTTATCAGCCCCGGTTTTTAAACACTACCCAATCCACCCACTCCTCGCCACTGACTGGGCCTTCACTCCTCTGGAATTATCTAGAATCCCCTCCCCAACTGACCTCCCACTGACCTCCCTCGAATACCCAGCCCCTCTTCCCCCTTATCTCCAGGCCCGTGGGACTCACAGGTCTGGAGGGAGAACTTAGGCCAAAAAAGATTGCCAGGAGGACCAGCCAGGCACAGGCCTAACAGCAGGGTGGTCGGAGTCGCGTCCAGAGACGAGCAAGAAGCAAGCAGCAGGCTCCGTGCGAGGGCGGGGAGTCAGGGCCAGATGGCAGTGCGCGACCGCAACAGGTGGCACGCACCCCGTGCACAGACCCTCCCAGATAGTTCAGTGGCCCAAGAGCTATCTTTAGCTGTCCTACCCACTCCCTCCCACCACTTTCTGGAAACTGTTCTAAATGTGGAGGGTGAGCAGTCAGCAGGCACACAGCCATGTCTAGGCCGCCTGGCCCGGTCCTTCCCCCAGGCCAGGCTGAAGCTCGGACTCAGTGGGGAAACAGGGCTGCCTTCTTCCTACAGGCGTCCACTCTGGCTTCCTTCCCCCCGGATGCCGTTAGTTAACCTGTCCATCCCGGGCCACTCACCGAAGCCTCGCTGGCAGTGCTAGCCCCACCCGTGGGAAGGCAGGACCTCCTTCCTCCATAACTAAGGTGAGGGTATTTTTCCCCTATTTTCTAGCGTAGGCCCTGGAACAACATCCCCCGTCCTCTAAATGCTTGGAGAACGAATGATAGGTAGTTAAATGAATGAACTGAAACCAGAGTCTGCCGCTCAGAACTGGAGCTTGCCCCTCTGGGAGCACCAGGCTTTCTTACCTGCTTATCTTTCAGTTGTCAATGTAAATTTTAATCAGAATAAAAATCAATGTCTTCCTTATGACCTACAATCTATACCCTTCTGACCCCATTCATGGCTCTGACCTGTGCCTCACCCTTCCCCCCACCCCCACCCCTCAAGGACTTTGTCCTTGCCACCCCTCTATCTAGAGCGTTCTTGCAGCCCCAGATACTGCATAGCTCTTTGCCTTCTCTCCTCAGACCTCTTTTCAACGTCAAGCTTCCAGTGGTGCTTTTTCAAACTCCTAGATCTTTTCCTTAAACCCTGAGTGTCACGGCGCTGCTTCTGTAACAAGGCAGATACACAATATTCCCTCACTTCTTTACATTTTAAGTACCTAACTAGAGAGATGACTCAATGGTTAAGAGCACTGTCTGCTCCTCCAGAGGACCTGAGGGCTGTTCCCACAGAGCCGCTCACAACCATGTTTAACTCTAGTTCCAGGCAACCTGATATCTTCTTCTGACTTCTGAGGATACTAGGCACACAAGTAGTATATATACATACAGGCATACACCCATTCACATAAAATAATTTTAAATCATTTTTTAAAAACAATTAAAGCAAGAAGCTGGAGTGGAGGGACTTATGCCTGAGAAGCTGAGGCAGGAGGATCCAGGGTCCAAAGCCAGCCTTGGCTGCATGAGAACGTGATGGGCGGGGGGAGGATGTGCTGTTGGGGGAGGATACACACTTTTAATCCCAATACTCATGAGGCAGAAGCAGGCAGGTCTCTAAGTTCAAGGCCAGCCTGGTCTATAGTCTATAAAGTGAGTTTCAGGACAGCCAGGGCTACACAGAAAAATCTGTCCTGTGTGTGCGCGTGCGCATGCGTAAAGCCAGCTCTGGGCGTCCTATAGGCAGGAAGGCTACAAGCTCCCGGACATCAGAATATTGTGTATAAATAAACAAATGAAGTAAAGCAAGGCTATTTGGGGAATTTTGTTTTGCTTTTTAGTTTTCAGTTTTGGTTTATTTTAGTTGTTGTGTTTTGTTTAGCTCTTTGAGAAAATGTGTCATGCAGCCCAAGCTGGCCTCAAACTCGCTATATACAAAAAAACTTGCTTTGAACTCCTGATCCTCCTGCCTCCAGTACCTGAGTGCTAGGATCATATGTATTCACTACCATACCCAGACTTAAAGCAAGTATGTTGCTCTTGTGGATACACAGGAAGGCAGCTGCTCATCCATGTGACACACACAGCGCTCTGATGGGGAGATGGCTCAGAGGGGACGGGTTGAGCGTCCCTGCTGCTCCTGCAGTGGAGCCGTTTGGTTCCCAGCACCCACAAGGTAGCTCCCAGCCATCCCTGCCTATAGTGTCCTGTGATCCTGAAAGGATAAGATTGCAAGCTAGGAATCCCCCGTGCCTGAGTCTTGGGTAACCCCAAAGGAGC
Organism: Apodemus agrarius; assembly: GCA_964023405.1. Lineage (NCBI taxonomy): Eukaryota > Metazoa > Chordata > Mammalia > Rodentia > Muridae > Apodemus > Apodemus agrarius. The sequence continues at coordinate 121,641,117 of OZ030005.1, read as the reverse complement.
GGGGTTCGGTCTACTCTTTGTTGGCCTGGAAGTATGCACACATTGCGCCTGCCTCCAGGGTCCGGCCGTGAGCCTCTGGGAGTGTCCCTGGCGTTTTTTTTTTTTTTTTTTTTTTTTCCATCTCGCCTCCGCGGAGCAGCTGTGGCAAGGACAAGCACGGCGGGGGGGGGGGGGGGGCTGGCAGAATCACCGCGGGGGGGGCTGCGGAACTTCTTCCTGGGGGCACTTAGGTCCCCAAAACCTAATGCCAGTGGGGGAGGGTGGGCGCGACCCTGTGCGTGGCGGCCACATAAGCGGAAATGACTTAACTAACTAGTTCTTCCGGCCTCTGGGGGAGGCTGATAGGTTCTCAGAGAGCACGGGTTCGGATGGTTTGAACTGATTGGCTTAGAAGCTTGTAGTAAGTGGGTTCTGTTATAAGCCTATAAAAGGCCAATCCAAGACTGCCCACGCGGCTCACTTCTTTTACCCTGCATGGTGAGAATGTGACCCCCCAGAGCTCTGGAAATTATAATTCCTCTTGCAAATTGCATCAGGTCTGTTTCTCGTGTATGATTGGGGTGCTGGCCTCCGAGGCGGGGGGTGCCCCGTTTTTCTTTCGGGTCTTACAATCCAACACACTTTTCTGATCTCTGAAGGTAGGCATACACAAGAGACACTGGGGCAAGACATCCAAACACATAAACTAGAATAAACAAATCTAAAAATAGAAAAAGAATAGCCCTCTGCGTCCTCAATTCCAGCATGACTTGCAAAAAAGAAAGGACAACAATCTTGCCAAGTAAGCGGGGAGACACAACATGGAGACGGAGAGGTGGGTCCGCAGTTAGAGCATGAGCTCTTCAAAAGAGCCCAAACTCAACCCCTGGCGCCCACATCCAATGGCTCACAATTACCCACAACTCCATCTCCTGCTCTCTTCTGGCCTCTATGGGTAACTGCATGAATATGCACACAAATACATATACATACAGAATGAGAGAGAAACAGAGACAGACACAGAGACAGAAAATATCTTTTAAGAAGGGAAGGTACTGCTGCAAGCCATGGCTCCTCGTTGGAGCTTCGGTTGCAGGCAAGACCATGATTTCTGGATCAGGAAGGTACGAATCCACTTGGGAGGCAGAGGCAGGCAGATTTCTGAGTTCGAGGCCAGCCTGGTCTACAGAATGAGTTCCAGAGAAACCCTGTCTCGAAAAACAAAAAACAAAAAACAAAAAACAAAAAAAAAAAAAGGAAGGAAGGAAGGAAGGAACGAAGGAAGGTACGAATCGGCGAAAATTGACACGCATGCAGGATATTTTACACCGCAAAAAAATCTATTTTCTCTAGTAAGGAGCCTTGTTCCAGAGCCCCCCCCCCCACACTTGAGTGTCAGGTTCTGACAATTACATACTAAAAAATGTGGCATGCTAAGCAAACATAACTAGCATCCTTAGGTTATAAGCTAAAAAAATAAATCCTGAGCCATCCCTGCCTAAGCTAGAGATCTCTAAGCTAGAGATCCTGCCTAAGCCAGAGAGGTTTTGCCTAAACTAGAGAGAAATTCTTTCTAAACCAAAGATTCTGCCTAAGTCAGAGATTCTTCCTCTAGTAGTGAACTGTTTCTCTTTTAGGCCCAGGATTTACATTTACATAGTAAAAGATGTAGCTAGCCAAGCAAGGGCAATTTACATAACCATACCCGCACAAAGGAATGTGGAACCAGCTAGATAGAGCGCATCCTGTGAAACAAGCTTAGAAACTTATGCATAGGCAATGACATCTTTAGACTAAATGAGTCTTTATGAGTAAACTCTAACTTCTAGCTTTTGACTGTAAAACTTAAAATCTCCTATATCTTGTAATGTCAGGCAAGCCAAAACTTGTCTTTCCTTAGGTTCTACATAGCCTCATTAATATTTCCTGAGCTAAGCCGGGCATTGGTGGCGCACGCCTTTAATCCCAGCACTTGGGAGGCAGAGGCAGGCGGATTTCTGAGTTCGAGGCCAGCCTGGTCTTCAGAGTGAGCTCCAGGACAGCCAGGACTACACAGAGAAACCCTGTCTCGAAAAAACCAAAAAAAAAAAAAAAAAAAAAAAAATATGTGAAGTTGAGCCACACCTGGCCAGAGTTATTATGGCTATTTGGATGGCTGGTGACTCCGCAAGGCACTAGCAAGACAAAAGTTCTGTAAGCTCCCGTGAGGGAGCTCTGAGCTTAGCTCCTACCCCTAGCTCACAGTCTCAAACAGGATTTGAACTATAGTATATTGTAAAGGCTTAATATTTTTATTTGCAGTAATAATATTTCTATGGGATATGATTTTTAAACTATTTCAGCATGGCTGAAATAAAGCGTCACGGTTCCAAAAAAAGGTCATTGGCCAGTAATAATACTTCAGAAAGTGAGTTATAAATTATTTTTTCGAATCTACATGGTCTTGGCTATCAGGAATAAAAGAAGTTACAAAGATGCCAAATGAAAGGTTATGGCTTCTATGTAGTAGAGTCTTTGCACGCTCTAAGAGGCATTTTTTTCCGCCTCCATTCTGCAGAAATATTATCTTACATACACTATTAGAGCTAAAGCAGCAAGGTACTATACCCAATGTGCTCCCTATCTGCTGCCTAAATTGTGTCCTATTTGTGCACAAAGAACTTTGTACTTCAGAACATACTAGGGGCTGCAGGCATCTTAAGCATTTCCTAAGTGAAGGTTTCCAGTATTTATGTGCTACCCATGCTCTAAGTAAAACCACAACACTATGTGAGATACGTAATCCACTGCAAGGTACTCAGAAATTGAGCTTGTGAAGCCCTGTGACCATAACATATGCAAAGAACTGATTTCTAAGGCAGGGAGAGGGGAAGAGTCAAATAAGTAAAATGTATAAAAATATTCAAGCCAAGGCCAGGCGGTGGTGGTGCACACCTGTAATCCCAGCACTTGGGAGGCAGAGGCAGGCGGATTTCTGAGTTCGAGGCCATCCTGGTCTACCGAGTGAGTTCCGGGACAGCCAGAGCTATACAGAGAAACCCTGTCTCGAAAAACCAAAAAAAAAAAAAAAAAAAAATCAAGCCAAAGGAAAAAAAATCTCACTCTTCATAGTTTTGTATATGTGTCTACATACAATTATGCAATAAATGAAGAAGCCTAGTTTCCCACAAGTCATCTACTTTCAGCAGAAATATCTGGTTTGTATAATTTTAAACTTTTTTAGGTTTAGTGTGTGTGTGTGTGTGTGTGTGTGTGTGTGTTGCCTGCATAGATGCATTGCACCATGTCTGTGCTACCCACACAGGTCAGGACGCATGAGATCCCCTGGAACAGAAGTTACAGATGCCTGGGTGCTGGGAACTGAACTCGGTCCTTTGCAAGGACAGCCAGTGTGCTAGCTCTACCCCCACAGCTCCTCTACAATCACAGCTAGATCGTACCTCTCACCTGCTCCGTTGTTCTTCTTTGTCCTTATCTTTGAGTCAAGATCTCAACATGTAACAATGGCTGGCATGGAATACTCAGTCCCCATCTCAGCCCCTTGAGTGCCAGGATTATAGGTATATGCCACTAGAACTGGATAAGGACGTGGCATTTCCTGCTTTATTTTTAAACTGGTTCTCCTATTTTCAGGCTGGCTTCAAACTTGCTATGCAGCCAAGGCTGGCCTTGAACTCCTGATCCCCCTTGCCTCTGATTTCCTAGTGCTGAGATTACAGGCATATACCCCAAAGCCCAATCTATGTAGCATTTCACTGAAACCAAAATGAGCCCTATAAGTTCCTATGGCCCTTCTTCCAATGGACTGAGCCAGTAATTGATGTAATCACACAGATCGTAGTTGCTCCTTAGGGAATACAAGTTCAAGTCTGTTAACCTCAAGGTAGTAGTTATACATAATTTAACTTGTTTTCCTTTTTGTGGTCACGCATAAGACCAGGGCCTTAAACATGCTAGAATTTCAGCATGCAGTCAAGGCTAGCCTGGAACCTAGGTTCCTCTGTCTCCACATTATGGGAATATGACCATGACTGTTTTATCCTTTTTAAGATATCAGTATATGCTGCCAAGGCTGGCTTTGAACTCATCATCCTACCTCAGCCCCCTGCCAATAGCTGTGACTACAGATGAGCCCCAACTGACAGTCTCATGTCTCTCCCAACTCCCCCATCTCTGTTTCCTCTTCTGCATCACAGTTATCACCACCTGACATATAACACATTTGACTTGGTTACTTTATTGTCTTCTGCTAGACTATAAATGTTCCATGCTGGTCTCTAGCTTAGAAAAAAGTGCATGGCACACTCTGATGATCAATTATTTCCAGAAAGGGGCAGTTACAGAAGCTCTTTCTCATTATCTTCTCAGATTCAGTCAGTTTTGCTCAGCCTTGAGCTGGCTTTCCTCATTCCTCAACAGTTCTTACCCAGGCCAGAGTTTCTGTTTTAAATTATGTCTTCTCTTTGGAAGCTCTTTGCCTTGGTCTTTGAGTGTTGGTATTTCAAGCATGATGTAATCCTACTCCTTTGAAGCTAGTGTTCTGTCCCAGGAGACTCGAGAATCCAGGGACTATCTCTAAGTTCCCACCTACTTCGATGATCCTGGGCTGGTCAGAGTTGGCCTGAGGTTTGTAACAGGAAGGGCGTGGGGCAAATGTGTATTTGAAGCTGATCACTGAAGCCACAAGCAGTTTCATTTCAGCTCAGAAACATCCAAAATGTTTATCTCATCTAGAATTTCTATCGTTGTCAAGTTGAGGCTACAGATTCTAGATTTGATCCATCCCTAGGAGCATTCACAGCCAAAGGTGACAAAGACAGACTAGTTCTCTTATTTGACCCATGAAAAGGGTTTTGTCTTAAACAGGCTAAAGTACAAGACAGAACAAGAAAGAGGAGGAGAAGGGAACCAGTATTGCTGCTCCTGAAGCCAACCGCCTCCAAAGGCCCTGGGGCTCAGAAGAGAGATTCCCCCTTTGTATCCAGGGGAAGCCCCCCAACAGCCAGAGTGACAAGCTCATGAGTGGCTCACACCTGTGCCCCTAGCTCCTCCCAGGAAGCTGAGGCAGGGAAACAACCACAAGTTTGAGGCTAGCCTGAACTAGAAAGTGAGATGCCACTGGGAGTAGTGGCACACACCCTTAATTCCAGCTCTTGGGAGGCAGAGGTAGGTGGATCTTTATGAATTTGAAGCCAACTTGGTCTACATGAGTTTCGGGACAGCCAGAGGTACATAGGGCTACATGTACATGCTACCAGAGGAGTAAAGACAATAACATGCCACGTAAACAGGGACACCATCCAGGAGCTTAGAAGTGCTATCTACCACTGTCACAGTCAAAGCCTGACTCCAGCATCTCACTGTGTGACCTTGCACAAGTCGGTTAGCCTGGTTTTCTCACATTCTCTCCCAGGAAACTGAAGACTCCAGGGAACTTTTATTTCTCCTACTCTTCATTATCTCTAAAATGGAGATTACATGTTGTAGTAAATATTAAATTATTATGAAAATTCAAAAGGTTAGTTCTTTGAACTTGGGGATGGGCTCTCATATTTGTTTACCTAAGACAGAGATATACCTAGGTCCAGGCTAGCTTAGTAGTCTATATGTAGTCCTAGCTGACCTCAAACTCAAATTTCTCCATCTGCCCACATCTGACAAGTACACAGAACATGTTCAGCAAATGCTAGATAATTATCACCACTAATTTCCCCAGTGAACCCTCCCTGCAACCTTGTGAGATCACTAACATCCCAGCCCACAGGCTGGAAAACTAAGGCTGAGATTCTATGTGCCAGCTTTGTCCCAAGAACTTGACAGCCTCTAACTTTATTGGGTCATGTAACCGACCCCCACTGTCCCTGCCTGTACCTTAGGGAACAAAGGAGGCACAAAGGAAGTTGAGTAACTTGCCCAGTGTTCTGGAAATATTAGAAATATGTGTTCTTGCCAGGCATAGTGAGTGACACTTTCCTTTAATCTCAGCACTTGAGGCAGAGGCAAGACAGTCAGTCTCTGTAAGTTTGAAGCCAGTGTGGTTTACATAGCAATATCCAGATGAAAGAAAGAAAGAAAGAAAGAAAGAAAGAAAGAAAGAAAGAAAGAAAGAAAGGAAGGAAGGAAGGAAGGAAGGAAGGAAGAAAATGAAGGAAGGAAGGAAAGAAGGAAGGAAGGAAAGAAGGAAGGAAGGAAGAAAGGAAGAAGGGAGGGAGGAGAGAGGAAGGATGAAAGGACTGAAGGAAGGAAGGAAGGAATAGTCAGATGTGGTGACAGAGGCTTTTAACTCCAGCCCAGGAGGCAGAGGCAGGCAGATCTCTGATTCCAAAGCTAGCTTGGTCTACAGAGCTATCTCCAGGACAGCCAAGGCACAGAGAAACTCTCTATCAAAAAACAAAAACACGTGGTGGCACACGCCTTTAATCCCAGCACTTGGGAGGCAGAGGCAGGTGGATTTCTGAGTTCGAGGCCAGCCTGGTCTACAGAGTGAATTCCAGGACAGCCAGGGCTACATAGAGAAACCCTGTCTCGAAAAACCAAACCAAACCAAAACAAAACAAAACAAAAAAAAACCAAAGCAAAACCAAAAAACAAAACAAAACAAAAACAAAAACAACTGTAGCCTTTCTGACTCCGGAAGAAACAATACGGTTCCATCAATCAGTTATTTTAGGGGTTATGGGATCATACATTCAGGAGACATCTCACCTTACCAACCACTCTGGCTTTGGTCCAGCAGGGCATGAATAAACCAGAGCTGAACCCTAGAGGTTCTTTTCTGTCAGAGTCAAAACACACCTCTCTCTAGGCACATTATCTAGAAATAGAAGAGAGCATTTGACTTCCCCCCAAAATCTAAAACCCATATATTTATCTGCCAGGCAGAAGCTACCTTAGCAGTCTCCAGGAATCATCAGACTTTGCCTCTACCTTCCTGGGGACTATGGGCAAGACACTGACTTTCTCAGCTTACTTATTGACACTGGATCCAGACCGAGGGGTGTGATCAGGAAGAGAGTCTGGGAGTTAAATGTGGCTGGACTAACATCCCTCTACTCCTGCTTTCCCAGTATTCCATTTCTTTTGTTTGGTTGGTTGGTTTGGGTTTTTTGGGGGGTGGGGTGGAAGTTGGGGTTTTGTTTGTTTGTTTTTGGTTTTTTCGAGACAGGGTTTCTCTGTGTAGCCCTGGCTGTCCTGGAAATCACTCTGTAGACCAGGCTGGCCTCAAACTCAGAAATCCACCTGACTCTGCCTCCCAAGTGCTGGGATTAAAGGTGTGTGCCACCACCGCTCGGCGTTCCATATCTTTTGAATATGCTTTCTGAGTTCTAGAGCATCTGAAGCACTCTGCAAACACAGGAAAGTTACTTTCATCATTACATCACTGCAGCACCCACCTTCCTAGTGGCATTTCAGAGAAGCTAAAGGAGGAATTTACTTCCTATATACTAATCTAAGAAACAGGCATTTTTAGGGCAGACAAGTGGGGCTCGGGATGCTAGGTGGACTCTAGGGAGCCTCGGGTGGCACGTGGATAGAGCTCCCGTGTGTTTACCAGCAGGGTTGCTCCCAGCATAACTTCTGAAAATGTGTTTCCCATTGTAAGCTTGGAAAAAGCACATAATACCTTTAGAGGTTGCTGGGGAAATTAAGTGAGATTGTGCGTGTTAAGTGCTTACAACAGTGCCTAGAAAAGAGGAAGATTCAAAAATGGAAGTTAATAAGACAGCAATCCAAAAAGGAAGGTTGTAAATACTGTAGTACTGCCAGGCAGAGGTGGTACACACCTTTAATCCCAGCACTCAGGGAGGCAGAAGCAGATCTCTGAATTTGAGGCCAGCCTGGTCTACAGAGTGAGTTCCAGGATAGCCAGGGCTACACAGAGAAACCCTGTCTTGGAAAAAACAAAAAACAAAAACAAAAAAGAAAAAACAAAGACCAAAGACCAAAAACAAAACAAAACAGTAAAACCTTAATACATCCTTTTCAAGTAAAACAGGTTTCTCCAAATTGTTCTGAGGTCATAGTGTGCAGTCCATCTAGTAAGACATCACTTGTCCCTACTGAGGTCCAGTCTGTGACAACAAGGGAACATTTCTCCAGCCCATGTATCTTGCCTTACTGTGGCATCTTATCAAATTGCTAACACTGCCTGAAATCCCCAGTGAACATCCCAGTCAGGTATCTCCATGCCTTAGTCTGAATACATGAGTTGTGTGTAACTGGTCAGATGTCAAATCTGACCCAACTAAAGCCCCTCTCACCACCAGAAAAGTGAGTGTGAGGGTCCCATTGTTCTTCAGAGTTCTCTCTCTCTCTCTCTCTCTCTCTCTCTCTCTTTCTCTCTCTCTCTCTCTCCTTCATGCCATTTTCTGCAGCCTCCAAGTTTCAATTAAAAGCAAAGGCCACCTTGTTTGTATGTAGCTAGAAGCTATACAACAGAGTGTGGTAAAACACACCTGGAATCCCAGAACTTGGGAGATCAAGGCAGAAGGAAGGTCATCTTCAACTCCAAAACAAATTTGAAACCATACTTCATAAAACCAAAATAAATAAATAATGTGGTTTTCAGGCAAGCCTGAAACTCAAGATCAGTCTCGAATGCATGGTGAGAGGAGAGTGCACATTTCCAAATGCTATCCCCTGACCAAGCTACAAGTACAATCATACCCATACACAATAATAAATAAAATGTAAAATATTCACACGTGTATTCCTTTTTTAAGTGTCAATCGTCTAATAAGTAATACACACAGCTGCGTGTGGAGGCACATGCCAGTTACTCAGCATTTGGAAGCAGAGGCCAGCAGAGCTCTGTGAGTTTGAGGACAGCCTTGGTTTCATGACAAGTTCCAGGCCAGCTAGGGCTACATGTGAAGACCCTGTCTTAAGAAACAAGACAAGAAGATACACATAAATCTATTATAAAAAGTTGAAAGTGTCAGGTGTGGTGGTGCACACCTTTAATTCCAGCACTAGAAGGCAAAAGCAGGCTGATCTCTGAGTTCATGGCCAGCCTGGTTTCAAAGCAAGGTACAAGGACAGCCAGGGATACACAGAGAAAGCCTGTCTCAAAAAAACAATAGTTGAAAGTTATCAAACGTATGCACACAAATGCAACACATGCAGGGTCATTTGCAGAGGAGAAACAAACACACAGCTACAGTTTGAATTGCTAACAGCGTAAAATTAATCATGCCATACTCTTTATTTTTAATTATTTATTTAAAATTATGTGAACATGTGTGTGCCCTTGAGGGCCAGAGGTATTGGGTTACCTGAAGCTGTAGTTATATACATATATGGCTGTCAGCCCCCAGATATGGTGCTTTTAACAGCTGTGCCATCTCTCCAGTCCTCAACCTACACGTTATACTGAGGCCTAGTGAGCCCCTGCCAGTCGTCACCCTAAGCAGTTTAGCTCTAAGAAATCCCCTAGCACAGTCATAAGGTCCTGAACAAAATGTTCAGTACCTGTTACCAGTTAAGGCTTTTAGGCAACAGCAGATTTGGGCTTTTTTTTTTTTTTTTTTTTTTGTGGAGGTGGGGAGGTGAGACAAGGTTTCTTTGTGTAGCCTTCTTGTAGCTGAGTTTCTCTACCTGGCCTTTTTGTTCCCAGAATGAGGACTCTGAGACTTAATTATGAATAAATGCCTAGGTCATAAGCTTTGGCTTGTTCCCGCTAGCTCGTAACTCAATTATCCCATTTAAACTAAGTCTGCGGTAAGGCTAGTTACCTTGTGAGGACAGAGTTAGCCAGAGCCAGGCTGACTCCAGGACAGAATGCAAACTGTTTGGGAGACTAGGCCTAAGTGTCTGTTTCCCAGAAATGGAAAAGTCTGAAACAAGTCAATTCCAGGAAACACACACACACACACACACACACACACACACACTACCTACCTACCTACCTACCTACCTACCTACCTATCTCACAATCAGCCAATCCAGAAGCTGCCCCACCACCTAGCTTGAGCCAAGGATAGTTAATCAGCACAAGTCCCCCAAATCCCCCAGAGCATTAGTGAATCACAAAGGCAACCAATCAAGGGAAAGAAAGGTAAAAGTCACCTACTCCTACCCTAACAGACTTTAAATTGCAAAGCCGACACCTCCACCCTCCATCCTGTTGAATGGTAGACCACTGCATGTTGGATCTCAGCAGAATAAATGTTCTTTGCTATTGCATACTACTTGAGTCTAGGGTATCATTCTTTGAAAATCACATACCCTCACATCTCTCCTCAGTTTTGTGCATTGGGCAAAACCCTCTGCCTCTGTTTTTCATATATTTCTACAATTCTAGGACCAGGACTCTTTTGTCATTCTATAAAGGCTCCTCAAGGCTGTCAGTGATGAGCTGAATGCTGGGTATTGTCCAGAGATGGTCCAGATCTGGTTTCTGCTCCTAAGTTCTCAGACTTTAGAAAAAGTAAACAGACACATCATATTATAAAAACTATGGTAGAGACATGGAGGAACATCATAGGGAGAAATCAGAGAGTAAAACAGCAGGGAAAGGCAGGTTAAGAACAGAAATGAAACAAATAAATGCATGAGGCCCTAGGTTCAACCAGTTATTTTTTAAAAAGACAAAAGCTAAACTGACAAGCTATCAGACCATCTCAAGGTGCTCTTGACCATTCTACCTGGGGCCATCTTCCCTTTTGTACATGGACTACTTGTCCCATTAAAGGAACTGTCAAACAGCATATAAGTGACACTTATGGAGGATCCCAGTGTAAGAAGAGTTGAAATTACTTAGAAAGAGCGACGTTTGACTCTGAGGAATCTGAGGAATCACAGGAGTAGGAAAGGGACAACACCCTTTGTGTAGGCTATAAAGATGTGTGTTCTTTTGGCCATAATGATCTGGGGATTGTGGAAGGATCAATGGAAGCCATAAGCCAAGGAACACTGGCTATCTCACCACAATTGCTGCTGGGATACCACGCCACAAGGATGGAGACACCCTGTCACCCTGCAAACTTAATCCAAAATTTTAAAGTGTCAAGAAGTAGAACCCTGCCAGTCCAGGTGGCACACACCTTGATCCAAGCACTTGTGATACAGACACACGTGGATCTCTGAGTTCCAGGACAGCCAGGGCTACATAACGGCATCCTGTCTGGAACAGGGAGGCACCTTAAGCCAGATGTGGTAGAATAGCAGGTGCTGCTATTCCAATTCCAACCAGTCAGGGGGCAGTGATCAAAAAGGATCAGGTGAGGCCAGGCATTGGTGGCGCACGCCTGTAATCCCAGCACTTGGGAGGCAGAGGAAGGTGGATTTCTGAGTTCGAGGCCAGCCTGGTCTACAGAGTAAGTTCCAGGACAGCCAGGACTACACAGAGAAACCCTGTCTAAAAAAAAAAAAAAAGATAAGGTGTTCAAGACTAGCCTAGGTTACACAAGGTTATCTAAAGTAAATAAATAGGCAAATCATTAAGTGATGATTAGGGAGAGTGCCCTTGGCCCATGCTGGGCATTATAAGAACCTCCCCCGCTCCACCCCCAAAATCACAATAGCTACAAATAAGTAGCTAGTTAACTAGCAGTAATATGATCTAGATGGGCAGATGGAGGCCTCTTAAGCCTGGTCTCTCAGAGGAAGTAACATTTAACCTGAAGCCTCGGAACTCAAGCATTTGTCAGAGAGGGAAGCAATCTTAAGGTTTAGGGAAGAGCATGAGCAAAGACTTGGAAAGGTAACTCAGGAGAAATTGAGAGGCTGTGTGGCTGGAGCTTGAAGATAAAGGTAAACTGGTAGTGTAGTATAAAACAAGACTGAACAGATCAAAACTAGGATGGACCAGTAGACCTTTCCCAGCCATGTTTAAAGCAAGTTAGGAATTCTGGGTACAGACCAGGCTCCAAGGTCATCCTAACCAACCCAGGAGTAAGGGTCTCTACACTCCAGTGTTTTAGCTAATGGTGGTTGTCATCACACTGCAAAATATTTAACGACTGGGGCATTTGGTAAGGTTTCAAGAAGCCTTAGCCAACCTAACTGAAGCCATCATGACCCCAGGTCCTCACCTCCCAGCAGTTGTGAGGCTGAGAGATGGAGTGACAAAAACGTTTAATAAATGTAGCTGAAACTAAGGTGAAGACAGAGTCACTCTCTTTTGCACTTCATTTCATCCAAGTCTGTGGAATTCAGGGGGCTTAGTGTTCTAGCTGATAAAATTCTAATATCCAATGGTATGTGAAAGGATCCTAAGATCTGGAGAAACGAGATTTGGGGCATCTGGATTTCCAAGATTCTAAGCTTCTATGCTCCAAGAAACGCAACAGAAACAGGTTGCTTTTCAGCAACAGCTGGTTAGCAAGCAAGAGCATTTGAGCCTCTCAGCATCTATGAACCTGCCAGCATTTATGAACCAACTTAGCTCCACCCTCTGTCCCCACCCCACTTCCTCCGCCAACCCACCTTCACCACATTCTTTCTGTAGCTTAGCCTGAAAGTCTTAGGGGCAGAAACCAAAACTAGCTTGCTGAGGGAAGAACAGGAGCTGTAAGTGGAAGAGGGTGGGGGAGTCCCGGCACGCCCATCCGCCTAAGCAGCTGACTTCCTGGTCTTGGCGAGCCGGGCAGCAGACAAGCTGCAGCAGGCGAGCAGCGGCGAAGAGTTAAAGGTGACCGCGGCTGCCCACCCCCAGAGCCATGGGGCGGGCACGAGATGCCATCCTGGACGCTCTTGAAAACTTGTCAGGGGATGAGTTCAAAAAGTTCAAGATGAAGCTGCTGTCAGTGCCAGTGCGCGAAGGCTATGGGCGCATCCCACGAGGGCCGCTGCTGCAGATGGACGCCATCGACCTCACCGACAAACTTGTCAGCTACTATCTGGAGACGTATGGCTTGGAGCTCACAATGACTGTGCTGAGAGACATGGGCATGCAGGAGCTGGCTGGGCAGCTGCAAAAGATCTTGGAAGGTATGTCCCCTTGTTCGTCTACCCTCAACTTCCTGCACACCACCAGAGAGGCCTGCCTCTTTGGCGCCTAACTTTCTGTTCCTCCTGCCATACCAAAAAAAAAAAAAAAAAAAAAACACTTCCCTTTGTAGCCTTGAACTTAGCACGCTTGGTGGAGTGGGAGTCAACCCCCAACGACTGTTGATAGGGTAAAGAACCACCTGGCATTTCTTTGCAGAGTCTGGAGCTGTGGCAGCTGCAACCAGTGTCCCTGTTCAGAGTACAGGCAGAACAGGTGAGGCCTCCCCACTCTACCACACCCTTGCATAACCTTTCTATTGTGCCAAGGCCAGAGCCAGACTGGACTAATAACCCTGCCTCCCTACTACTCACACGTTTTTAGAAGAGTGTACTTTGCCTATGTAGTCACGGTGGGTGGCTTTCCTCAATTTTCCAGCCCCTAAAATTACATTTGTAAAATTTGAAGCAGTGTTAACCCACTGCTTATCACTTCCCCCTCAGAACATTTTGTGGACCAGCACAGGCAGGCACTCATTGCCAGGGTCACAGAAGTTGATGGTGTGCTGGATGCTCTGTATGGCAGCGTGCTGACTGAAGGACAGTACCAGGCAATTCGTGCCGAGACCACCAGCCAAAACCAGATGAGGAAGCTCTTCAGCTTTGCTCCAGCCTGGAACCTGTCCTGCAAGAACTTGCTCCTTCAGGCCTTGAGGGAAATACATCCCTACTTGGTGGCAGACCTGGAGAAGAACTGAGGTATCTTTTCCAGCTACATCTAGCTCCTGACTTTGTATACACTATTTTTGAAAAACCAGTTTGTATGTGTGTTTTCTCTACTCTCTCGGATGTTCGTGCTGAGCTAAGCTACATTTCCAAAGGCCACATGGGCTAAGGGGTGTGGCCCTTATACCTAACATGCACAAATCAGTCTCTAACACCAAAATTCCACTCAAGTTCTGGCTTCTCTGTTTTAGTGCAAAGGCTTCTCAAATGACCCCTGGTTCCCCATTTGGAAGCTTTTCCGATATTATCCCAAAATACTACCTTTGAGAACATGCTTAACATTAGCCAGGTCAAGTTAAAAAGCAAGAGAGAGGATGGGAGCCAGGTGATGGTTAATCCCAGCACTCAGGAGAGAGACCTCTGCAAGTTCCAGGTCGGCCAAGGGTACATAGGGAAATCCTATCTTAAAAAAAAAAAAACCCAAAACTCCAAACAGGGCTTGGAAAGGCACCTAGAAACAAACCAGTCCTTAGAAGCCTTTGGGCAACGGGGACTCCTGCCTAGATGAGGCTGGCCTCTAACTCAAGAAAGCTGCCCACTTCTGCCCCCCAGCCCCAGCCCAAGCCTTCTTTTAATGTGTGTGGATTTTGGGGGGTGGGGCTTTTTGTAGGCCTCTGTACCATGTGCATGCAGTACCCACAAAAGCCAGAAGAGGGCATCAGATTCCCTGGAACAGGAGTTTCTGCTGTGCCTCCACAGGATACTGGAAATTTAAGATGGATTTCCCCAGGAAAGAGCAGTCATTTCTTGACTGCAGAATCCTCTCTCCAACCCCAAGGGCTTATCCTTCTTTTTTTTCTTTTCTTTTTTTCGGTTTTTTGAGACAGGGTTTCTCTGTGTAGTCCTGGCTGTCCTGGAACTCACTCTGTAGACCAGGCTGGCCTTGAACTCAAGAAATCCGCCTGCCTCTGCCTCCCAAGTGCTGGGATTAAAGGCGGGCGCCATTACTGCCCAACCAGTCAATACAATCTTAATTTCGTTAAAGAAGGATAAACCCGCTGGGCGGTGGGGGCGCCCGCCTTTAATCCCAGCACTTGGGAGGCAGAGGCTGGCGGATTTCTGAGTTCAAGGACAGCCTGGTCTACAAAGTGAGTTCCAGGACAGCCAGGACTACACAGAGAAACCCTGTCTCGAAAAACCAAAAAAAAAAAAAAAAAAAAAAAAAAAAAATTGTATTGTGTGATTATGAACACAGGTGCATGTCGGCACAGAAGTTTGAAAAAACTCCAGAGTCAGTTCTTGATTTTTCCTTGAGGTTGGGAGTTCCTGTTCTTTTTGCTACATACCAACTCTTGTGGGCTGTGAGCAGGGCCATTCTGCTTCTCTCACCTGTACTTTCAGGTCTCTGCAATGTTGAGATTAAAAGGTATTGCCATCATTCAGGGGACCGAAGACGACAAAACTAGGGTGCAGACATGGTAGAGAAGCCTTCTACAATTAAGTTCCATCCTCAGCCCAGGAGCTACTCTAACAAGTGTCATTTATGGCCCTATCTATGGAGGTTTTTTTTTTTTTTTTTTTTAAGATTTGTTTTATGTACGTGAGTACACTGTAGCTGTGCAGATGGTTGTGAGCCACCACGTGGTTACTGGGATTTGAACTCAGGGCCTTTGGAAGAGCAGTCAGTGCTCTTCCCAGCTGAGCTATCTCTCCAGCCCCCCCCCCTTTTTTTAAATAAATATTTATTGAATGCTTGCCATATTTTTTTTTTTTTCTGAGACAGGGGTTCTCTGTGTAGCCCTGGCTGTCCTGGAACCCACTCTGTAGACCAGGCTGGCCTCGAACTCAGAGATCCGCCTGCCTCTGCCTCCCAAGTGCTGGGATTAAAGGCGTGCGCCACCACCGCCCAGCTTATTTTTTGAGCCAAGGTCTCACTATTCCTATATCCCAGACTAGCTTGAGTAGGGCTGGGATCAAAGGCCTAACAAGTTCATGTGAAATCTTACTGGTGATTGGAGAGGACGAAAAGGTTTTTTGTCTTTTATTGGTATGTCCAGTCTATTAGAAGGGTCCTTTAATGAAAATATACTGTGGCAATGGTTTACCTGAGAAGTAATGTTCTCTGAGCCAGTGGGTGTGCATGCTTTGAGCACGCTAAAACAAAGACTTAAAGGCTTTCCAGAGTTGTAATCCAAGTGTTTAGTGTCAAGTGTGAACAGATAATGGGGTATATAAGGAAAAGTGTATGAGACAAGATAGGGTTGGATGGGGCTTAAGGACCAAGCTTGAAGTTCAAGTGTCCTAAGACTCTGTTCCTATGACCAGCTTTGGTTACTCAGGCAGGGAGATCCAATCAGAGGCCTGTTGCAGATAAGAGGCTTTGGACTAGACCAAGTCAACTGGTAGAGGGAGTGAAGTTGGTAGATGTCTGGTATTATGGGTCTCCTTGGTAACCTGCTCATACTTCTACCTCTCCTGTGAAAATAGTATAATTATGGAAAAAGTAGAACACAGAATCTTAAAATGAGCTAGGCATGGTGGTACTTGCCTTTAAACTTAGATTAAAGCTCCCAGAACAACCCTTGAGTTGTAAACCCCAGTAATTCAACCATGAAAGGTCCAACACCCAAGGTTGCACTTTTGACCTCTACATACAAACCCTGGTATGCACCCCCTTGCACCCTCACACTCACACACACATACACACAGAGGAACTCCCCTCTTGCCCTTTGAATTTTTTCCTGGGGAAACTCAGGACTAAGATTTCTGGCATTAGAGTGATTTAAGAGTAGAAAATTGAAAGGAAGAGAATTCAAACCCCAGCTCTTGGTCTTATTAGAAATGATGAAAACTGCATGTCAGCATCCCTCCACAAAGTGAGAATAACAAGACCTAGCTCACCGGGCAGTGGTGGCGCACACCTTTAATCCCAGCACTTGGGAAGCAGAGGCAGGTGGATTTCTGAGTTCGAGGCCAGCCTGATCTACAGAGTGAGTTCCAGGACAGCCAGGACTATAATCCTGTCTCAAAAGAAACAAAATCAAATCAAAACAAAACAAAAAAGACCTAGCTCATCACTTAACAGCACGTTCATTAGTCAACTCTTTCCAGTAGGACATCCAATTTGCATCTGGGCACCTGGGTTGCCACCCTTGCATCAGCTACATGAAAGACCATCTAAAAGCACCTTCCAATTCTGGTTGTAGCTAAAGTTAACCCAGAAAAAGCCCTACACATCTCCAGTGCCCAAAGCTAGACAAACTAACTGTTCAGATAAAACAGTCCTGCCCAAACCCTGAGCAGCTGCTCTAGGCACTGAACAAACTGACAGAAGCTGTACTTGTCACCAGCAGTCACAAGCCCCACTGGAGTCCGAAACTTCCATCATAGCTCATGCCAGTCTCTTAATGATGCTCCAATCTCCTGAAAAAATTGAGTTACAAAACACATTTTTGCCTTTTCCCTTGGGGAGGGGGGCATCTTGAGATGGTCTCACTATATAGACCAGGCTGGCCTCAAACTCAAAGTTGTCTGCCTCCACGCTACTAGGAACATTTTTGAGGACTCACTGTATCACATGTGATTTTTTTTAAAAGATTTATTATATGTTAAAATATATTGTCACTGTCTTCAGACACTCCAGAGGGTGTCAGATCTCTTTAGGGTGGTTGTGAGCCACCATGTGGTTACTGACCCCCGCAGTCGGGTGTTCTTAACTGCTGAGCCATCCCTCTCTCCAGCCCCACATGTGCTTGTCTTATGTCTCTGACTCATGTCAGTACCATGCAAAATAAATTTGCCTTCTCAAATCTTCTATTCAAGATTAAATTTTGAACAATAAAAGCCAGCTCAAGCTAGGCTTATGCTAGTTATAACAACACATATATAGGGCTGGACCTGTATGTGCCATATATCCTTATGTCATAATCCCAGCAAACAGGAGGCAGTCTTAACTATGGGGTTGGAGAGATGGCTCAGCAATTTATGAGCACTTGCTGTTCTAAATGATCCAGATTCTGCTCCCAGCACCCATATTAGCTCACAACCATTCATAGGCGCACACACACATATATACATGAAAAAACACCCATCGACCAGGCGGTGGTGGCGCATGCCTTTAATCTCAACACTTGGGAGGCAGAGGCAGGCGGATTTCTGAGTTCGAGGCCAGCCTGGTTTACAAAGTGAGTTCCAGGACAGCCAGGGCTACACAGAGAAACCCTGTCTCGAAGGAGAAAACAAAAAAAAAAAAAACAAAAAAAAAAAAAAAAAAAAAAAAACACCCAAAGCTCACAAAATATGTAAATCTAAAAAAAGGAAACAGCTGTGTTTAGAAAGAGACCACATAGTGAGAGGAAGCAGGAAGTACATTCTGAGGTAGGGATATTGAGTTTTGTCCCCAGAACCCTTATCAAGCAGCTCAAAACCACCTACCTATAACTCAAGCTCCAGGGCCACACATACATGCACATATCCAGAGACACATAAAATAGTAAGGATAAATCATAGGAAGAAAAGTCAGACAATGTATGCCTGTGTCATCTCTGAAAAACCCAATGCTTTCCTGTGTTAATTGGTCTCCTAGTTAGGGTTTCATTATCTGTGATAAACACCAAGATCAAGTGGCTTTATCTGGCTTACGAAGGCTACAGTCCATCATGAGAACAGAATAGGAACCTGGAAGAAGAACTGGAACAATGTTCAAGCTCATCCTCACTACAGCTGAAGGTTAGCCCCTTTCCATCTGTTTTTTTGTTTTCTTCCAAAAAGCAACTTCTAGTCAGCTAGTAGGTACATGCCTACAGTCCTAGTAATCAACTGGCAGATCAATGCTTCAAGGCCATCCTGTGCTATAGGACTCGACTTCAAAAATAGTTTGAAGTCAATTCCTCATCTCACATTAGTAGGTCACCATCAAAATAAAAGCACGCTATGAATACTTGAAATTAGCTTCAAGCTAAGGTATGTATCAAGTGAATTCACATTTTTTAAATACCAATATACATCAAATGAGTACTCCAAAACTTAAAAATACCTGAAACTTCCAGCACCTGTAGCCCTAATTATTCTAGATTTTCGTTTTTACTAACATATAACCTGTATATTAAATTTAGAATTACTCAGACCATTTCCACTGACACAAGTTCAGTTTTTCCCACAAGGGTAAGAATTTCCTTTTATTTACAGACCGATGGTTTAAATGAGAAAGACAATTGGTAAAATTGTTTAGGAGTTGTGTTATTGGAAAAGGCTGTATAACTGGAGGGGGGACTTGTGTGCTCTCTGACTCTTGGTAGCAATCTTGAGATGTGAGTTCTCTGCTATTCCTGATAGTCTTTGTTCTATCACCATAGTCTCTAACCTTTGTAAATCCAAATAAATACAGTTAGTTGCACTGGTCATGCTTTATCACAGCAATAGAAAAGTAACTAAGGCAGCCACAATAAACAAAACTAAAACTCTGGAAAAATCAAAGCGTGTATCAACCTAGATGACAGCAAGGTTCCTACATTTCACAGGTTTCTGTAAAACCTCAGACATTCCAAAGGATTTCCAATTGGGCAACACTGATCGACTTATCAATTAAACATGTCTTTCTAAGTTCTATTTCAAGCACCTGACAGGCTGACATCCTCTTGTGTCATTCAAAAATAGCTGCAAAAGTGGCATTCGCTCATATACACAACTAAAAATAATTTGGCCAGGTTTGGTAGTTACCTACCTTTAATACCAGCATTTAAGAGACAGAAGCACAAGCTAGAGATGGCTCAGCAGTTAAGAGCACTGACTGAGCCGGGCAGTGATGTCACACTGCCTGTAATCCCAGCACTCTGGGAGGCAGAGGCAGGCGGATTTCTGAGTTGGAGGCCAGCCTGGTCTACAGAGTTAGCTCCAGGACAGCCAGGGCTATACAGAAAAGCCCTGTCTCAAAAAAAAAAAAACAAATCAAAAAAAAAAAAAAAAAAAAAAAGGAAGTAAGAGCACTAACTGCTCTTCCATAATTCCTCAGTTCAATTCCCAGCAACCACATGGTGGCTCACAACCATCTATAACGGGATCTGATGCCCTTTAATGGTGTGTCTGAAGACAGCTACAATGTACTCACATAAATAAATAGATCTTATAAAAATCATATAAATAAAAAAAATGCACCTTGCTTTAAAAAAAAGTTTGAGGTCAGTCTGGTCTACATAGGGATTTCCAGCAAGTTTCCAAAACAGTAAAATCCCAGTAATTACATAGTAGATGGAGAAAAAAGCAATTTAAAACGTTGGGTGTGTGTGTGTGTGTGTGTGTGTGTTTTAAAGGATGTCCAGCTTGGATTTCCACTATAGCACTCTCAAGCACAATATCCCTCCTCCTCCTCCCCAGCACACACAGTACACCAAAAGACTAAAACTACAGGCAAGAGTTATAAGTACACTACTTATTAGTGGAAGTGCAAAGTCTACCAGATGCCTCTCACAGATTCAATGGGCTCTAGCAACTCAATTATTCAATTATTTCCCAAAGCCTTACTTTGCTAGCCACCATAAACAAAAACACCCTTTGGTCAAATCTGCTAACATGCTCTTGGCAGTTATTCTACTCTCTTTAGGCTAACACCACAGAGGCCTGAAACTTGTCTTCCTGCTTTGGCTTCTGAATACCAAGAGATGGGCATCTGCCTTCACGCACTGTCTCTCCAAAAGCTCAAAATGCAAGTATCATAATAGTATCACTTCTGGGCATATACCAAAGAAAATGGAATATACAGAACAATGTCAAATACCTAACTTTTACAGTACTCACAAAACTTTGTGAACTAAAACACCAACAATTCTAAGTTTGAATTTTTTACAGTAAGTGCTGTGATTACAGGCATGAACCACTATCCCCAGCAGGTAATTTGCATGTGGCGCACAAGTATTCATATATGCACAGAGCTGTACAGAGGCCAGACAAGTTGTCTTCCTTAAGAGCTCTAATGACTGGTTCTCCAGGTCATTCCCAGAAACTAGTAAGTTCAATATAACAGTCTGAGTGAGCTAGGACCCTTTGGGGGGAGGGGGGTGTGTGGTGCGGCGGCAGCACAGAATCAGTGCTAGAGAAATTATTCAACAGTCAAAGGCACTTGCTGCTCTTCCAGAAGACCTGAATTCAGTTCTCAGAACCCACAGACTCACAACCATCTGTAACTCAAGTCTAGGAATCTGGTGCCCTCTTCAGACTACCATTATATACCCGAGGATGCACATGGTACACATAGATAGATGCAGGCAAACTTAAATTTATACATGCACAAAATTATACATTAAAAAATATATCTTGCTGGGCAGTGGTGGCGCTCGCCTTTAATCCCAGCACTCGGGAGACAGATACTAGTGGAATTCTAAATTCAAGGCCAGCCTGGTCTACACAGTTCCAGGACAGCAAGGGATACACAGAGAAACCCTGTCTTGGAAAAAACTATATATCATGGAGGTGATGATGGAGCACATCTTTAGTTCCAGCACTCTGGAGGCAGACTGAGTTCAAGATCAGTCTAGTCTAAATTGTGAGTTCTAGGGCTACAGAGACCCTGTCTCAAACCTTTTAAAAGTATTGTTTAAATATCAAATTTAAATGGGTTGACTAGAAGACATAAAAACAAAAAAGCCAGGTGGTGGTAGTAGTTGTGCAGAGCTTTATTTAGTCCCAGC
The DNA here is from genome assembly GCA_964023405.1 of Apodemus agrarius. Taxonomy (NCBI): domain Eukaryota; kingdom Metazoa; phylum Chordata; class Mammalia; order Rodentia; family Muridae; genus Apodemus; species Apodemus agrarius. The sequence goes on along the minus strand of OZ030005.1, from coordinate 121,619,800 downwards.
ACTCAAAAGGCAGAAGCAGGCAGATCTCTGAATTTGAGGTCAGACAGGTATATATAGTGAATTCTGGGGCAGCCAAAGCTACAGTGAGACCCGGTTATTTCAACCAAATTGAGCTACAAGGACCTGGACCTATTCTAAAAATATGTCAATGTAAATTTCAGAGTGCCAACCATCAGTTCCTAGCCCGTTGGCACTCTTAGCGATTCTATCTACTACACTATATACTGAAATACAGAACTTGTATATAAAAGGGGGGGGAGCATTGAGAGGCACTGAGAAGTGAAGGCAAACAGATGGACTAAACACCTTGTCCCACCCACAAACTCCCCAATTGTCCCTAATTTGTAGCCTTACCTGGTACTCCAACATAATCTGTTGCCAAACAGTTGCTTTGAGCATGGAAGTTAAGACCAATCTGGGTAAAGTATTGAGGCTGTGCTTAATTATAATGAAGGAACTCATAGGCAACCATATGTAAACATATTCTTGTGTTAATGCCCATGTGCCACTTTGCATAGGGGAAAATATGTGCACAGCTGTTCATCAAAGAACATGTTTTTACACACTTGACAGGTAAAGACAGCTAAGGGTTCTTGCTATCAAACCTGATGCCATCTCAACTCCTAGAACCCACAAGATCAGCTGAAATACATTTCCACACATAACTGCACAGGTGCACCAGCATACACAAAAGCAGATAGACAGAACACAGTGCCTCACTACATATGCTGGCTGTCCTAAAAGCAGGCTGGTTTGTGATCCATCCACCTGATTCGGCCCCAGTCCTAGGATTAGATATACAAACCACATCTCATTTATATGATATATAATATTATAGGCATGTATGTGCATGAATGTTTAAAAACACAGCACTCATAGGTCTGAGTTCAATTATAAGCACCTACAACAAAAAGATAAAACTGTTTCCAGTAACTCAGTTGACAGTTGCAATGTATAAAAGTTGCCAGAATCCCAGGCATTCAAAAAAGCTTAGGGAAGCAGGGTGTGGTGGTGCATGCCTGTAATCCCAGCACTTGGGAAGCAGAGGCAGGCGGATTTCTGAGTTCGGGGCCAGCCTGGTCTAGAGTGAGTTCCAGGACAGCCAGGGCTACACAGAGAAACCCTGTCTCGAAAAAGCCAAATCAAAAAAAAAAAAAAGCTTAGGGAGGCAAGAAAATCATGAGTCCAGAGGCAACCTGTACTACAGTGACTTCCATACCAGCCTGTACAACTGAGTCCTTGTTCAAAATAAATTAAGGTGCAGATATTGGGAACTCTTGTCTAGCAATGATTTTCTAGGTTCAATCTGAAAAAAAATTCAAAGAACTAAATCTATAATCAGCTAAGATACATGAAAGGCTATTACTTCCCTGGCTATTATAAGTATGAAGCTAAGAGTGGCACACGCCTATAATCCCAGCACTCGGGAGGCAGAGGCGGGCAGATTTCTGAGTTCAAGGCCAGCCTGGTCTACAGAGTGAGTTCCAGGACAGCCAGGGCTACACAGAGAAACCCTGTCTCGAAAAACAAAACAAAAAAAAAAAAACAAAAAAAAAACAAAAAAAAAAGAATGAAGCTAAGAACAGAAGCCAGAGGGTTAAAAACATTGGATGTCACAATTTTGTCACCAATGGACCTTGCACCACGACCATCTACCCACATTACTACCTAACCAGTACCAAACATTGGGCACTAGTTATCAGGTAATAAAAAAACAACTTTGGGGCAGGAAAAGTCTCCAAGGTTAACAGCACATAATAAGCAAATTCCATGACAGCCAGGGCTATAGACCCAATCTCAAAAAAACACACCAAGAAAACACATACTGGTCCTAAAGGACCTGAGTTTAATTCTCAGCACCCACAACATGTAATTAACAACTGCCTGTAGTAACTACTTCCAAACTGCGCATACCTATTCCTAATGTGCAAACAATACAAACACATAAATGAATTTTTAAAAACTAAAAACAAAAGCTTTAATCGTCATTCCTTCTAGCTATATGGATTAGGAAAGTGATGTAATAGCAACTTAGTATGTGAAAGAGTGCTTCTCAAACCAAATTAACACAAATAAACAGCAGATGCAGGTACATTATTATATCTTCGCTTTGAGAGTTCTTATGGAGGCATAGGAATTCCCACACATGTACTAAGTAAGTATAACAAAAGCACTGCCTAAAGAGCATTTACAACATTCAACATTAAAGCATGCCTACTCCTTCACTGAAAGCAGGTGAACCTCTAATAAGAGCCATGATTTCCTGCCTCCAGTAAATAGATCTGAAAATGAAGTAATTGCTCTCTAGGTGGTCAGCCTGGTATAGAGGAAGTATATACCAGGACAGCCACAGCTACACAAGGACACCCAGTCTAGGTGGACTACACTTCAGCACAAACTTCAACTTATGACTTAGGATAGTAGTTGGTGGGGAGGGGCCCAACTCAGCAAGAAACCACTTACCAGCTACAGATCTTAATGTTTATCTGTATAAGGTATACTTTAGCTATCACTTTCTGTACAAAGAAATTCTGTACAAGTCAGGCTGACATGGTGCCTGTCTATAGAATCCCAGCCTTGGGAAAACTGGTAACAATTTATAATTTTTGGATTTTTTTTGACAGGGTTTTTCTATATAGCCTTAGCTGTCCTGCAACTAGCCAGGCCAACACTGAACTTAGGATCTGCCTGCCTCTGCCTACCAAGTGCTGGGAATAAAAGTGGATGCCACCATCCACCCAGGATTCACACTTTTATAAGATTTTATGTGCTTTGTGTGTACATCTTCACTTCAGAAGAGGGCATCAAATCCCATAGATGGCTGTGAGCCACCCTCATGGTTGCTACTCACCACCTCTCCAAACCCCTGGATTCCTAAATTTTCAAGGATTCCTATACCAGGCACGAAAAGGCTTAATGCATCCAAAAAAACCTTCAGTGGAGGTATGAATCAATGGCAGCTCTTGCCCAACATTATGAAAGGCTGTGGTCTAGTACCATCTTTGCCCAGGCAGTTTTAACTGTAACTGTACTTTGTAAGAGACAGTGTCACCTATTAATAGCAAGTTCATGCTCAAGAACCATGCAATTGGTTGGACACGATATACCTTATCTTTAATCGGAGAAAAGTGAGACATTTTTTAAAGCATGTTACAGCTGGGGGTTGGTGGTGCACACCTTTGATCCCAACACTGTGGGTACAGAAGCAAAAAAATCTCAGTTCAAGGCCAGCCTAGTCTACAAAGAATAACACTATCTCAAAAAAAAAAAAAAAAAAGATAAAGCATGATATGATACAAAAATAACAGTAACAGCAAATTCCAGTTTAGTTTGTGCTACATTCTGAGGCATGATGCTTATGTGGGGGGAGTTACCTATGGGGGGGCATGATTGCAGTCCATGTTGATTGACCTTGAACTTCAGATCCTGCCTCTATACACCAAGTACCAGGAATATAGAAATCCACAACCATGCCCAAATGGTTTGAGTTTGTTAGCTTTGGGACAGGGTATCACTACGTAGCTCAATAAAGCAGGAAATCCTGCCTCCCCAGTGTTGGGATTAGCAATGTACACCATTCATGGCTAGTTTTCAATTCTACATACTAATTTAAATATTCAACGAGTGGTTGCCAAATACCGTTATTAAACATAACGAGTGAAAAGGCATCACCACTCACTGACTTCAGTTTCCCTTTATCATTCAACTTCCCTTAAAAGAACTGTAGCCAGGAATGGTACACACCTTTAATCCTAGTACCCAGGAGGCAGAGTTTTAAGGTCAGGGCTATATTAATTTTCCGTAATTCTATAATCCTTGATGGAGTTCAGAGCATCAAATTCCAAATGACCTACAGACACAGCTGGATTTAGGCAAGATGTAAAAAAGTGATCCACTTAGATCATTGTCTGTACGGTCCTTTTCCTGAGAAAAAAATAGCAATTATTACTTTCTTAGAAACCACTCAAGACCAACTGTCTTCTCTCCGGCATCAAGATTTCTTTATCCTACTTCCTACTAGGTAGGAACAAATTATCCCAATTCTTGCTGTGCAAAACAATTTCTGGGGGATAATATTGCCCCACATTAATGACATGGACCCATTCTTCAGAAAGTAAACTGGGGGAACCAGAATTTAACTAAAATGATGGTTTTTAATGGGAACCAGAGATATGGTTACAATTAGGGTAGTCTGACACACACACACATACACACACACCACCCCCCTCCCCAAAAAAAATATCCATGAGCGATCCTGAATTGTAAGTTTACAAAATAACAAGGGTAACACTGGGTACAGGAAGAGTTCCAAAACTTCAGGAGCCAGGCTAATATGGCCTCTCCCTGCGATCCTGTCTGTGCTCGCCCCTGAAAGAAAAAGTTATATTAGATTAAGAGTTACAGAACTACTCATGCACAACCCTTCAAATACCCTACTTGTCTCAGTTACCCAACAAATGACTTTAAAGCAAAACTGAGTTCAAGACTGAGTTATGAATTCTTCCTCTTCCTTCCCCAAAATGTAACCAGCTAAGCTGTCCTTTCCCAGGAAAACATTATTTCCTCATGATCTCTGACCAATTTTCTTGACTTTTGTTTTGACTTACTCACCTGGAGTCCATCTTGCCAGGGCCAAAACCGCCTCTGTCCCCACCACCCCGGCCCCCTCTGAAGCCCCCACGGTCCCCGCCTCGGCCCCGGTAGCCGCCCCGGTCATATCCTCCTCTGCCACGCCGATCATCTCCATAGTTTCCCCCTAGAACAAAGAAAGTCATGTATCATCCTCAATTCTTCTACCTTCCCTCCCATGACCCTTGCAAATCTCAAGTGTGGGACTCATTCTGGACCTCAATTCCAGCTCTGTTCCCTTCTTACCCATATGAGAGCCTCCTGGTCCCCCTCCTGGGCCATCTGGCTTAGGTGCCTTACACTGGTTGCATTCATTTCTCCAAGAGAAGTTCATGTTCTCACATGTACTAAAGAAATGAAAGGCAATTAATTTCTAGGAGGTACAATCTAAGAAATTGAACTCACAAGACTTCAAAGAGCTGGTTTCTCACCAAGGGCCAAAACCTAAATAAACCTCTATCTCTCAACCTTTCCATGGTTTGCCACAGCTCAGCTTTCAGCACAAAATTTCAGTAATTCATGCTTGAAATCAAATCTCATTCCATTGTTATCTACATGTCACCCATTACCTTTCTGCCCAGCATATCCATGCTGCTTGCACTATCTACCCACTTCAAATCTCAGTTATATATCTTTAGTACCTATCTAGTATTTATGTGTGGTCTGAATGACAAGGGAGGCTTAGGCCCATGTTTGAATACTGGGTTCCCAGGTGGTAAGGATTAGGAGGTGGGCTAGAAGGCTGACTTCAAAACCCAGCTCTCTCTCCTCAGTTACTATCTCACGCTGAGTATGACCCCATGGCCTGTGCCCGCTCTGCCCTGTTCCATTCTCCCAACTATGGTCATGGACTCTAACCCTCTGAAACTGTGAGCCCCACATTAAACACTGTCTTTTTATAAATTACTTGGTCATAGTGTCTTATGACAATGACAAAGTAACTAAAAGCCAGGTGATTGGGGCACAGGCCTTTAATCCCAGCACTTGGGAGACAGAGAGAGACGGGTGTATCTTTTAAGTTTGAAGCCAGCTGGGCCTTTACAGTAAGCTCCAAGGCAGCCAGGACCACAAAGAGAAACTGTCTTTAAAAAAAAACCAAAAGGAAAAAGACAAATAGGGCTCTGTACTTTCTGAAATTCTAGACATGCACTTGGAAAAATATTATGTCCAAAGACTATAACCTAACCTTCCCTAGGTAAACTATTAATTCAATCTTCCATTGACAATGTGACCTTGACACTCAGTAGTTTAAAATAAAACCTTAGGAACTCTTGAACATAGTATGAAGGATCACACAACTTTGAAAAAAAAAAAAGCCCAATCACTCACGGATTAGGACACTTCCAGTCCCCAGCTCGTTGCTGTCCTCCACCTCCACCACCTCCACTGGGGAATCCTCCACGGCCACCGCCACCACTGCCACCTCCTCCATAGCCTCCACGGCCCATGGGTCCTAGTATAGAAGCAATCATTAACCACTTCCTTAGTTAGGTTAGCCTTCCTCTTCCATAAAACCTCTACTCATCATCTTCTGCATTGTGTTCCATAACCTCTTTAATCCAGAAAAAAAAGACTCACCTCCTCGCCCTCGGCCTCCACGACCATTTCCACCACCCCGATTGAAGTCAGCTCGGCGGGTAGCAAAGGAAACTTTAATAGGATTCCCAGAGAATTCTTTACCTAAAGAAGTAACAGTGGATGATTTAACCAAAATGAAATATGTATGAAAAGCTTTTTGGAAACTTATTTGGTTTTGTTTGTTGGGACAAGGTTTCACTGTGTGGCTGTCATGAAACTATGACCTCAAACTCAGAGGTCCACTTACCTCTGCCTCCCAAGGGCTGGGATTAAAGGCACATATCACCGTGCCCAGCCTCACTCTAAATTTAATTTTTAAAAGTGAGAATTTTTGTTGTTTTTGTTTTTGTCTTGTTTTGTTTTCAAGACAGGGATTCTCTGTGTAGCCCTGGCTGTCCTGGAACTTATTCTATAGACAAGAATATTTTTTTTAAGTAGCTATAAAAGTCTTAGGGCTGGTCAGTGGTGGCATATGCCTTCATTCTAGTACTTGAGAGGCAAATCTCTAGTTTGAAAATAGGCAAGGCTACACAGAGAAACCCCATCTCAAATGACAGGGGGTGGTGGGCAGGGAACGCCTAGATATGTAGTATAATGTGGAAGGGCCTGGTTTAGAACTCCAGCAGCATACAAAAAAGCAAGATTTGGTGAGTGTGGCTGCCACCAAGCCTGATGATCCATATTCAATCCCATAAGCCCTCGTGTAGAAGGAATTTAACCCAAATGGTTTGTTTACTGACCTCTGTCTGTACTTATGCCATGGCATGCACATGCCCTTCAATATACACAATAAATGCGGAGACCTACAGATCCAAATCACTTTTAAGATCTAAAAGATCTTAAAGATTTATAAACTAATGAGGCACACTGAAATTACAGATAAAGTTAAGTGCCAAAGTCCTACAAGATGACTCAGCAAGTAAAGGTGCTCGATCATAAGTGATCGTAAGTCTAACCACTCAAGATCCATCCCTATGAACCACGTAAAAGAACTGTACCTGCAAGTCAGTATCTGAACATAAACATCTTTCCATACACAATAAAAGAAACTAAGAGCACTTGGGAGGCAGAGGCAGGCGGATTTCTGAGTTCGAGGCCAGCCTGGTCTACAGAGTGAGTTCCAGGACAGCCGAAACTATACAGAGAAACCCTGTCTCGAAAAACAGAAAGAAAGAAAGAAAGAAAGAAAGAAAGAAAGAAAGAAAGAAAGAAAGAAGAAGAAGGAAGGAAGGAAGGAAGGAAGGAAGAAGGAAGGAAGGAAGGAAGGAAGGAAGGAAGGAAGGAAGGAAGAAAGAAAGAAGAAAGAAAGAAAGAAAAAAAAGAAAGAAAAAAGAAAGAAAGAAAGAAAGAAAAAAGAAAGAAAGAAAAAAGAAAAGAAAAGAAAAGAAAGAAAGAAAGAAAGAAAGAAAGAAAGAAAGGAAAGAAAGGAAAGAAAGGAAAGAAAGAAAGAAAGAAAGAAAGAAAGAAAGAAAGAAAGAAAGAAAGAAAGAAAGAAAGAAAGAAAGAAAGAAAGAAAGAAAGAAAGAAAGAAAGAAAGAGAAAAAGAAATGAAACTAGGGCCAGGCGGTGGTGGCGCACGCCTGTAATCCCAGCACTCCAGGAGGCAGAGGCAGGCAGATTTCTGAGTTCAAGGCGAGCCTGGTCTACAGAGTGAGTTCCAGGACAGCCAGGGCTATACAGAGAAACCCTGCCTCGAAGAAACCAAAATCCAAAAAGAAAAAAAAAAAAAAAAAAAAAGAAAGAAAGAAAGAAAGAAAAGAAAAAGAACAAAAGAAGAAACTAGGTACCCAAGACTTGAATTCCCAAAATGGAACCTGCTTCCCTAGCCCAACCACCCATCCTCTCTCTATCCTTTTGATACGTACCATCAAACCAGTCGATAGCAGCTTTAGCAGAAGGTGGGTCATCAAATGAGACTGTTGCCTCACCCTTCAACTTGCCTGTTTCTCTGTCTGTGTACAAGTTAATCATAGGCTGTCCAGTTTTCTTGTTTGTCTGGAAAAAAAAAAGAAAAAAGGGAAAAAAAGAATTATAAATTTTTTGATGATCCATATAGGTCTTGGCCTAATATTTGTATATAGCCTACATATAATTTACAATACTCCCTGAACCACTCCATAGGCTGTGGATGTATACTCAATGGATACAGTATTGTCTTAGCCACAATGCACAGAGCTTAATCTCCAGCAAGACACTTATAATTATACCTAAACAGCAATGTTATGTAGTTGTTTTGTTATACTGTTTTAATCTGGACAAGTTCAAAGGAAACACACCTGATCTATAAATGTAGAGCCTGTAAAAACCAAACTTCTGCCAGGCAGGGGTGGCGCACGCCTTTAATCCCAGCACTTGGGAGGCAGAAGCAGGTGGATTTCTGAGTTCCAGGCCAGCCTGGTCTACAGAGTGAGTTCCAAGACAGCCAGGGCTACAGAGAGAAACCCTGTCTCAAAAAAAACAAAAAACAAACAAACAAACAAAAAAAACACCCAAGCCTCCATCTTCCCCCTAAGACTTATTCCAAACTTCGGCTCCCTTCTTCCCAATTGCTCTTCCTGTCATGTAACTTAAATTTAGTCAAGGTTTACACTGTGTCTTTAATCAAGTTCATCAGATGTACTTTTTTGTGGTTTCTTCTTAAAAAGCAACAACTAAATGTTGCTAAATAAAGGTAGCCATCCATTGGTTTTGCTAGATATAAGAGGCATACACTTAAAATCCCAACATTCCACTGAATTTTATTTTTTGAGACATAGTCTCTACAAAATCCTAGCTGTTCTGGAACTCTATACCCAGGCTAGCCATGAAACAAGATCAGAGATCACCTGTCTCTCCTGGGAATGAACAGTTTATAAATGTATTTTTGAAAAAAAGAGATTGTAGTCTAATCTCAAAAAAATGTCAAGATTGATTTTACAGAGCCGGGCGGTGGTGGCGCAGGCCTTTAATCCCAGCACTTGGGAGACAGAGGCAGGTGGATTTCTGAGTTCGAGGCCAGCCTGGTCTTCAGAGTGAGTTCCAGGATAGCCAGGACCACACAGAGAAACCCTGTCTCAAAAAAACAAAAGCAAAACAAATCAAAAAAACCAAGATTGTTTTTACAGAATCACCAAGACTTGTTTCTAATGACATTAAGTCTGAGAGTCTGTAATACAGTTAAGATGAGGTACCTGCCGGACGGTGGTGGCACACGCCTATAAACCCAGCACTAGGGAGGCAGAGGCAGGTGGATTTCTGAGTTCAAGGCCAGCCTGGTCAGAGTGGGTTCCAGGACAGCCAGGGCTACACAGAGAAACCCTGTCTCGAAGAAACAAACAAAAAAACAAAAAAACAAAAAGAGGAGGTACCTACTCTGTTTAACTAGTACCTTAATAATTCCAATCTGCTTGAAGTAATCAGCCACAGATTCAATTGTAACATTCTCGCCAAGACCTTGCACAAAGATGGTATTGTTGTCTGAATTATCCTGTTCTGCTTGTTCAACAACAGATGAAAAAAAGAGTTGAAGACAAAAGTTAGTCAGGTATACCAACAGTATATAAATACTTAGTATTAAAGCTTTCAAGAAAAATGCTCAGGATTCTTACCAGTTGCACAATATCTTATTAGATAATCCAAAACAATCCATCCATATTTTAATATTTAAATATTATCTACCTCCTTCAAAAATTTTAATTTACTCTCATTACTGTCCTTGAAACAGACACCTAATACAGAAACCAATTTCCAGACTTTCATTTCTAGACTCCTAAGTAAAAAAACACTTTTCATGCCATCGTACAGTAGAATACTCCTTTAATATCAGCACTTAGGAGGCAGAGGCAAGTGGATCTCTGTATTCTTTTTTAAAAATTTAATTTTATATTTGTGAACACTGCCTGCTGTCTTCAGATATAACCAGAAGAGGGCATCAGATCCCATTAAAGATGGTTGCTGGGAACTGACACCTCTGGAAAAGCAATCAGTGCTCTTAACCACTGAGCCATTTCTCCAGGCCCAGATCTCTGAATTCTAAAACAGCCTTGTCTACATAGTTCCAGGACACCCAGCCTCAACATAATTTAGTAGATGACTTTTTTAACTTAAAAAAAAAAAAAAAAAAAGCCGGGCGTGGTGGCGCACGCCTGTAATCCCAGCACTTGGGAGGCAGAGGCAGGCGGATTTCTGAGGTTGAGGCCAGCCTGGTCTACAGAATGAGTTCCAGGACAGCCAGGACTACACAGAGAAACCCTGTCTCGGGAAAAAAAAAATTTTTTTTCACATTAAAATTTGATAAAGCAATAGGAGTACCATCAAAAACACCTAATAAAATGCTTTCCTTATGCATTTTGCAATCTGGTCTTTTTATCCACCTAATGTTGTACAACAGTTTAGATGTGTGCATTTCTTTGTTTTGGTTTTTAAAACTGAGTTTCTCTGTATAGCCCAGGCTGTCACGGAACTAGCTCTGTAGAGCAGGCTGGCCTAGCTAGATCTGAACTCAAGAGATCATCCTGTAAGGAATAAAAGTATAAAACATCAGGTCTGGGTTAGTTACTTGTAGTCTTTAAAACACCACCAACTCTAAAAGAACAGCTCTCTCAGGCTTGCTAGTTATCAATTACACAATATCTTACTATGATGTACTAGAAATGATAAATACCAGACTCATTCTAAACCTTCAGATCCAGTATTTATTTAGCCCCCTCCTGACTCTTCACCTTTGCATTATTTTTTTTGTTTCAAAGAAAATCCAAATGAATACTGTATAAAAACCATGGACTTACCAGAATCATGACGAGATCCTTGATCCCGAGGACCTTAGTTACATGAAAAAAAAAAGAAAACAAAAACAAGGAAAAGGAGCCATTAGCTAACAGGAAAGGACAGGTAAGGCAACAAATTAACATCAAATTCAAATTCTTGGAATATATTAGGTAATTGCTTCCAGCCTCTCTCCAAAACCTATCCTGAGGCCTTCCCTTGGAGAAAATTTGAGACATGGAGACAAGGGCCTCTTTCTTAAGATCTGTTACTTTGAGTCCCCAAAGATAATGCCACACTTCAAGAAAATGCTGTATTCCCCCCAGCTAGGGCTGGGAAATGCCCTCAGCACAGATGGGCGTACAGGCATTAGTAACTCATTTAAATTAACCAACCAACTCATACATAACTTGGCCCTGTTCTCTCACAAGAGAAACATAAGCTTAACACCAGCAATGTGATGTGCATCCATCCAGTTTCTCCAAACGATTACACCAAAGACAACCCTTGTAGAACAATTTTTAATTTCATCTTGAAAACCACTCTTAACCATGTTGTTTCCCCAAAGCAACATGAAAATAAGAAACATACATAGTAGCTATTGTATTTTAAAAGCATGTCCCAGGAAACAGACCAGAAATGTTTTCATAATACAGCCTATTTTTTTCCAGACACCATCTTTAACCAATGTTTATCTAAATTCACCATATAAAAATATTGTACCTGTACACAATGACACCTAAGTCATGAACCCAAGCCTTTGGCTTTAAGTGTTTAGACAAATCAAACCATTTTGTTAAACAAACCAGAAAAGTTCCAGCTTACTAGGAGACTTCTCAAATTTGCCATTTTTTCCCATGAATTCAAGTTTGTACTGTTTAAAACCTGGTTATTTCCCATGAGCAGCACACTCAAGATCTTTCTTGAAGTAGTCCACACCTTCCTTCCCAGATCTAGTTCCTATGTATTTGTCTGAGTACATATGTAGAACATTGCATTGACATCACTATTTAATATAAATATATATACACCAACTTTATCATCCTCAGGGCAGGGCACTATTTCATGTCCCTCTCCCTAAATTAAAAACATTTGGGAGGTTGTGTATACATATACACATACACACGCACACGCACACACACCTTAGACACACTGATCAAAAGGATCCTAAAGCCAAGTTGGCACCACATGTTCCAGAACATTCCCCAGTTGCTCATGATGGTGTGGTCACTAAGTGATAGATGTGGCAACACCCACCAAGAGGCCTACTAAATACTTCTATTAACTTGGGTAAAACCAATTTAGTAACAGACTGCCAAGAGCTTGCCCTGCCTGCCTCCAGGTTAGCACACATCTGGCAGTAGGAGGCATTCACCCCACCCCTTCTGGAGGTGGCTACAGACACTTTAGAAACCTTTGACACTTAACACGCTAAGACATCTGCAAATGAACAATCAGACAAAGCATTGCTGGGAGTTGGGAATTTTGGAAACTCTGTTCACTTACCACCAAATTTATTGAAGCCACCACGGTCACTTCCGCTGGAGAAGACAAGTTAGAAGAAAGGACATGAAGCTTCCAACGGCTACAAAAGGGTTTTGGGGGGTTTTGTTTTGTTTTAATATTCCCCAAACATGGGTTGGTGTTTTGGGAAAAAGATTCAAGTGGCTACTAAAATATACCCCTTCCTGACCACCCTTGTCTGACCTTTGAGCTTATCACACACAGGTGTGCAATTTCTCAGACACAGTTAAGGATTTTACTTTAAAAAGTTATCTATATCCTCTGGAAAAAAAAAAAAAGCTCATTTTCCTTGGTTGTTCTTCTGACGTAGATGTTTTTTCCTCTTGTAGGAAGTGGTGGACAACCCAGCAGTTGGTTTAAAAGATCTACCCAAATTTCCCAGAAGACATTTCACACCAGGCCCTGGGATAGCCCTGAACACGTGTTTTTTCGTTGTTGTTTTGTTTGTTTTGTGGTTTTTGCTTTGAAAGCAGCAAGCAGACCCAACCCCATTCCATAAAAAGTCATAACCAAAGGCAATTTCCCCTTAGAGCAAGACAAACTCAGCTAAGCCCTATCCTAACTACTGAGCTGTTTTTGAATCACCCTTCACCCCCGGGGTCACCCCTTCTACACTGTGAGAAGAGCGGAGTATTTTGCAATGTCACCTTTCATACCTGTGGCACATAAAATGCAGAGCAAGTTAACAGTCACATAACAGTTGTTTTTCTTTTTAAAGTTTTGCATTAAACACACGCACACAACAAGAGTTTTTCATATTTTTGCATGGTTTTGAGACTGCCCCCACCCACCTCTGAATACTTACCATGTACAAACTCAAAAACGCTACTTTCTTCAAAAAAAAAGAAATACCATTGGCATTTTCCCCTTTTTGAGGGAAATAATAATGTCCCTTCAAAGTCACCAACAGATTTGACAAACTGTTTTAACATCAAATCTAAGGTTTTACTTCAACTAGAAGAGATCGATTGGACAAGTTGATTTGATGTCTGACCAAGAAAAGGTACACAGTGGAATAAGAAAGCAGAATACCACTGTAATGTGTATTTTACCCTGAAAGTCTGCACACTTCAGTCAGAAGACCCCATAAATGAACCAAGTCACACACAAAATCATAGTCAAATAGGCTCATGATTCAAGTAACTACAGAATATGAATGAGTAAATAGCCAATTCCTAGAAGCTGAGGTCAAGTTAACCATTACCAACTCCCTTGGAAGACACAGGCAATACGCAGAACAAGTTTCCCTAGTATTTCCCAAGAATAGAATAGGTTTCCCTTGCAGACAAGACTTAATCCCAAGTTTTTTGCCTGAGATAACAATGACTTCAATCCACATGTATCTGTGTATATTCTTTTTCTTTGGAAATAAATACACCAACACCCAAATCTCTACTCAGAGGTATAAATGAGATTTTGGCTCCCACGTTCTCACAAAAGCATAATAGGAATGAATATACAAAGAAACACTACTGGCCACAAACTGAAACCCTTACATTATGCCCACAGAATACTAACCATGCACTAGGGATTGACTTCAAGGAAAATCCATGCAACATTCCCCAATGAAGGTACTCCCTGGCTCATGAGACACCTACCCCATGCCGCCTCTGCCTCCTCGGCCACCTCCACGGCCTCTGGGTTCATAGCCACCACTGCTTCGGTTGTAACCACCTCCACCGCCCCTGCCACGGCCCCCACGATCCTGCTGGCCTCCCCCGTAGCCACCACCGCCGCCACCACTCTGGTCCTGATTGCCATAACCACCACCGCCGCCGCCGCCACCACTCATAGAGGACTGATCTTGGCCATAGTTGCCTGTAAGAACAAAAGAATGCTTTTTAAAGGGGGAGGGGTGCTTAGTTGTCATGTATGCTTAGTGTACACAAATTTCTGGTTTCAGTTCTCAGCAACACAAGTGAAGGAAATATCATGGAAAGGGTCAATGGTACCACTAAAGAACAGTGAAGATTAGAAACCTAGTAAACAAGAAAGCCACTATTTTAGGATATGGGCAAATTTGGAGAATAAGGAGACAGAACTAAAGCTACTTCCTTACCTCCACCACCCCCTCCACCACCTCCACTGCTGCTGTTGTACTGGTTCTGTTGTCCATAACCCTGAGGTGGATTATAGGAGCTTTGCTGCTGTCCATAGCTTTGTTGCTGTCCACCATAGCCAGACTGTTGACCATAACCTCCACTCTGGGGCTGTCCATAGCTGCTGCTCTGAGAACTGCCACCATAACTAAATAGAAAACAAAGAAAACCAGAATTATGATTTGCAAAATGCCCAAATGCTTGCTTTACTTTTAATCTCTTTCCTTTCATTACCCATCAGAGACCCAGCAGTTTACCAACACTTTCTGGCCTTTCCCCTCTCCTATACCACCTTACCTTCCTGAGGTGCTACTAGGAGCTGGCTGTTGGCCATAGCCAGGGTAGGAGGACTGCTGCCCGTAAGAAGATTGGGAACTTTGGCTGCTGCCATAGCCTCCAGTAGAACCATATCCCTGGGGAGCTGACTGAGTTCCATAGCCTGCTACAAAGAAAAAAGTTACAAGTGCAATTTAAAAAAAAAAGAAAAAGACCAGGCATGCAGTACTCATCTTTAATCCTAGCATTTCAGAGGCAGAAGCAGATCTTTGTTCAGTGAGGCCAAACTGGTCTACATATCCAACTCAGGTCAAACATATATAATAAGAAAAGAGGAGGGATGGGCAAGAATTAGCTTGAAAAAAAATTACACTTCCCAGTATTCACCCATACTTGGGGTAGGGAAGGAGTCATCTTAGATTTTATTAATAGGTTTCAGACAAGAGGCCAGCTACTAGGAGAATGGAAAGATCACAGTTTAAGAAGGCCAGCCTGGGAAATCTTAGTGAAACTATCTCAAAATACTTCTTAAAGATAAATTAACTGGACTTGCTGTGAAAGTCTTGACAACTTGGGTTCAATTGATGGGAAAAGAAAAGGGAGGCACAACTGACCCTACAAACCTCCACCGTGTAACAAAGAGGAAATTAGAGAAATCATGTTTATCTAGTTTTTGCTACCAATCTTGAAACACACCTAGCCCAGTGTTTCATGCTGATCCTCAAAATCAGGAAGCTATCTCAAGCAAAAGGGGAGTGAGCTGAGCTAGAGACGTGGCTCAGCTGACCAGGTTTACTCAGTATACATACCAGGTCATCTGATCTTCAACACTATTATAAACCAAGGATTGGGATACATGTTTTGCTCCCAACACTCACAGGCAAGAAAAATCACAAGATTCAAGGACATCCTCAAATATATAGGCAAGTATCTAGCCGGTCTCAGCTGCTAGGTCATCTCTGCACCCACTCGCCCAATCCTTTATGACAGTCTCCCAGAATTCAAGCTGCCTCAACTTCTAAATCAGTGGTTCTCAACTGAGAGGTTGAGACCTCTCTTTCTTTGAGCATATCTAATACCATCAACAGCATATAAAGTAGCAAGGAAAAGAATTTTATGGTTGGGGATCACACATGAGGAACTGTATTAAAGGGTTGCAGCTAATTGAAGGTTGAGAACCAGTCCTCAATGTACAAAACCTTGACTTGCCACCTCCACATCCCTGGTGCTGAGATTAGAGCAGCATTCCACATCTTCCATTTCACTAACATCACTGCTTAATAAAGGTTCAATTCCATTCTATCTACCCCAAATCTAGGCACCTGTGCCACTAATTGTAACACAGAAGATCCCTACCAACTGTCTTTTTTAATGTTTTTCTTTTTCAAGCCAGGTTTTCTCTGTGTAGCCCTTGACTGTTCTGAAACTCACTCTAGACCAGGCTGGTCTCTAATTCAGATTCAAGAGATCCACTAGCCCCTGCCCTCCCAGAGTGCTGGAATAAAAGGTATGTGTGCCACCACTCCTGGCCCTAACTACATTTTTAATGTGCTGATATGGACAGAAAATGTTTTGCCATTGTGAGGGCACCACCTCTGAATCACAGGTGTCAGCCCAACTTCATGAATTTCCAAGCAGACCATTTCCTTCCTATCCATCATCCTAAACTAGTTCTCTTTAGCAAACTTGCTTTTTCACAAAAATAGTAAATAGGGAGAAAATAGTCCAAGATAAAAACAATTACAAATCAGTATTTTTTTTTGTTTGAAAAGACTGACTACAAAATTTTAGCAATTGGAGACTGAAAAGGGAAGATGTGAGAATTTCAGAATTGTTCAAGTTTAAGAAAGGTCAATATTCAGAAAGAAATGAAGATGTGTTCTACTGAAAGACTCACTGTTTTGAGTCTGTCCATAAGAAGAACCATAGCTGCTCTGGCCGTATCCCGAAGTGTCAGCTGATTGGCCATAACCGCTGTAACTCTGCTGGCCATAGGGCTGATTGCTCTGTTGGGAGTAGCCCTGCCCAGGCTGGGTAGGATAGGCTCCATAGCTAGAAGAAAGAACAGACCAGTAATCTTCAACTGAGAACAAATGCACACAGAAATACATAAGTCTCAAGTGACATTAATCACCCTTGCTATCTACTAGCTCCAGACCAAAAATAGTACTCACCTCTGAGTTGCTTGTTGGGTATAGTCTGTAAAAAAAAATGGGAAAGAATAGGGTCTTAAGAATGGAATAGAACTAAATTAAATTCTTCAACTTCTGTACTAGACATTCCAGATGAAAGAAATGTACAAAAAGAGTCATTGCAACCACAGATATAAGTTACTCCTCATGAGTAACACAAGATGAAAATAGCCAAGTTTTATTACAAAAAGCAAAGAAAGCACAAATACCTAGACACCAAGAAGTCTCGGACTTTTGTTCCCGGTAGAACCCAGGGCCTGTTTGGGTCAGCTAAGCAAGCTACCACTGAGCATCACACCGAAGGACTTCTGTGGATAACTACTATCTACAAACATTCTTGTGGAGGGACTGGTTCTGTATTTATATTCTTGAGGCAGGTTTTCTCTGCATAGCTCCAGCTGTTCCAGGAACTTGCTCTGTAGACCAGGATAGTACAACGCTTGATCTGCCTCTGCCTCCCAGATGCTGGGATTAAAGGTGTCCAATACCATGTCATTTTTGCCTTCTTGTTTTTGTTTTTTTTTTTTGAGACGGAGGTTTCTATTATGTACCTGACTGTCCCAGAATTCATTATGTAGACCACACCTGGAACTCACATAATCTGCCTACTTCTACCTCTCTGGTCCTGGTCCTGAGATTAAAGGTGTGTGCCACCATACCTGGCTCAATTTTTTCTTTAAAAAAAAAAAAAAAAAAGCCAGGCGGTGGTGGCGCACGCCTTTAATCCCAGCTCTTGGGAGGCCAGTCAGAGCTACACAGAGAAACCCTGTCTCGGAAAAAAACAAAAAAACAACAAAAAAAAAAAACCCTCAAAACAGATCATTCCTGAACTTTAAAAAAATCCTCTTTCCAAGGTCTTGCCAAGGCCTGCAACACACACATTTTGTATCTTCACATTTTGATCTCTACAGCAAGATCAAGATTAACTCTGACAGCCCTATTACACCGTTGAGTTCAAGTCCAAGGTAGCAGCTAGAAGAATGTGACCATCCAACACAAATGTCTTTATAAACCTTGTCTTATTCGCCTTGTGACCAACCTTGGAGACTTTATTAAGGCAAGGGTGAAGTTTTAGTACAAAGCCAAGCAATCAAGGCAGCAAAGCTCTTTAGCCAAGTGGCATAGCACTTTCAAGGCTCCCGACGTGGGGCTCCAAGTGAGTTCCCGCCTACCATGCGCACCCAGAGAGCGCCTCGAACTAAGGGAGTAGCAGTAGCTCGGCAGCTCCGTGCAGGAAACCCAAGCTCTGCCCCCGCACCAGGCCAAAAAAAAAAAAAAAAATTTGACAGCGGGAGGGTGTGGCCTCGACTCCTTTGATTTCCTTCCTGCCGCAGGAAAACTAAATCCAGAAGAGGGCAATTCAGGCGGGGGTCCCTGAATCCGTCGGTCATTGCCCCGCGGTTCTCCCAATCCCACGGACACGCGGGCCAGCTTTGAGTTCCCGCTCCGGCTTGGAGGCCATAGAAGCGGGAAGGAGGAGGCCCCGCCCCTTCCCAAGGGACCCAGTGAGCAGGGCGAGGCCAACACCGGACCAAAAGTCTTCCGCCGAGGGTCTCGCGACAAAAAACCCACACTAACTCGAGGCGGGCGACGGGGGTGGGGGGAGGGACGCGCCGAGAAGGGGGAGGGGCCAGAGGAGCGCGTGCGCGCACCAAGTGCCCGGATGCAGCACTGCGACAAAGCGAGGCCGGGAAGGGGAGGGAGGGGGTGGGGCGAGGCTGAGGAGACCCAGAGCCTCTTCACCCCTCACTCCACGTCGCCAGGCAGCGTCCCTCTCAACACTCGGCCCAAGTGAACGGGCCAAGAGAGAAAGTACACATGTCTCCGCGCCAAAGGCGCCAGAGGAGCCAAACAAAATGGCGACACCGCCTTCCCTCCTCCCGCTGCTTCCCGCCAGAGGTGCGGGAGCCCACACTCGCCCGCCACCACAGGCCCACCGAAAAACCCAAATCCTTGCTGCGAGGGAACGAGGCCTCCTCCCAGGGACGCGCCATCGCCGCCTCGCGCTCTCACATACCGTTTGAAGCCATGTCCGCGCACGCGCGCACAGGCCGCCAAGCAACAGGATTCCAGACGACTGCGAAGGGACGCCGCGAGGACTGAGCGGCCCCGCCTCCCGCGCCCGCCTTAAGTACGCCCGCCGCCTACGCGCCACTCGGACGTACCAAGCGGAACGGCTCAAGGGGGAGGCACGCCCGGGTTCCCAGCCTTCCCGAGGACATAGAGAACCCAGGACGACGGAAGAAAAACCGGCTCGCTTCACGATAACACACTCGAACGTGTCTTATCGCTGTGGTACGCCGCTCTCGCCCGCCCCCGGGACCCGTATTCGCGCAGCTCCACCCCTCTGGATGCAGAATGGTACGACCCGGTCTCCCGCTATGGGCGGTGCCAGGGCCCTGCGCTGGAGAGCGGAACTGTAGTCAAGGCCCGGAGTCTCCCTCCCGGTGTGGGAACCGAAATCCTCCCCGCCCGCCCCTCGGCTGGGCCCCACTTTCACTGCTTTCGCTTGCCCTGGCCCATCACCCGAGTCAAACACAAGGTCGCTCTGGTCCTCCACGTTCTCTCCTGACAGCACACTGATCCGTCTCGTTTTTCACTTAGTAGCGCCTCAGCTTGCTGTTCTTTAGACCTTAACAAGGTTTCTAGATTGTGACGTTTAACGCGAAAGAAGATGAGCTTTAGTCTGCACCCTATGGCCCTAGTCTGGTTCAACACTAACACATATGTATACAATTTAAGTGGCTTCAAAACCCACAATTCCCCCCCCCCTTTTTTTTAAATTTGGCCTCTTAGTGCAGCTCAGCTGATATCGAATCCATGATCCTATTTGCCTTAGCCCTGTGCATTCTGGAATTACAGTCGTCCTGGTTTTCCCCCGTCATCATCTTGTAAAGAAATCTGAGGAATGTAGCGTAATGATAGAGCGATCGCTTAGCCTGTACATGACCCTGAGTACATCTCCAGTCCCGGAGCTAGGCAGAGGTGGAGGGGAGAGGGATTGGATCTTATGAGAGCAGTGAGCAGCTAAACTAAGAACGTGGATGAGTACGGGGCAGTTCAGGATCAGACCTTCTGACCGTTAATGTCTAAGTCTGTGGAACTACAAAATGCTTTTGGTTACAGGAAATGATTGAAAACATTTAAAAGCATGTACACTTTTTGTCAGTTCAAGGACAAAACGAAATTCAAGGAGGCTGGAGAGAGCTGCTTTAGAGAAGACACGGGTTCAATTCCTAGTATCCGCACATGGGCAACCAACCAACTGCAATTCTAATACCAGGGACTCTAGGATCACAGAGATCAGGTGATTCACTTTGCAATGAGTAGGTTAGGGTGGGTCTGAGAAGATGGCATTTCTACTTCGAGTTTACCAAGTGGATAAGAACAAAGAGGACCAAGCCTGACTGAGACCCTGCTCTGTGAAGCCACTCTAGCTGTATCCTGAGAGGGGGAGCATTAGAGAAAAGATAAACGTTGTCCTCTTCTTGACCCAAGGAACAGTGTGGAGAGATGGTGAGAAACAGGCAGGGGACAGGCAGGCCCAGGCCTCCTTTAGACTGCAGCTTGTCTAAAGATTGCCTTCCTTCTGGATGCAAGGAAGAAAACAGGGATTGGATTTTACTCAGCCATAGGAAGGCCCTGAGTAAATCAAATGTGATGGCTCAGCAGAAGGCTGAAGTAGGACATCCGCCATGAGTTCGAGACCAGCTTAGCTTTATAGGGCGTTCTGCCAGCCTAGGTTCAAGTAACTCGGGAAGTTTGTCTGACTTCCACTTCCAGATTACAATGCCTTACCAATGAAAGTCAGGACAGGACTCAAGGCAGGAATGTGGAAACGGAAGCCATGGAGGGACACTGCTGACTGGGTTGCCTTCCATGGCCTGCTCAGCCTGATTTTTTATACAACTCAGGACCACCTTCCCAGGGTGGGCCCACAGTGGGCTGGGCCTTTCCACATGAATCATTGATGCTGCAATTTCCTGACTTACTAGGGCTGTATAGGTAGGCAGCTGTCTCCACACCTTGTCTCAGTTCTGGAAGCTGTGTTAGGCCTCCTATATTTCCAGATAATGTTGGTCGTCATTCTTGGTTTTCTGATCAGGTTGAAAGACTACTTATAGCGTCATAGCCAACCCGGGCTATTTAACACTCAGGTCTGAGAGGATGGTGTTCAGACGCCATACAGTCTAAAGCCAGGACATGAGGCAGGTGTGGTGAGAGGATGGTGTTCAGACGCCATACAGTCTAAAGCCAGGACATGAGGCAGGTGCAGAAGTATAAGTCTTTTACGTTACGATAGATGACAGTGTGCTGTCTTATTGACAAAAATGATTGGACTAGGTATTAGGTCTATCTTGTGCCTTATAAGTTACAAAATGGTAATAGTTGTGCTCAATTTGTATTTGAGAGAAAAGCTGTTTGTTTGTTTTTTTTAATTTGAAGAGAAAGGGCGGTATGTAGCAGAATTTTTCCTGCCTAATCACTTTAAATATTAATACAAGAAGCCTGTGATTGGACAGAGAAAAGGGAGGCAGAGTGAAGAGTTGCAGAGATGGAGACAGAGGAGACAGGTAGGGAGAGAGGATGGGAGAGGGAAGGAAGACGGAGCAAAAGGAAGATGATCCAGATCCCACATGGCTTTAAATAACCACAGGCAGCTATGAATATCATAAAGGATAGAATATTTGGGATAACTTGTCTAATCTAGGTGGGCAGCTTGTATCATCAGCAATTGGCTCAGATATTATTGTGTGGGCATCTTGTAAACTGAGAATTTATTGATATGTAAATCTGACTGGTTAATTATAAGCTTCAAGAGTTTTGATTTACTGGGTTAAAGGGATTTGGGACCACCGACCACAGTGGCTGAGAAGCAACTGTTGGCTCTTAGGCAAGCGAACCAGAGCTGGGAAAACTGCGATCAGTCACTGCATGGGGCTAGGCGTGGAGGAAGCGGGGAGCAGACAGTAGCTGGGTATATTGTGGGAACTTGCCATTCTTTTTTTATTTTTCCCACAACAAATCATTAACTAAGCAAATGTTCTACAGGCCAATCTCCTGAGGGCATTTTTCTCAATTGAGATTCAGTGTTCCCAAATGCAGTTGTCTTATTTCAAGTTGACAAAAGCCTCCCCAGTTTTCAGGGGGACTGAGGATGGCCTCCTGCAGGCTAGGCAAGGACTCTTCCAACTGAGATACAGCCCCAGCTCTCTCTACTACTCCCCCCCTTTTTTGTTTTTTGTTTTGTTTTGTTTTTTTGAGACAGGATCTCACTAAGTAACTCTGGCTGGCCTGGAACTTATTGTATAGACCACACTGGACTCAAACTCCCAGAGAGCCTCCTGTCTCTGATTCTCAGGTACTGAGATTAAAAGCATGCAACATTATGCCTGTGATGGTTTGTATATGCTTGGCCAGGAAGTGGCACTGTTGGAGGTGTGGCCTTGTTGGGGTAGGTGTGTCACTGTAGGTGTGGGCTTTAATACCCTAGCCCTAGCTTCCTGGAAGTGAGTCTTCAGATGAAGATATAGAACTCTCAGCTCCTCCTGTACCATGCCTGCCTGGATGCTGCCATGTTCCCACCTTGATGTTACTGGACTGAATATCTGACCTGTAAACCAGCCCCAATTAAATGTTGTCCTTTATAAGACTTGCCTTAGGCTGGAGAGATGGTTCAGCGGTTAAGAGCACTTACTGCTCTTCCAAAGATCCTGAGTTCAAATCCCAGCAACCACATGGTGGCTCATAACCATCTGTAATGGTTATATATAATATAATACATCTTATATAATAATACTTGTTAGCCAGACATGGTGACACATGCCATTAATCCCAGCATTCAGGAGGCAGAATCAGGCAAATTTCTGTGAGTTCAAGGCCAGCCGAGTCTACAAAGCAAGATCAAGAATGGCCAGGGCTTGCCTGTAATCCCAGTACTTGGGAGGCAGAGGCAGGCAGATTTCTGAGTTGTAGGCCAGCCTGGTCTACAGAGTGAGTTCCAGGACAGTCAGGGCTACACAGAGAAATTCTGCCTCAAACAAACAAACAAACAAACAAACAAATAAATATACTTGTTATAAAACAAACACTAGGCCGGGCGGTGGTGGCGCACGCCTGTAATCCCAGCACTTGGGAGGAAGAGGCAGGCGGATTTCTGAGTTCGAGGCCAGCCTGGTCTACAGAGTGAGTTCCAGGACAGCCGGAGCTATACAGAAAAACCCTGTCTCAAAAAACAAAAACAAAAAAAAAAAAAACAAAAAAACAAACACTAGCCAGGGCGGTGGTGGCACATGCCTGTAATCCCAGCACTCTGGGAGGCAGAGGCAGGTGGATTTCTGAGTTCGAGGCCAGCCTGGTCTACAGAGTGAGTTCTAGGACAGCCAGGCCTATACAGAGAAACCCTGTCTTGGAAAAAAAAACCAAATCCAAAAAAACAAACAAAACAAAACAAAACAAAACAAAAAACAAACACTATAGAAAAAAATCTTTTTTTTGTTTTTGTTTTTGTTTTGTTTTGGTTTGGTTTTTTGAGACAGGGTTTCTCTGTGTAGCTCTGGCTGTCCTGGAACTCACTCTGTAGACCAGGCTGGCCTCAAGCTCAGAAATCCGCCTGCCTCTGCCTCCCAAGTGCTGGGATTAAAGGTGTGCACTGTCCGGCAGAAAAAATATCTGATACACATAGAGCTCAATGTACAAGTTCATACCCTCTCCAACCACAAGGGGGCAAAAAGTTCCACCCTTCCTAGCCTTGTTTGGGCCTAGGTGTGAAACTGGAAAGGCTTTTTGGGGATTACTAACAGATTCGTGAATACATATAAATTTCTTTGCTTATATATGCATTAGTTATATGTGATTATTTTTGCAATTAGAATAAGGGTATGTTACCAAACGAGCCTCTCCTTTTTTTGTCTTTGTGTGAGTATATGCGGCCACCCACGGTGCTCAGGCCTGAGCCCACCAAGCACTCCTCCACTACACTGCTCTCCCCAGCTAGTCTTCTCTATGTTTTTAAAAATGTATTTATTTTTCTATTATGCATTTGAGTATTTTGCCTTCATGTAAGCAAGTGCTCTGCCTGGGGAGGCCAAAAATGAGGGAGAGTCAGATTCCCTAGAACTGGAGTTACAGATAACTGTGGAACCAAACCTGGGCTCCTGAAATAGCAACCAGTGTTGTAACTCCTGAGCCATCTCTCCCAGTCCCAGTGGTAAACATTTTTAAATTTGATTCCTATAGTAGCTAGTTTTTTTTCACATTTGAGCCAGGGTCTCACCCTGCAGCCCAGGTGGCCCCGAATTCACACAAACCACTACATGAGAAATATCTTCTATGGCATGAGTTACTGAAGGGACCACAATGTCCCCATTTACCACATACCTGTACCAGAACAGTTCAGGAAGCTTCCTGTACTTGGGCCATAGAGTTATACAAATCTGTTGTCTCCAGCCACAGCCTTACTGTCACCCGCACCGTCTCCTGGCCTCCTCTCAACCCTAGGGACTCCAACCAGGCCCATCTAGTTTGCCAGGGAAACACCCCGTAGTCACTGTCTTCAAAGACAGAGGGTTTCTCTCCCAGTGAGCTAACCACTCCTCAGACTCCAGCCCAGAGGTTCTCTTTACCTGTCAGGGACCATGCTCCAGGTGACACAGATGCCTTTCACTTAAAGGGAGTCACACTTGAAGTAATATGGTTCATTTAAGACCAAAGGACTATGGTCATCATTTCTGTATCTATAGGTGACAGGTACTCCCAGGAAGTATTGAGATAAAAGAGGAAAGGTGGAGCTGGTGACCTGATGCCAGTCTCGGCCCTGGAGACCACGTGGGTAGTTCTCCAAGGAGAACTCCAGAGGACTGGATGCCAGTGAAGAGTGAAGCCAGAGCTGGGAGCTGCACACCACCCTGGGCTGGGGCTCCTGCAACCTTCTGACCTGATTCTCTACTAGGGACCCCACAGCCACCACACTTGCTTAGGATCCAGAGAGGGCAACAGCAACCAACACATGGAAGACCTACCCAACAGAGAAAAGTCTCAACAACACGAATCACCTCAAACATCACAACTCCAGAAGCCTAGATCCCTGTGTGAAAATACAAACATGAACAGCCAGGATATTATTTCTCCACCAAACCAAAACACAGGCACTCTATTATATAGGCCCTGAAAAATGGAATACAGCTGGAGCACAAGATGAGAACGTCAAAATAGCGATTAGAAATATGTCCTTAAAGAGGATATGGATAAATTCCTTAGTGAAGACTGTGAAAATACAAAGAAATTGTTGAATGGAATAATATAAATAATTCAGGATGTGAAGGCAGAAAAAGAATCACCAAAGAAAACCCAAATTGAAGAGCCAATCATGGTGGCACACACCTGCTGTTGTTGTTAGTGGTGGTGGTGGTGGTGGTGGTGGTAGTGGTGGTGGTGGTGGTGGTGGTGGTGATCTTTTGAGACAAGGTTTCTCTGTCTTGGCTGTCCTGGGTCTCACTCTGTAGACAAGGCTGGCCTTGAACTCAGAGATTCCCCCTTCCTCTGCCTCCCAAGTGCTGGGATTAGGAGATGTAATTACAACACCAAATAGACAACACCGGACACCTAATATTATTGGCACATAATAAAACACTAAATGTACAGGACAAAGCATATTAAAAACTGCAAAAGGGGGGCTGGAGAGGTGGCTCAGTGGTTAAGGGCACTGACTCTTATTCCGGAGGTCCTGAGTTCAATCCCAGCAACCACATGGTGGCTCACAACCATCTGTAATGGGATCCAATGCCCTCTTCTGGTGTATCTGAAGACAGCTACAGTGTACTTATATAAATAAAATAAATTTAAAAAAAAACTGCAAAAGAAAAAGACAAAAGACAAAGTCACATACAAAGGCAGATCCATTAGAATTATACCTGACTTCTTAATGGAGACTCTAAAAGCTGGAAAGACCTGGACTGATAGTCTAAAAATTCTAAGTGACTACAGATGCTACTATTCCCAGTAAAAGTATCAATCACAATCAATGGACAAAAAAAGGCATCCCAAGCCGGGCGTGGTGGCGCAGGCCTGTAATCCCAGCACTTGGGAGGCAGAGGCAGGCGGATTTCTGAGTTCGAGGCCAGCCTGGTCTACCGAGTGAGTTCCAGGACAGCCGGAGCTACACAGAGAAACCCTGTCTCGAAAAACCAAAAAAAAAAAAAAAAAGGGCATCCCATGAGGGACTGGAGGGATGGCTCAGCAGTAAAGAGCAAGGGCTGCTCTTGCAGAAGACCCAGGTTCAATTCTCAGCACCCACCTGTCTTTAACTCCAGTTCCAGGGAATCTGACACCCGGGGGCTGCAAATAAAACACCAAGGTATATAAAATAAAATGAATAAAAAACAGCATTGCATGATAAAACCAAATGTAAGCAGTAATTTTCGGATTTTGTTTTGTTTTGGTTTTGGTTTTATGAGACAGGGTTTCTCTGTATAGCCCTGGCTGTCCTGGAACTCACTCTGTAGACCAGGCTGTCCTCGAACTTAGAAATCCACCTGCCTCTGTCTCCCAAGTGTTGGGATTAAAGGCGTGCGCCACCACTGCCCGGCTCAAGCAGTAATTTTGCCCTGACAAAGACAGACAACAGAATCCAGGACAACAGAATCAGTTCTGTTCTACATAAGGCATTAGAAGGAAAATTTCAATCTGAAGAGATTAACAAACACCCAAGAAATCACAGGATAACTCTAGAGCAGTACACCACAAGAGTAGGGGAACCCACATTATAGCAACAAAATAACAAGAATCAATAAATGTTCATTGATGACTCTCAATTCTAATAAAAGACTAGCAGATTGTATTAGAAAACAGAATTCATCTTTCTACTCCATTCAAGAAACACATCTCACCTTGGAAATAAAACTCATCACCTTGGAATAAAAGATGAAAAAGTGTATTCCAAGCAATCAGATCCAAGAAGTTAGCATTAAAATGGAGATGTAGCCATTTTAATATCTGACAAAATAGACTTCAAACCAAAATGAATCAGAATAGATAGGGAAGGATACTTCAAACTCATCCAAAGGAAAATCCACCAAGAGGATATTGCCATTCTAAACATTATGTACCAAATACAAGGGCTCCCAAGTTCATAAGAGAAAAACTATTACAGTTAAAATCATGTACTGACCCTCACACAGTAAAGATCTTGCCAATACACAGGTCATTCAGACAAAACCAGAGAAATGCTGGAGTTAAATAAAATGATAAATCAAATGAAACTAACATATCTACAGAACATGTCAGCCAAACATGAAAGAATATACTTTCTTCTAATCAGCTCACAGAATTTCTTCAAAATTGACCACATGTCACACAAAGGAAATCTCAAAAGGATTAAGGAAATTAAAATAACACCTTGCATCCTATCTTACTACCATGGATTAAAGCTGGATATCAACAACAACAGAAAGCACACAAACTCATGAAAACTGAATAAGTCTCTACTGATCAAGATAGAAAACTAAAAACTTTTTTAAACTAAATAAGAGTGAAAACAAAAATAAATCTATGGGACAAAGGCATAGGAGGCAAATTCATAGCACTCTGTCTACATCAAAAAATTGGAGAGATCTCATATTTGGAACTTAATAGCATACCTAAAAACTCTATAACAACAAGAAACAACACCCAAAAAGAAATATTCAAATTCAGAACGGAAATGAATGA